>CM052539.1:156310940-156382202 GCA_028533065.1 Trachops cirrhosus
TTTATTTTTTGCTTCTAATTTTGGGCTTAGTTGCTCTTTTTCTTGTTCTTTGAGGTGTAATGATATGTTATTTATTTGAGATCCTTCTTTTTTTTCTTAATGTAAGCATTGATAACTATAAACTTTCCTCTTAGAACTGCTTTTGTTGCATCCCATAAGTTGGAATATTGTGTTTCCATTTTTGTTTGTCTCAAGATATTTTTGATTTCTCTTTTGATTTTTTTTATCCATTGGTTATTCAGGAGTATGTGTGTTCTTTGATTTCCACATATTTGTGAATGTTTCAGCTTTCCTCCTTTTACTTATTTATCGTTTTATACCACTGTAATTGGAACAGATGCTTGATCTAATTTCTGTCTTCTTGGATTTGTTGAGATTTGTTTTGTAGCCTAACATATGATCTATCTTTGCAAATGTTACATGTGCACTTGGAAAGAGTGTATATTCTCTCATTGGTTGAGATGTTTTATTTAAATCTGTTAGGTCTATTTGATCTACAGTGTTGTTCAAAAATGCTATTTCCTTATAGATTTTCTGTCTAGATCTATCCATTGTTGACAGTGGGATATTAAAGTCCACAACTATTATTTGCTTTATATTGGTTTCCCCACTATCTGAAAGGTGAAAGTTTCTGTGAAACCTTTTGTAAGCTGAACTGGTGTAAAGCAAAAAGTATACCCTGCTTTCTGAAATTTTTGTTTACTTTGTCCTTATGAAAGATTTACATTAGTACTTGTTTTCACTAAGTGAAATAAATCCAAGGAGGATTTTTGCTTTTGTGGAAAAAGTCATTACCGTGCTAATAGAGGTATATAGGTCCTCCAATATTTATAATTATTACATCTTTTTGGAAAATTGACTCCTTTATCATTATATAATGACTGCAATTTTTTTTGTCCATTTTTAGCTTAAAGTTTATTTTAGCTAAAGTCTATCCCTGCTTTCCTTTGATTACCATTTGCTTGGAATGTCTTTTTCTTCACTCTCAGCCTATGTGTGTTTTAAAAGCTAAAATGAATTTCTTATAGGCAGCATATCATTAGAGTTTTTTAAAAGACCATTTATACCAGAGGGAAAAGGGGGTGGGGGAGGTAAAAAGGGGGGGTAAATGGTGATGGAAGGAGACTTGACTTGGGGTGGTGAACACACAACACAATATACAGATGATGTATTGTAGAACTGTACACCTGAAACATGTATAATTTTATTAAGCAATGCCACCCTAATAAGTTCAATAAAAAAGCTATTCATCATTCTCTTCCTTTTTCTTAGAGAAACTTAATCCATTTATGTTTAAAGAAGTTATTGATAGGTAAGGATTTACAGATGGAACATTGGTTTGCAGAATTAATTTGTTTCAGAAAACTGTTCAAGAAGCAATTTGTTCAAAAAACTGAATCATTTTTTCCCTATTAGAAATTCAGGTATCAGCATGAAAGTGTTGTTGAGTTGAGAACCAAAGTTTTTCAACAACTGAGACATTTTTTCTGTGAACAACTTGGTCAAGAACTAGATCATTTGAGATGGGAGATATTTGAGACCAGACGCTTGGCTGTCCTATTTCTATCTTAACTGTTTCCTGTCTGTTTTGTAGATCCTTTGTTTCTAGCTCCCTCTCTTGCTGTCTTCCACTGCAATTTAGTGAGTTTTTATGGCAGTGTGCTTTCACTCCTTTATCAAAATCTTTTGTGTATCTACTGCAGGTTTTCCCTTTGTGGTTACCATGAAGCTTAAAATATCATAAAACATCGTATAGTTATTACATTGAATTTTGAGTTGGTAGCAATTATTTATACAATGCATATCATATGCGTATGTTTATGCTACTTACTGGGGAATACAAAGTTGAATAAAACAAAGCCCCACCCCTGAGATCCTGATAGTCTTTTGGGTTAGACAAATGTTGCCTGAGCTGGGCAGTACAGGGTAGAATTGCTTTTTGGAAGATTAGTAAGAATCAGATTTGTGAAAAAGAAGATTGTTGGCCAGAGGGCATTCATATACAAAGAAAATGAGAAACAGACATGTTTTGGTATTTCTGGAAGAAATGTTTATGATTGAAGTTGGATGTGTTTTAGACTGGTGAAATGGACAGGGACCAGGTCTGTGAGGGTTTTGTTAGTCTTACTAAGGAGTTTAGACTTTTTTCTGTAGCCAGTAAGAAGCCATTGATAACTGGTGACATAAATATCAGATTTGAATTTTAATGGTGACTTCTAGCAACAACAGTGTGGATGCTTCCCTGAAGGTAGAGAAAAGAATTAGAAGCTATTGCATTGTCATAGATGAGAGATGGCAAGGACTTTGAAACAGGGTAGTTAGTATTAAAGACAGAGGTACAGGAGATATTCAATAAATATTTAAGAAGTAAAATTGTCAGAACTTGGTAATAATAGGACATTTGGAGGTAAGAGAGTGGGAACAGTATAGAAAGGATTTACAGTATCTGGCTGGTGTGACCAGTAAGAGATAGATTAACTGGCATAGGGATTGCAGGAGGGGAGCAAATATGGTGGCAAAAGAGGATGAAATAAGTTTTGGTCTTTTTGAATTTAACATACAGTTGGAATGTAGTAGGTGGGTATAACACTGTGTAGAAGGGACTGGATCTGGGGATATACATGTATTGTCCATGTTCAAATGTCATGGCTTATATGCCTAGCATAGGAGATTCTATGTCAGATTTACTCATTCATGCTTTTTACAGTGTATTTTCTGCCATTAACACTGTCAAGAACCTGTTGTAAGTAATAGAAATCCAATTTGAACAACCTTAGGCAAAAGCATTGGTTCACAACAACAGGGAAAGAGAGAATACAATTTGTGGCAACCTCAGAGAAAGAAGTCAACAATATTACAGAACTTAAAAGTAGAGACACTAGAGTTAACTAACTTAGCAGACCACAGAAAGCGGAATTCTGTCAACATTTACCAGTCAGAGATCACCAAAAGCACACCTGGAGTTAAGTAAAGTTATATCTACTTAGTTTTTCTGAAGCAAGCGAGACCACACTCCAGAGGAATCTTGGAATCATCTCAGCAAAGGAGAATTGAGAAGGAATTCTTAAATGGTTGGGTTCGTGCTGCATATTTCTGAGAAGGGACTAAGGAAGCAGTGTATCATCTCTGGATGGGATATGGTTGAGAAATGGGGGAATTTCAGATATTGGATATCTCGGAAAAAATTTTTGGGGGAGACTGGAGGAACAAACCAGACCGGGAGTATCCTTGTCAACAAAGCAGCAAACTTAGAAGGAAAGATTGTTAGTTGTTTTTGCAGCTGTGGGATGTATGGCCTTGTATAAAAATGCTGTTTATGTGCCCTTGTCCATGTCCTTGGAAACACTGTTTATGTTCTGTTAGGGATATCACAGTCTGATTACTAGCAGGGCTGATTTTCGTTTTCTCAGATCTGCCTGAGAGGGTAACTCTAAGAAGCAAGCCAGTTTTCACAGCAGTGTCCTGGAAAGGGCCAAAAAATAAGATGGACAGGCATTGATATGAGTCTGACTGAAAATTTGAGAAATTCTATGTGAAAAGGAAAGTCTGCGTAAGAAAGGAGTTAGGTCTTATTATGGACTGATTGCTTATCTCCCCCAACCCCAAGTTTATGTGTTGAAATCCTAACCCCTATATAATGTGATTAGTAGGTGGAGCCTTCAGGACATGATTACGAAGATGGAACCTTCATGTTTGGGATTAGTGAGTAACCTTATAAAAGACACCCCAGAGAGCTCCTTCGTCTATTCCACCATGTGAAGACCCAGTGAAAAGACAGCTTGCAGAGCAAGGGGCTCCTGTTGTGTATTAGAAGCCTAATACAATGGTTTAACTTAAAATATGCATTACTTTGATATTAGCAAAATATTATTTTAAACATCCATAATAACTGAGAAAGCAAAGTAGATAGGTGGAAACAACTGGAACCATGAAATCTCCCCCTGTCTCCTGCATCTATCTGTGCATCTGGTTCATTTTCCCTCACTATGGATCAGAGTTATCGGTGCTCTATGGGGTGGAGGGACCAGGGAGGGCTGTGGCTACTAGCAGACACATCCTAGCTAGGGATGGCTCCTAGCAGTTCTGGACTCATTCTCTTAGCTTCCCTAATTGAGAGCAAAGGATTTTTCTCTCAACTTCACTTAGTAGAATGACTTATAGGCCCTGGTCAGGTAGCTCAGTTGGTTAGAGCATCATTCTGAAACACCAAGGTTGCAGGTTCAATCTCCTGTCAGGAATCATACAAGAAGCAAACAATGAATGCATAAATAAGTAGAACAACAAATTGGTTTCCCTTTTTCTCTCTCCCTTTTCTCTTTCTCTTTCCCTTCCTGTCTCTTTCTATCTCTAAAAAAAAAAGGACTTACACTTTTTGCTCAATGGCTCTCTTCTGTATCTGTGAAGGCTGCTATTTTTGTCTTTAGGATCCTTCCTCCCAATGTAGATGTACTTAGTGATTATTTGTAAATAAAAATTGTATTTGCAAATATTTCATTTTTCAAAACAAGTTGCAACCTCATAATGCTTTCTAATGGTAGCAGCTGCTATTACTATTTTGGTAAGGAGATAAAAAAGAAAACAAATAGATTAGTGACTAGTTTTCTTACACGTTTTCACAAAAACACCTACATATGTGGTACTACATCCTGTCTAGGCAGGAGTTGATCTTTGTTATTCACCTGAGATCTTGTTAGAAATTCACAGTCTCAGGCCCCAGAATCTGAGAATCACTGTGTCAGAATCTGATTTAATTAGTTTGAAGCCTGGGTGTTTTTTAAGTTTCCCAGATGACTAAGTTGTTAACTAGCACTCTAAACAAATAAATCATAATTCTATTCTTCCTTATTAATATTTGTGACTGAGTTAACAGAGTGAGTGTTTCTCAAAAAATTGTGTGCATATAAATCACTTGAGGCTCTTATTTTAAAAATTTTTTTGAAATAATTATAGATTCACAGGAACCAGCAAAAACAATACAGAGAAGCCCTGTGTACCTTTCATGCAGTTTCCCTCAATGATTATATTTTGTGTAACTTTAGTGCAGAGTCAAAACCTGGAAATGGATTTTGGCACAATGTGTTTGTACAGTCCTATGCCATTTTATCACCTGTGGAGATTCATATAACCATAACTGCAACCAACATACAGAACTATTCCATAACCACAAAGATCTCCGTTATGCTATTCTTTTACACCCCTTTTCCCCAATTACCATTTAACCTCTGACAACCACTAATCTCTGTATTTTCATCATTTTGAAAATGTTATATAAATGGAATCATACAGTATATGGCCTTTCAAAATTAAGACTTTATTTTTAGAGAGAGGGGATGGGAAGGAGAAGTAGAGGGAGAAAAACATCAAGGTATGAGAGATCAGTTGCCTCTTGCACAACCATAACCCAGGCATGTGCCTGACCTGGACTCAAACTGGTGACCTTTGGCTTTGTGGAACAATGCAGTCAGGGCAGTATGAGGCCTTTTGAGACTGGTTTTTCTCATTCTGCATAATGCCCTTGGGATCAATCCAAGTTGTTGCATTCAGCAATAGGTTTTTTTTTTTCCATTTTCATTTGGAAATAATTATAGATTCACAGAATATTGCAGAAACAGTACAGAGAATCCCTGTGTACCTTTTGCCCAATTTTCTCTGATGGCACCATCTTACATAAGTATAGTATACTGTCAAATCCAGGAAATTGACATTGGTACAATCTACAGACCTTATTCAGATTTCATCAGTCATATGTACACTCATTTGTGTATGTTTGTGTCTGTGTGTAGTTCTATGCATATAGATTCTTGTGACCAATCCCTCAATCAAGATTCAGAACGATTCCGTTGCCACAAGAATTTCTGGCTTCCATTTTGCAGTCACACCCACCCCCTTCCCTCTTCCACTCCACCTCTAAGCCCTGGCAATCATTAATCTGTTTTTCATCTCTATAGTTTTGTCATTTCAAGAATGTTGTATAGCCACGCAGAAGCTTTTTATTTTGATGAGATCCCATTTGTTTATTCTTTCCTTTATGTCCCTTGCTCTAGGGGACGTGTCAGTAAAAATGTTGCTGTGTGAAATATCTGAGATTTTCCTGCCTATGTTCTCCTCCAGGACTTTAATGGTGTCACGGTTTATGTTTAAGTCTTTTATCCACCTTGAATTTATTTTTGTGTATGGTGTAAGTTGGTGTTCGAGTTTCATTTTTTTTTTGCATGTAGCTGTCCAGTTCTTCCAATACCATTTGTTGAAGAGGCTATTTTTACTCCATTTTATGTTTCTGCCCCCTTTGTCAAATATTAATTAGCCATAGAGATTTGTGTTCATTTCTGGGCTCTCTGTTCTGTTCCTTTGTTCTATGTGCCTGTTTTTATGCCAGTACCAGGCTGTTTTGATTACAGTGGCCTTGTAATATAGTTTAGTATCAGGTACTCTGATCCCTCCTACTTTACTCTTCTTTCTCAAAACTGCAGCAGCTATTTGGGGTCGTTTATGGTTCCATATAAATTTTTGAAGTGTTTGTTATATGTCTGTGAAATATGCCATCGGTACTTTAATAGGTATTGCATTGAATGTGTAAATTGCTTTGGGTAGTATGGACATTTTGATGAAAAAAAAATGCAAAAAAAAAAGTATAAAAAATGTTTTTTAAAGACCAAAAAACCCTCCCCCACACAAAAAAAGAAAAAAAGAATGTCATATAAATGGAATCATGCATAGTAACCTTTTGAGATTGACTTCTTTTCCCTACTCAATATAATGCCCTTGAGATTTATCTAAATCGTTGCATGTATTAATGGATTGTTCCTTTTTATTGCTGAGTGGTGTGCCATGGTATGGAGGTACCATAGATTGCTTAATCATTTATGCATTTCAGGACATTTTACTTTTTGTTTTTTCCAGTTTGAAGCTATTAAAAAGGTATCTACTATGAACAATTATGTACAAAAATTGTGTTAAAAAAGCCTATTGTCTAACCACTATGCTGTATACCTGAAACTAATACAAAATAATATTGAATGTAAACTGTAACTGGAAAAAAAACAAAAAAAAAGGAAAGAAAAAGCGTAAGTCTTTAGACTAAGTAAATCAGGATCTCAGGTGTGAAGCCCAGTCATAGAAACATGTTTAAAAGTTTTCCAGATAATCGTCATGTACATCAAGTATTTTTAAAACCTAATTGTGCTTTAGAAATCTGCAAATTCTGCAAAAATTATTTATTAGTAACAGTTATTATTTTGCATCTGCCAGATGATAATCACTGTACTCATTTAAACCTTTTAATAATGCTTTGGAATATTATTTCTATTTTTTATGCATCCATTGGTTGATTCTTGTATGTGCCCTGACCTAGGATCGAACCTGCAACATTGACATATCAGGACGACACTCTGACTTGCTGAGCTACCCCACCAGGGCTATTCTTTCTTTACATAAGAGAATACTGAGGGATGAGCAAAATGGATGAAGGTGGTAAAAAGGCATAAACTTCCTGTTATAAAATAAGTTCTGGTGATGTAATGTACAGTGTGGTGACTACAGTTAATAATACTATATTGTGTACTTAAAATTTACTGAGAGAGATCTTAAAAGTTCTTATCACAAAAAAAATTTGTATCTATTTCTGGTGATGGATGTTAACTAGACTTATTGTGGTGATTAGTTCACAATATACAGGGGTGGGAAAAAGTAGATTTACAATTGTTTGTATGGAAAAATAATACAATAATTAATAAATAATAGTACAAAAATAGAGACTGTGTTTTGTGTATGCACAACTGTAAACCTACTTTGCCCATCCCTGTATACATTGAATCATTATGTTGTACACCTGAAACTAATATAATGTAATTTTCAATTATATCTCAATAAAAAAATAAAAACATCTTTTTCTTAGAGATGTTGATAAACATCCTGAATCTTAAATTACTTGTGTTTCAAGAAAAAAATTTTATTAGATATTTTCTTTTTTTTTTAATTCAAGACAATATTTTAGGATAAGACTTCAAAGAATTTACCAGGGGAAATATCCCAAAAATCAAGGATCATAAAGGAAAAAGGTTTTTGTCTTTAAAAAATATCTTATAGGGCTTTTGGTCAAGATGGAGACATAGGTAAACATGCTGCACCTCCTCACCCAACTACAGAAAAAATTACAACCAGACCTCAAAACAAATACCATCCAGAGTTGTCAGAAAATCAAGCTGCATGGAAGTCCAGCAACCAAGGATTTGAAGAAGCCATATTCTTCCAGATGGGTAGGACAGGCAGAGATGCAGAGAGGTGCAGGGATGCAGTATGGTGTGGAGAGGCAGTAGAATGGGCAGTCCTGCATTCACGTGCAGTGGATAAAATCGGGAGGGATACCTCCAGAGTGAGGGATCCCAGCCCCAGGCCAGACTACACTGCCCAGGGTTCATTCCACCACCAAGTAGATAAATCCCCATAACTTCTGGCTATAAAAACTGGGTGGCAGGGGGGTTTGGGCAGTGGAAGAAACTGCCAGATTTTCAGGAGATTCCTCTTAAAGGTCCCACATGGAATTAGGGCTTACACAGACCCACCCCCTCTGTAATTCAGTGGTAGGGCAATTGCTGGAAGGCCACCAGTGGCATATGGGGAGAAAATGAAGTGACTGGAAATACGGCAAGTGCTGGGAGATGGCTTCCTCCTGGATAAACCTCCAGAAGCCAGGCAGTGGCATTGTCCCCTCTCTGAGCCCTCTCCCCACACAGAACCATAATGCAGTGAAGTGGGTTACTCCCTGGACATTACCTAAGGCTCCATCCTGCACAATTTATAGGTGCCTTTTCTACCATAGGCCACACTACTAAGACAGGGAGTAAAAGCAGGTCTACCTAACACTCAGAAACAAACACAGGGAGGATGCCAAATTGAGGATACAAAGAAATATGGCCCAGATGAAAGAATAGAACAAAACCCCAGAAAGAGAATTAAATGCAATGGAGATAGTCAACCTATTAGATGTAGAGTTCAAAACACTAGTTATCAGGATGCTCAAGAACTCACTGAGTACAGCAATGGCATAAAAAAGACCCAGGAAGAAATGAAGGTTACATTAAGTGAAATAAAGAAAAATCTACAGGGAACCAACAATGGAGGGGATGATGCCAAGATTCAATTTAATGATTTGGAATATAAAGAAGAAATAAGCATTCAACCAGAACAGCAAGAAAAAAAAAAGAATAAAAAAAATGAGGATAGTATAAGGAACTTCTGGATATCTCCAAAAGTACCAACATTCAAATCATAGGGGTGCCAGAAGGGGAAGAAGAAGAGCAAGAAATTGAAAAGTTATTTGAAAACATAATGAAGGAGAACTTCCCTAATTTGGTGGAGGAAATAGACATACAAGTCCAGGAAGCACAGAGAGTCCCGAATAAGTTGGAGCCAAAGAGGACTACACCAAAACACATCAGAATTAAAATACCAAAGGTTAAACATAAAAGAGAGAATATCTTAAAAGCAGCAAGAGAAAAGCAGAGAATTGCCTACAAAGGAGTTCTCATAAGAATGTCAGCAGATTTCTCAAAAGAAACTTTGCAGGCTAGAAGGGACTTGCAAGAAGTATTCAAAGTGATGAAAAGCAAGGACCTACAACCTAGATTACTCCCATCAGCAAAGGTATCATTTAGAATGGAAGGGCAGATAAAGTGCTTCCCAGACAAGGAAAAGGTAAAGGGGTTAATCATCACTGAGCCATTATTACATGGAATGTTAAAGGGACTTATTTAAGAAAAAGAAGGTCAAAGGTATGAATATTAAAATGGCAACAAATTCTCAACTATCAACAATTGAATCTAAAAAACAAACTAAGCAAACAAGCAGAACAGGAACAGAATCATAGATATGGAGATCATTTGGAGGATCACTTGGGGAGAATGGGGGAAAATGTACAGGGATTAAAAAACATAATTGGTAGGCACAAAATAGGGTGATATTGAGAATAGTATAGGAAATGGACAAGCTAAAGAACTCGTATGCATGACCTATGGACATGAACTAAGGGAGAGGATTGCTGGAGGGAATGGGGGTACTGGGAAGAGGGGGGCAAAAGGGGAAAAATTGGCACAACTGTAATAGCACAATCAATAAAATACATTAAAATATAGTAATTTCAGCTATAGTCTTCAAATCACCCTTGCAATGTGTTATAGGTTCGTTATTCTTGGACTAGCTTAAACTGAAGCAGTTGTACCTGTTTTGGAGATTTTACAGTTAATTTTTATTTTGGCTATTGTTTGGAAAAGGTAGGCTTTCTTTGCAGATATCAAGTATAGTTTTTCTAAAACACGTGTTTATTTTGTATTGAAAATGCCACTGTGCCCTGGCTGTTGTGGCTAAGTGGGTTGAGCTCTGGCCTGTGAAGCGAAAGGTTTCTGGTTCACTTCTCAGTCGGGGCATGTGCTTGAGTTGCAGGCCAGGTCCTGGGTTGGGGGCATGTGAGAGACAACTAATTAATGTATCACTTGCACATCGATGTTTCTCTCCCTCTCTTTCCTTCTCCCTTCCTCTCTCTCTATAAATAAGTAAATAAAATGTTAAAAAAAGAAAATACCACTGTACTTGTTTTACAACATTTGTATACATGTAGTGTTATTAATGCTGAAATTAAAATTAAGTTGCATAAACATAATTTAAATAAAGTACTCAAAACAAAACAAAAAACCAGTATCTTATGCAGTTAGAAGGCAAGTAAACTTAAATGCCATGTAAATAATTCAGAAAGGCTAATTAACAGCAGTTGGAAAATTTTTGGTCCTTTATGGCCATGCAGCTCAAATAATATCTGAAAAAACAATAAAGGAAATGATCTGGGACTGCGAATGGCCACATTCATTGATGAAGCTACCTTACTAAAGTGTGTGGAACAGAAGGAAGTGATGGAGACAGAAATCTCTGAGCAGATGTTTGGCAGGGTTGTTTTAATGCTTGGCAATACCAAATGCCAGAGATGGTAGGGAGCATGGAAATCCATTGAATAACTTGATTATTGGCCCATCAGATGGACAGAGAAGTGTGTGGGGGGTGCATGTGAAGAGAGAGAGAGAGAGAGAGAGAGAGAGAGAGAGAGAGAGAGAGAGAGAGGAGGAAGAAAAGGAGAATAATGGCTTCAGCTTATGCTGTGAAGTTTGAGATTTGAGCCTGCTCGTTCTTTCCCTTCTTGTCTGCCTGTCCTATGGATTTTGGACTTGCTTAGATAGCCCTCATAATCTAATAAGCTAATTCCTTATAATACATCACACACCTGGGCATGCACACTCTGAAATGGGAAGGATTAGTGGAAGAAACGATTTGGGAATTGGGAATCAGGAATATTCTTTGGGACATGTTCAGTTTGAGATTGCTTAGACCTCTAAATGGAGGGGTCAGTCAAGTAGGCACTTCGATGGCTAATGAACACAAGAGCTGGTGTCATAAATTTTGGGGAGTCATGATAACAGAGATGCTTATTTTGAACCATAGATCTCATGAAATTATATGGGATCACCAAGAAAGAGTATATGTAGTGAAAATGAAGGGAACCTTGACTGAGCTCTGGATGGTCCAGCATTTAGTGCTCCAGCTGAGTGGGGAAATCAGAAAATAACACAAGAGAGGAGGGGTCCATGAAAAAAGAGGGAACCAGGGGAGTGTCATGTCATAGAAACTATGAGAAGACTCTTTCAAGAAGGGAGAAGCCAAATTAGTCTAATGCTGGTAAAAACTGTTGTGTACGATAGCTGGCCATTGGGTATAATAACAATAACTTAGCATTGATATCGTTCATTGTGGAGCACTTTTATAAAATGTGGAATGTCAGTTTCTTCTCACATGAAATATTGGGAGGTAGTTATGGTCATTACTATCCCTCTTTTCTGAAGGAGGAATGTAGGCTCAGATTTCTGGGTAAAGCTCAAGATTAAATTAGCTAGTTATGGCAGACCTGGGTTAGAATCAGGTTTCTTTATTCCAGCTCAATTCTCTGATTGTAAATCTTGGTTGTCATAGGAATCACCTGTGGGGCTCTCTAAACATAAACATACCTGGGACATACCCCAAATATATCTATCAAGGAACTTGGGGATAAGGGCCATGGAATGAGTATTGAAAAGAAAATAAATGCAACTCAACAGGCAGTTCTAATGGTAGGCCAGGATTGAGGATCACCCAGTCTATATGTATTCCGAGTAACTGTTAAATTAGACTTCCTAGGACTAAAGTGTATGCACGGTTTGGTTAACCTAGTTCTGTGGAAACTTTCTTGAGCCTCCTCAGGGTGGACATGCAGGTTAACCTAATATGTTAATGTCTTAGTTCAATGATCTAAGGTGTTTTCTTATAATTAGTCTCCTGCTTCTGAATGGAGAAAGCATTTCCCAAAAGACATTTTTTTTCCTTTGTGATTCAACTTCTAAATTAAACTTAGTTGTATCATCAGGTGGATTTCCATGACCAGGTCCCCCAAGCTGAGAATCACTTAGTGTGGTGAGAGATGGAACGGATGGGAATGTGTGGAGATAGTCATTTGTGAGCTTATGAAAGGAAGATAGTCTCCAAAAATGAGCAATGTTACCTATGACAAAAGAGAAAACTGTACTACATAGGTAATTTATAGCAGGGATTCAAGCTTATTAAATTCTGAGGGTTTTTTCTAAAATTTTTGCATCCCACGCTTACTCCATGACTGGCATTTCCAGCTCTTCCCTAAGAGGTCCTGTTGCCCCTGTCTTTTGCCTGGGAGTACAGTCAGTCCAGACCAGAGCAACCACACAACTAACCCTGCTTACACCTGAACCCTTAGAGGGATCCTCTTGCGTTTACCTATCATTTGTTATTTGCATTGTCTTTTCCCTGCTCTTTCTCTAAGAGCTGGCTGCATAGTAGAATTATCCATGAGCTTTAAAAAAAAATGATGCTTATGCCCCTACCTCCAGGAATTTAATCTCCTTAACTGCATGAGTTTGAACTTCTACTGGTAGCCTCCCCACCTTTAGTCTCTTATCAAACTAATCCATCCTACATATTCCTGACAGGTTAATCTCTCTGAAATCCATCTTGATGAATTTAAAAGATTAAAGATTAAAAATTATCTGCTTCTTCACATCATATACAAAAATTAACTCAGAATGGATCAAAGACTTAAATGTAAGAGCTAAATCTATACAATTCTTAGAAGAAAACGTTAGTGTAAACTTTGTGACATTGGGTTAGACAATGGTTTCTTAGCTATGACACCAAAAACACAAAGGAACAAAAGAAAAAAATAGGTAAATTGGGCATCATTAAAATATAAAACTTGTGTGCCTCAAAGAACACCTCATTTCCCACAGATTGGAGGAATTTTTTTGCAAATGTTCATCTAATAAACATATCTAGAATATATAAAGAACTATTATAACTTAATAATATAAAGACAAATAACCCAATTTAAAATAAGCCAAGGAAGAGACATTTCTCCAAAGAAGACAGACTATGGCCAAGAGTACATGAAAAGAAACTCAACATTAGTTGTTAGGGAAATGAAAATCAAAACCACAATGAAATATCACTTTATACCCATTTGCGTGGCTGTAATCACAAGAGTTGGAAAAGATGTGAAGAAACAGGAACCTTCACACATCTAAAACAGTGCAATAGCTTTGGAGAATGGTCTGACAGTTCCTCAAAAAGTTAAACATGGAGCCGTGTGACCCAGAAATTTCATTCTTGGGTAAATATACCAAGAGAATTGAAGACCTACATCTATACAAAAACTTACACCCAAATGTTCAAAGCAGTTTATTCATAATAACCAAAATGTGGAAACAATCTAAATATCTATCAACTGATGAGTGGATGAATAGAATGTATTATAGCCATGCAATGGGATGCTCTTCATCCGTAAAAGTAACCGATGTACTGACCACATGCTACAACATGGGTGAACTTCAAAAACATGCTAAGCAGAAGAAGCCAGTTCCAAAAGACCATACAGTGTGTGATTGATTGCATTTATCTGAAATGTCTGAAAGACATTGTAGAGGCAACTCTGTAGAGATAGAGAGTAGATTTGAGGGTGTCTAGGGCTGGAGGGGAAAAGGTTATTAAGAGGATGGTGGTTAGAGGTGTGGGGTTTCTTTTTAGGATAGGAAAAATGCTTTAAAATTGATTGTCGTGATGGATGCCCAACTCTGTGACTACATTAGAAGCCATTGGATTATACACTTTAAAAATGACCTTTTGAGTGAGTGCCTTAGCCTGTTTTTCATAACTATCTACCATTAAGGCTTCTCCGCTGTTCACACTTCAGACTTACCTCCTTCTGTTCTCCTCCCTGCACAGTACTCGGTGACAGCCAAAGTGAACTTCTCAAGGTTTGTCCAACAAGCCTTGCACTTTGTTTTCTTCTCATAATGCCCCACTTGCCCCTTCTGCCTGCCATGCCTAATCTGCAAAAGTCCAAATAGGAGGGCTGGGTGAAAAAGGTGAAGGGATTAAGGAAAAAACAAAACAACAGCAACCAAAAAACCTCATAGAGACAGACAAACAGTGTGGTGATTACTAGAGGGAAATGGGTGGGGGAGGTAGAAGAAGGTAGAGGGGGGATAAATGGTGATGGAAGGAGACGTGACTAGGGGTGGTGAACACACAATGCAATATACAGATGATGTGTTATAGAACTGTATACCTAAAACCTGTCTAATTTTACTAACCAATGTCACCCCAGTAAATACAATCAAAAGGTTAAAATAAAAAAAGTCCAAATGAAATGCCTCCTCCTTCTTGTCTACCCATCTCAATTCCCATATTGTTGCTCAATCTTCTAAATGTTCAGTTATGATAGAATGCAGGAAAAACCTTGCCTCCCCCCCCTACCCCCAAACTTTTATTCCTCTGGTGACCTCCACTTAATTGCTTCCTAATTATTGCAAAATATAGTTAATACTCCTTTTTGGGGGCAGGGGAACAGTTGAAGGTACAGATATACTTTTCATTTTGCTTAAGCTGTTTGTAAGAATGTTCATATGTTGAATAGTGTGTATCAAGAATCTGACCATCAAGGTCAGGTTGACCCAACCAGGACACACTGGGGGTGAGAGAAAGCTTGGAGTGAGTGAATGAACATTCCAGATGTCAGCTTGTAAACGCTCCTGTTTTTTTCAAGTGAGCGGGACAGCAGGCACACGGAAACCATTCCTGAGCTGGGAGTCCTCCCACGCTGCTGCTGGCTCACAGGTGGCCCTGTGCGCCTGGTTGGAGGCAGCTGTGGGCAGCTCCCGGACACGAGAGAGGAACAGGAGGACTCACTCTCAGATTGCTTTGCCTGCAGTGTTCTCTTCCTTCACTCACTTGGAAGGGTACTTTCCAGGGAATGGTATAAAGTTCAAGAGGAACCTAATTATTTGTCCTTAGTCACGTATTAATTTTGGAAATAGAATTCTAAGAGAGGAAGCAGGAATATAAAACTCTAGTCAAGCATTAGAAAGAATAGATGGAGTATGACAAGGATGCAGGTTTGGGGTCCCAGCTTTTATCTTTTATGAAAACTTGAGAATATAAGAATTGTTTTCTTTGAATTTATCTCTCCACTCTAAATGTTCCTAAATTAAGATTTTGGAAAATTGTTTAAATCTCAGCTTAAGGTAATCTAAACTGAAGTTTGCTCAATGTCCCAAAACATTATAATTTTTTAAAATTAAATGTTACCTAAGTAACATATGCTGTAGTAACAAATTCCAACACTAAAGAATCAAAAATTATTCAGTCTGGGATGTGTTACACCATTTAGCTTATCCTGTCTTGTGTTCTGTAAACAGAGAAGCAGTGTATATAACCGTGTGTAAAGAGCATGGGCTTTGGGGTGGGATAGACAAGTTGAAACTCTAGCCAGGGTGTTTTCCCTTGGGTAAATTGCTTAATCTCTCTGAGTCAGATTCTACACCTGCAGTTCTCCTTAAAGGATTGTTTATGAGGATTAAATGAGATAATAATGACTAATGATTTAGCATATAGTGTTTTGCACCAGTAAAGTTTCAACAATTGTAAGCTAACTAAAGAAATTTATACAGATGTTCTCTTCTTTACTCAGTTATATACTCTCTCAGGACTGCAACCATGTAACCATGTCTTCTTCAGTTCCCAGTAGAGGCTCAACAAATGTTTGTCAAATAATGAATGAATAAATGAATGAATGAATGATGGCTTATTGGAATCCTTGATATAAATGAATAATAAATTTTTCAATGGTGAGATTTTGTTTTGTACCTTTTTCCTATCTCCTACGTGGTTCCTTTTTTTTCCCCTGAAGTCATTTTGATTGCTTGTTTTGTATAAAATGTAAATGAACCTTTATATGCTCTGGATGATTCGCTTGCAAGTGTTTCTTCCCCACCTCGGAGAGTAAGGTAATTACTATTTTCCCTTCCTGCCTAGTGATGGAGCCTCAGAGGACACGGGAACTGACATGTTACAGATTTTGCAGTGAAATTAGCATTAGAGTGTTTAGTCTTCACAGTAATAGAGTTAATTCTTTTTTAAAAATTCTAAGCCCTCTTTTCTTCTGCTTTTCATTCATGTACAGGAAATCTATTAGATAAAAATTGCCTCCAAAGTTCTTATTTCTTCTCAAAGAAAGCACTTCCCCCACAAGAAATGGTATTTCAAATAAGAAACATTAAAATAGATGAATGGTCAGGGTGAAAGGCTGAGGGAGATGATTGATGGTGTTACTTAGTTTGCCATATCCCACACTCCTTAAAAAATATTTTTATTGTAAAATATTGCACATTTGTTCAGAAGTATGCATTAACCTATTTGCACAGCTTAACAAATATTTATAAAGCAAACACCCATGTAACTGGTACCAAGATTAGGAAATTAAACATTGTAAGTACTTTGTTCCAATCCATGTATCTGTTTCTTATCCTAACCCCTGCCCAGTTATAACAATATAACAGTGTAAAGGTAACTGTTATACTTTTTTTGAAGATGGTAATTTTCTGGCTCTTTTTTATAGCTATACCACATATGTGTGCAATGTTTTTAAATAATACTGTGTTTGCTTGTTTTAGAACTTTATATAAATCATATGGTGAAGTATATTTTTTGTATCTTGCTTGTTCTTTTGGTTCAAATTGTAAGTGTTCAAATTATAAGTGTAACTTATAAATGTTATAAGTTACACAGTTGTTTATTGATTTTTTTTTAGAGAGAGGATGAGAGAGACATTAATTTGTTTTTTTTCACTTATTTGTGCATTCATTGGTTGATTCTTGTATGTGCCCTGACTGGGGATTGAACCCACACCTTGGCATATTGGGATGATGCTCTAACCAACTGAGCTACCTGGCCAGGGCATAAGTTGCCCAATTGTTGCATGTAGTTGAAATTTATTAATTTTGTTGCTGGATAATACTCCCATATAAATATATATTTTTACCCATTCTACTGAAAATGGATTGCTTCCAATGTATATTTTTATATATGTATTCTGGTTTATATGTACATGTTTCTGTCAGATATATGCCCAGGAACATAATTGCTACATCACTAGGTATATATATCTTCAACTTTGTTAGACTACAAAGTTTTTTTCCCAAAGTGGCTGTACTGATTTACAACCTTACCAGCAACGTATGAGAGTTCCAGTTGCTCTGCATCTTTATCAATACTTAAAAAAAAAGATTGTATTTATTTACTTTTTAGAGAGAGGAGAAGGGAGGGAGGAAGAGGAGAGAAACATCAATGTGCGAGAGATACATTGATTGGTTGCCTCTCGCACGCCCCCAACTGGGGAACCTGGGCCACAACCCAGGCATGTGCCTGGACTGGGAATTGACCTTTGGTTTGCAGGCTGGTGCTCAGCCCCCTAAGCCACACCAACCAGGGCACCAACACTTTTTTTCTTTTTCAGCAATTCTGTTGCCAGTATAGTATATATTGTTGTGGTTGGAATTTCCATTTTCATGATGACCAATGGGATTTAGTACCTTTTCATTGGCAATTTGGATTTCCTATTTTGTGAAGCATCTGTTCAAATCTTACTCATTTTTAAATTGGACTGTATGCCTTTTTTTCAATGGATTTGGCATGCTTTTCCTTTCATGAGTAATATAGGTGGATGTGGATAGAGGGTGGAGTTCTGTGGTCATGTTACCCAGCCTTTCAGAAAAATGCCAAATGCGGCTTGTTATCATGTGTGTGTGTGTTCAGTCAGGTCTCCTTTTCAGATGTTACCTCCAGCTGTTCATGAGTTTGCTGCCCTTGAGGCTGGGCAAGAGCCTGGGTGAGATTTGAGTGAGTGCCATTGAAGGAGAGCACTAACCCTAACCGCCACCCCCCCACCCCCCCCCCCCCCCGCCCCCGCATTCAGGAGGTCATCTCATGGAGGACACCAAAGGTCCGCTGCCTGGGGGAGCCCTCCAGGTGATTATTACCTCAAAGCAGTGTGCAAAACTGGTCTCAGAAATCCCACAAACTGGTGAGGCCCCTTCAGTCAGTGTTTTGAAGACAGTTACATTCCCATTAAACCCATTAGTTCATCTGGAAGCTAATGTTTACTTGGAAATGAGCTAAATGAGTAGGGGATTTTCTGAAAGAATCCCCTGAAGAAATGCATTTTCCCTTCCTCTAAGTAAAGATAAAATGAAAGATTACAGAGGAAAGTAGGAGAAAGTTGATTGCAGTTTCTAATAAATAAGCTGCTGGACCATTTCTGCATGTCTTTAAACATTGTTTTAAAAGAGCTGCCCTGGCTGGTGTGGCTCAGTGGATTGAGCACCAGCCTGTGAACTGAAAGGTCTCAGGTTCAGTCCTTGTCAGGGCACGTGCCTGGGTTGCTGGTTCAGTTCCAGGTTGGGGTGCATACAGGAGGCAACCAGCTGATGTTCCTCTCTCACATCAGTTTCTCCATCTCCTTCAATCTCTCTCTCTCTCTCTCTCTCTTTCTCTCTTTCTCTTAGTCTCTCTCTGTCTCTGTCTCTTTCTCTCCCTTCCTTTCTCTCTAAAATCAGTAAACATATCCTTGGGTGAGGTTTTAGAGAGAGGGGAAGGGAAGGAGAAAGAGAGAGTTGATGTGAGAGAGAAACATCGATTGCTTGCCTTCTATATGCACCCCAGGGCACTGAACCCGCAACCCATTTTGGTTTGTGATACAATGCCCAATAGTCATACCAGCTTGGGCTTGGGTGAGGATTTTTTTTTTTTCTAAATGGAGTTACAGCCTTTGGTAAGATCTATGGAGGCAGGGATTTGGTTGTTTTATATTCACCCTTGTTTACCAGAGCCTAGAGCAGTGCCTGGTACATGGCAAGAACTGAAATACTCACTGAATAAATGAATGAACAAATGCTTTTTTGGCACTGATGGGTATTGGTAACAGAAGGAAATGAAGATGATTCTTATTATTATGTGCACACGTGCAAGCCCACTTACTACTTTAACTTGCCTGTGTTTATGACTTTCCAAGGGAGGAGATACAAAACTTCTGCCTTTTTTAAGATGGTGCATAAATAACTAATGAGTATGAGAATAGTTTATAATCATAAACACAAGCAATAAACTTAAAGATCTTAGTCCTGGAGGGCAAAACTACCTTTTCCCTCTTCTACTAAGGATTCTCTGACTTATAAATGCCTAATATAGGCCCTGTACATAAAGATTCTCAAAAAAGTATGCAAAGGGTAAACATTGTTTCAACAGAGTTTATTTGAAATTATAATTTAATTCACCGCCTATCAACATATTTGCATCATTTTTCGCCTATTGGAAATAAGCCCTGAGGTGGCAGGTGCAGGGGTGGGGCAGCATCCCAGTCACGTTTGGGTTCTCCGGCACATCACCTGGGGTACAGTGGAGCTCAGTCGTGTTGGTGCAAAGCCTGCGTCAGTCCTGTAAGGAAGAGTTGAAGGAACTGAGGGTGATTAACCTGCAGAAGGAGAAGTCCTTGGAGGGGAGACAAGGTTGCTCTCTTTGATTATTTAAAGGCTGTTAACCTGCGTCAGAAAGAGAGCTGAGTTCAGACCCTATGTGGCTGGTCCTAATTGGCAGATTTTTGTCATTTATCAACAGAGGAACAACTTGATCTTAAAACCAAAACAAGAAAAGAAAGAAGTTTTATTTTTTCCAAAGCATTTTAACAAGGCATCTCATTTCCTCCTATTACTCATTCATTCCCTTGTTTTCTCCAAGGTTCACTGTCTGTGTTCCCTGATTCAGCAGAGAACTCCAGCTCTCTATTAGCACATATATCAGTGTACCTTGGGGAATGACGATTCTCTCTGGGTTATTACTTACATATTTCAAGGCCTTGAGTTCCATGGCTACAGTCAGTTAAGAGTAACAGACAGTCCTCCCTTTGTCTATAAAAATCAGATCTAGGATGTAGGACATGTGGTAAGACATGAATCAATTTCAGGACTACCTACAACCTCCACAGCATGGCTCCTGATGGGTGTCGTGTTGCTGAGGATGTCTTACAAATCACTGGGAAAAGTCAGTCTGTACCGACAGCGCTGTCTGTTGCCCTTGGTGTGATTTGTGCATAATCAGTATGTGTGGTCTCTTGGATTAAAAATATTAGTTTTACCTTGATTTTTGTTTGCTTAACAACTCAATTATTGGGCTGTTACACATCAGTCTTTTCTACTTTAAATTTAGTCCTCATTTCCTGTTTGGGAAATGCAAGTAATATAAGGCAAGGGCTGTGACTTAGAGAGATAGACCCAGAGCAGGATTAGAAAGTGTTCCAACTGAGGTCTTCTTCTTATTTCTCATGTAATCTCAGGTAAATTGCTAAACTGTTAGCATCTCATTTTTTCTCTCCACAAAATAATGTTAAAAAGAGAAATTTGCCATATTCTTCCTATTGAAGGATGGAGATATGCTAAAAATTCTTGGCATGTGGCCCTGGTCGGGTAGCTCAGTGGTTAGAGTGTCGTCCCGTCGTCCCAGGGTTTCGGGTTTGATGTGCTGTCAGGGCACATGCAAGAAGCAACCAGTGAGTGCGCGAATGGATGGAACCGCGGGTCGGACTTTCTCTCTTTCAAATCAATCAATAAAATGTAAAAACATTCTCGGCATGTAATGTTAAATTGTCTCTGAAAATAAATGGTATTAAAATGACTAGCTTTGAGTCATTACATCATATTTTTAAAAAAGGAATCTTTATTAATACCTTAGCTTTTTTCTTTTGTTCTTTTTCTTTCTTTTTTTTTAAATGCAGATATATGGGACCTGCCTATAGGGCTCTCAGTGGCTGAGGTTTAGAGAGTGAATCACAGTGAGGAACCAGGAATCACCATGGTGCACTTGTCTAAGAGAGAGGGCTGGGATGGGAATGTGGTTAGTTTGAGGGATCACCTCCGAATACCAGCAAATCCACCCAATGGCCCATTAGTTTAGCAGTGTCTTGCTACCCATGTTATGGTAGAAAAGTCAGTGTTAAGAAGCTTGGGTTAGTTCGGGCTCAACTACCAACTGGTAGCAACCCTGAGCAACTCACTTAACCTCTTTGGGCTTCAGTTTCTTTGTAAATCTAGGGATTAGGATTAGATCTACACTATCTAGTATAGCAGCCATGAGGCATGTGTGACTATTGAGGATTTGAAATTGTACCTAATGCAATTGAGGGAAAACTGAATTTTTAACTAAATTTTAACAAATTTGAATTTAATTCAAAACTGAAGCAGTGTAAAATATTTTTCTTTTAAACACAACTTCATAACTTTGGTATGACAATATTTCACTTTAACCACTGAGATTTTGCATGCTTATTGAGATGTGTTAGAAATGTAAAATGTACACTGTGTTTCAAAGAACATATGCAAAAGTCTGTAAATTCTCTCATTAATAGTTTTTATATTGGTCACATGTTGAAATGATAATATTTTGGATATATTGGGTTAAATAAAATATGTTATTAAAATTAATTTTACCTGTCTCCTTTTTACTTTTTAAAACATGGCTACTAGAAAAATTTGAAATACTGCTCATGTTATATTCTGTTGGACAGTAATAGGCCCACTTGTCAGCTGTGTGATGCTGGGCAAGTTACTTAACCACACTGGGTCTCAGTTTCCTCATTTCAGAAGTAGAGATAAACCCCATAGTGTTGTTGTAAGGGTTAGATGAAATAGCACATTTAGGTGCCAAGCCAAGTACCTATGATCATGTTGAAATAAATTCTCCCAAACATCTCATCTCCCTGATTGCAATTTTTAATATCCATGAGGACCAAGAAAGAAGCCAGGGTGTGAGGGGCTAAGCACAAGCCCCAGTTCTTATACAGAGTCAAGGTAAGAAGAGGTTTAGGTGGTCATGGGGAATGTGGCTCTGTCAACACGAACCGGCTGTATTCAGGTTTGATCCTTGCGGTGATCCAGGTGCCCACTTTCTCCCTTTCCCTTTTTCTTTCTGCCCTGTCTTTGTAATGATTACAGTTGACTCTCTGATGGACTTGGTACTGAGCTTTTCTCTCTAGAAAATAGGGAGAAATCACCAATGGAGTTTTTTAAAAAAGCATTAAATCACATTTTGATTTGACTTCTTAGTACCAGGCCAGTCCACTGCAGATTCCTGGGGAGAAGAGGGCAATGGAATAGTCAGCCCCTGTGGATACTTGAGTTGCCTGTCCTGGAGGTTGTGGAGCTCTAAGGTCAGCCCCACACTACTGCCCAGGGTCTGTGTTTGGGGAGCAGATCTGGAAGCTAAAAAGTCTTCCTTTGACCTGGTAGTAATAGCTTCCCCAAAGTGCTTCCTGACGCACAGGAAAAGAGCAGGCTGGAGTGCCAGGGGCATCTGGCCCTGAGTCTGCTGCTCCCGTACCTGGGGCAAGCTGTGAATGGCAAGCAGGGTGGGTAGAGCCATTTTATTACTTGGCCAGATTCCTACAACCCCTCACATATACCTTTATTCTTGCACCTGTAATACATAATTTTCCTCTACAACTCTGTCACCAGCAGGAATATGAATGCCTCTGGAAGTATTGCGGACTCCCAGGGGCACCATTCACTGGGTAGCTGGTATGAATGGCCACTCCAGGAGGTGTGCAGTGCACAGCCTGAGCCGCCCCTCTGCAGCAACTCTCCCTGGGGCTGGGGTGAAATGGGTGGTTAGTAGATTAGCTTTGTACATCTTTTATCCTGGCATTGGAGCAGTGGAAAATTGTAATGGTGGGGAATTGTAACCCACCCCACCATTCTTTTGACATCGTTTCTGAAAGTGTGGACTCAGACTAATATGTGGCTTATAGATGAACAGCATGTTTGTGTAAGAGTCCTAGGAACTAGTTTCAAAATATATAGACTCCAACCTTTAAACATCCCAGCTCCAGGAGACTTGCTGACCTTCACCCGTGGAGCCAGGATGACGTAAAGCTGGGTTGACTAAACCAGGATGACGTACATAGGACCATCACTTGGCTTATCAGAAGGGACTGTGCTTGTCTGCATGTAGAGAACTTTTCAACCCTGTCCCTTGATCTTTTTGTTCTGTTCTCCTCTTCCACCTTATAAAAACCTCTGCCTTCACTGAGAGGTAGAGATGAACTTTGAGATGTGAGTCCCCTATCTTCCAGGGGATGGGCTTTGAGACATGAGTCCCCCATCTTCCAGATGGTCTGCATCTGCAAATAAACCACTTTCCTTTACATCAGCTCCTACCTCTCTAGTACTGGCTTTCGTAGTGTCAGGCAGCCCGACCTGTGATTCGTTGCAGCACTGGATGCATGGTTGGTGCTCAACAACTATTTTTTGAATGAGTGACTCTGGCCTTACCACTTGTTCTAAGTTTATTTGACCCATTTTCCCAATCTGTGGGTCTTTTGATCTAGTCAATTATCCTATTATTATGAGGTTTCTCTTCTGCACTTTCATCTAGGAGAGTGCTTCAGTTTTAAAAGATTTATGTTATTGCTGTTTCTTGCGCATCCAGGAAAACTTGCAGAGAGATGAGCTCACATGTGTAGGAAGTGGGGGTATTCAGGCTGCTTGGTGCAGTGGGGGTCTTGTCTGCTGCGGTCACTGAGCCTCGAGGGCTGGCTTGTTCCATGTTCCACCCACTTTTGGAGAAACAACTCAGTGACTTTCTAGCCTCATTTTCAATGTCACAGATGTGACTCTGGAGAAGAAACTGTTTACATCTCCAAAATGTGCTAGTGCTGAGTTTGGATCACAGCTGCAGAAAACCAACCAGAAACAGATACACAGGATGTGAACAAAGTGGGAATGTATTTCAACCATTTTCCTAATTTGGAGGAGTGGGATTGTGGGTGGATTATCTGTCTTGGATTCTTCTGACTTCTAGACTTAATAATTCAATGAGGGAAAATTTAGCCCTGAATGCTAATGGTGCCAGGGTGGGGAAGCTCCCTAACGGTGCCCTCTCCTCTGAGTGTTTCCAGCCCAGGCAGATCAACAGTCAATGGGTGCTCACTGTGTGCTCGGGTTGGGCTGGCCCCCAGGATTTCTCGCCCCCAGACCCTCTCACCTCACACTACAAGCCTTGTGTTCTAGGGGAAAAGAAGCCACAACCTCTTACGGTTTTGAAGAAGTTGAGTTGCGCAGACCTGCATTCACCTGATCTGCTTCTTGATTGTTTAAAAGTCACATAAGGGTATTTAGAAAATCTTTTTCCTTTTTTTTTTCTGACAGAACCTGGCTTTCAAGATCTATTGTGCTGCAGCAGACCCTAAATCACACATTTGGAGGTCAGAGACTGAATAGTGAGTCTTTTTCTCTTAACTTTCCTGTTGTAAAACCCTGTATCCCCCTTCTCTTTGCCTCGGTGCCCCAGAGAGCTGTCTGACTAGAGAAAGATCACACACGTGGAAATGCCAAAGAAGAGAAATCCATTAACAGATTTTTTAAATGTTTTCTGTACTAACAGAATTCATGTCTAGGCAGAGTAGCTCAACATGTCCTCAGCTTCCCGGAGGACAGGGATATTACGTAGCGAAACTGCAGAGACCCAGCACCAAGTGTGAGGATATGAGAATGTGTTTTCCTTCCAATTTCCCAGGCAGTTTGTGCTGTTGTCTTACACTTGACCCCTCACTTCACCCATCTCAGTTAGTTCACCCAAGACAGAAGCACAGCAGGGCACATACCAGGTTTGTGAAATCGAGCTTCTATAGTCCTCCTCCTGATGAATAAATGAAAATAAATTGTGCATCTTAATGAAAGGTTAGTAAGAATTGACAGGCCATGTTATAACACACCATTTGAAAAGTGGAATATAGGACCCAGTGCTTGGGATCCAGCCTAGGATTATGACTTGTGGGGTTTCCTTTTTGAAATTGGCAGGAAAATATGGCCCAGCTATTTCAGCTTGGATCCGCCAGGGAGGGTACTCCATGAAGCTGCCAATCATTTTGCCCATGTGGCTGCAAAGCCAGGCCCCTAACTGTGTATTTTGGAAACAATCTATTGTAATGCGTCCTGAAAGGAAGGCCTGTTTCCTTGCTGCCAAAATAATGGGTGTCTAATAACTTAAACTTGCTGATACAGGCAGACAGTTATTGGCTTCAATTTATTATTAATAGTTGGCACAAAGAGAAAACTGGCTTTCTAGATTATTTGCTCCTTCATAGATCATTAGGCATTTAAAGGTGGGTTCTGTGCTCTTCATTATCTTTAGAAGTTTGTGACTAGGTCAAGTTTTCTGGAAAGAAAAGCAGAAAATAGAAATGTTTACTTTATTTAATATTTTGTGGAACTCCTTACTTTTACTGAAATGGCTCAGAAATCAACTCTTTTTTGGAGACAAATGGCAGAAACTCAACTCTGTCTAACTGAGCGGAAAGTGCATTTATTGACTCTATGACAGGGAAGTGCAAGCAGGAGGGGACTAGCTTCAGGCACAGGTGGGTCTAGAGGGCCAAACGTTATCATCCAGGCAGCATTCCTCCCGGTGCCTTCCTGCCTGTCCCTGAGGTGGGCTCCCTTCATGCGCCAGGTAAGATAGGCGACCGCCCTAGGCCCATGTTCTCTAGCTTAGCAACCCTGAATGAAAACAGATGGCTTCTCCTCCATTGTCCCAGCGTTGTCCTCAGAGAAAACTCTCATTTTCTCTGCCTGGGCCACGTGTTCATCTTTAAACCAGTCCCTGTGACTGAGCGGGGTGATGGGGGGCAGTACATGTGAACTGCACAGTCTGGGCCAAGTGTTCATCCCTGTGGTGGAAATGGCAGGCGCTAACCCCAGAAAAAGTTCCTTTCTGTCTGATGGGCCCCAGTTCAGTCACATGCCTATTCCTGAGCCACACATCTGACCAAAGGATTGTGCAAGTGATTGGCCAGGCCTGAGTCACCTGTGTCATGGATGTGGAGGGGCAGCGGGGGCAGGCTGTGCCACCGAAAACCCAGCACTGGCAGAAGGGAGAGTAGAAGTTGGCCAGCCAAAACAAAGACTATTAAGAGACTTCCATAAAGGCTGGCATTTCTTGTTTAAATCTTTTGAGGTTGGATTTGTTTTTTTCTTTTATGCAACACTATATCGAGATCTCAGAAAATGTAAGCTCCCCCTAGTTACTAATGCCTATGTTTATAAAGAGTTTTTTTTCTTAAATCCTCACCTGAGGATATGTTTAGTGATTTTAGAGAGAGAGGAAAGGAGGGAGAGAGAGAGAGAGAAAAACACTGATGTGAGAGAGAAACATCAACTGGCTGCCTCCCAGACGTGCCCTGATGGGGAATGAACCCACAGCTTAGGTATGTGCCCTGACTGGGGATTGAACCTGCAATTTTTTGGTGTATGGACCAGTGCCCTAACTAACTGAGCCACATGACCAGGGCTAGAGAGAGTTTTTGATTTTACAAAGCTCTTCCACCAACCCTTATAACAACCCCACAAAGTTTGTAACTATACTTATTCCGTTGGTGAGGAAACTGAGGTACAGAGAGGTTAATTATCTAAGCTCATGCTGGTAACCAAGGAGCCAGTGCTCAAAGCCAGGCTGTTTGACTCTATGGTCCTTGTGTTTTCTGCTCTGCCCTGTGAGAGAGAACACTCAACAAAAGCAGTTCCAACGTGAACAGGAGCAGGGCGAAGATTCAGGAGATAGTTCAGAGGAGTTAGCAACAGCCTGTGGTGACTCACAGACAGTGGGTGGAGGTGGAGGTGGTGGTGAAGGCGAGGGAATGACTCAGCCTTCCAGCCCTCTCCTTCACCGATGGGCAGGACTAATGGGTGGATGCTGCTGCCATTAGTGACTGATGGTGTGTGTGCTGCTGCCGTTAAGATAGAGCTCACAGGCAGAGGTAATTCCCAGCTTCTCAACTATGCTCCCCCTTCCCATTTCAGTCCTTGAGCCATTCCTGATGAGAACCAAGCAATAACCACCCCCTTCTTCTTATGCCGTCTGATATCCAGTGGGGTTCCTTCTTCTGGCCCTGGGATCCAGCGGTCTAGCTGGATCTGGTTTCATGGTAGTCCAGGGGTCTAGCCTTTATGTCTTCTAGGACTTCCTCTAGGACTCAGGTTCTTTTGTTGCCAGTTTGGACCCAGGGCTTCATGATTTTGGGTGAGAGTCCTGGTGTTTGGGTGGCCTGAGTTTCAGTACATAGTAAACTGCCTCAGTTTCCCTTTCTTAGACCTAACACTTTGGTGCTGCCTTAAGGACCAGTCCAATGGCTGGGGACACCAGTAGGGCCCTGGGTGTCCTACTTTACTCTTGCAATGCCCTTCTGACTTTCTGGCAGATTGAGTAGGGCCCACATGGACAAATATCCCTCAGGGATGAACTATCATCCTGACTCCTGAAGATTAGCCACAGCCTGGATGCCGCAGAGCGTTGCTCTGCTTGACTATCTGAATGGCTGGGGGCCACTGGGCTCCCCTCCTCCCATACATTTAGTTTCTGCTTCTTCTTCTTGGGTGTCCCTGCCATGGTCATCAGCTCTACTCTTGTTCCCCTTGCTGATCAAACTTTTCACACCTTGGAGCTTTTGCACGGGCTGTGCTCCTGTCTGCAATGCTCTGCTCCCTAGCCCGGCTGGCTTTTTCTTGCCATTCAGGTCCCAGCTTAATGGCCATATTCCTATTCAATGTTGCCTGTCCTCTTCCCACCTCTTTCTATGGCATCACCCCTTTCTCTTTCCTCATCACACAGATAGATCTGGAATGGTTTTATTTGTGATGATACTGAACAGTTCTTGATTGCTGGGACCACATCATGTCTGGTTTACATCAGGGGAGAAGATGTGATGGATTGTGTGTGGGCTGAATTCAAGGGCCGGCCACTTGGGCTGTCCAACTCCCTCTGCCGGAACTGTCCTCCTGGCAAAAACTCCAGACTTGTGGATTCAGCTCAGAATAGTCCTGTCAAAAACCTTCCCTTCCTTGACCCCCAAAGCAGCAGTAGGCATCCATTCTTCCTTGCTCTGGTAGCACTTCTTTCCAATCTTTAATTATCTATCTGTCACTTAACATTATATACTTGCTTACTGATCTTTCCCCCCAGTTAGATTGTGAGCTTTTTGCCTTTGGATCCCTGCTGTCTAACACTCAGTTACGATGATTTGTGTGGAAATATACAACTTGGTGAGTGCATTAGTAAACTGGAGGCATGAATTTGTGATGCAAGAGATAAGTCAGGGATAGATAATAAAACCAACTGATTTAATAGCCATTTATCCAACAATCATGTCACTGAAGAAAGAAGGCTTTGAAACTTTGGTCAGTTATCAGCAGAACAGCTTACATTGCTGTGATTGTGTCAGGTTAAGTGTATCCGAACCATTCTCCTATTCACATGCTCTTATTCACAAGCCTAGGACAGAGGTCCAAAGAGTTATGTGTCCTGACCCACTTGGGATACCTCCAGAGTCATGGTTCTCACGTTCTCAGCTCTTGAACAACTCTACTTTCATCTAGCCCGAGTTACAGTCACTAGCTTGTGTGAGGCCAGCCTCATTAATCATAAAAGTCTGTGCCAGGAGGGCGCCCACCTCACTCTGCCCACGTGTAGATTTAGTGACGCACAGCATGAGGGTTAGCTCAAGCTCCTTCTGTTCACTCTCAGTGCATTGATGATTTCATTCTGTGCATCCTTTGAGCCACTGTGTTATTACAGATTTGAGATCCAAAAACCCAGTTCATATGATGATTTTGTGTAATGGAATTCTGAGAATGAAATATTAATTGTAAAAGAAAATCAGTTGTTTATTCACCAGCCATTTGTAAGTTGTGTATTACATTGCAGGCTTGTGTGAGGAACTGAGGACAGGATGAGTAAGGTCAAGTCTTTGTCTCTGAGGAGCTGGTAGTCCTGAGGGCAATGCAAGGCAAGAAGGTAAAGGACTTCAGGCTGATTTGGTGAGAGCCATGACAGGGTGACATCTTGGGGAAATGAACACAACCTGGTCAGGCAGAGGGTGCCTGGCAGGGAGGGGACAGCAAGAGCAAGGCAGGAAAGCACAGACAGGGAGTGGCCCAAGGCCAATCAGAGCATTGTCTGGGCCATGTAAGGTACCTGAATTTTAACCCATACGCCAGTGTTGTTAAAATTGTATTTGAAGAAATACTTGGTCTGTGTGATAATAAGTACTCTTACGTGGTAAAAGGGTTTCATGGTTAGCCAAATTTGGGGAAAACTGATTTAATAAACAGTATTTGTGCTGTTCAGTTGGCACCTGTTTTATCGAGCACTGCACATCATCCAGTGATAGGCAGGGGGCGGTGGGAGGGAGGGTGGCGGAAGCTACACAGAGAGAAACAACACACATGGTCCCATGCTCATGGGGCTTGCAGCCAATGAGGAAAGTAGGAATCAAACAAATGGCTACAAGTGGTTAAGAATTTATGAGTGAGAAAAGTCCCAGAAAGGAGACTGTGTTAGAGGGTATAGGATAGAGTGGTTAATAAGAATTAACATCCTTTCAGCCCATGCCATGAGTCAGATATTGGACTGAGGGGCTTCACAGTCATTATGACATTCAAACAAAGGTAAGTGAAGGCAATATGCTAATATGCCTTTTGCATTTCCTAGCGTTGGACATGATACTAGGGCATTTCCCGGGTGGATTTGACCACAGGACTGTTCCCCCTCCCCCCAGAACACCTTTTCAATTGTGTGGCAGTTTTAGCGTGGGGAGCCTGAAGGGTTCTCATCTGGGGAGAGATAGTGTTGGGTTTAATTTTCCAAATGGTAGAAAACATTTACTTTATAATCCTGGCGACTCAAAAAGAGGCCAGAAACTTTAGAAAGAATTTAGGTATCCTCAGCCTTGCCAGTGAGTGAAAATTACCTTTACTTTTCAAAATACTGACCTATTAAATCTGAGTTTCTTGGAAAGCAGTCTGTATTTTTTAAGAGCTCCTGAATACGTGGGAAACTGGTAAAACTGTTTGCCCCTGGAGACAGGAGGAAAACCCCTCATTGTCAAGTTGTGAGCCATGGTTATGTATAACTTAATAGAAATAAAAAAGTGTAAATGTAAAAAATCTCTATGGGTAATCCAGATGTCCTCAGGATTGAGAGCCACTGGTAGAGTTAAACAGTGGGTTAACAAAATCACATGAGACAAGTAATTAAAATTTTCTATTACCAGTAAGATGTGATCGAATAGATTTGATCATTTTGAGGTTATTAACCTTAAAGAAAGCAACTTTCCAGTGATGGGATAGAAAAGCCAGGCCATGAGGTGTTAAGGAGACAAAAACGGGGAGCAGAGGCCAGACACTGTCAGCTGTCTCCGGTGGGCAGTGGCAGGGTAGGCTCTTGGACCCACGACCCTCTACTCCCTAGCCGACTAACTGAGGACTTGGGGAGGCTCCTGTGTTCCCCGGATTCCTTGTTGTAGCACAGGAATAATATTAGTTGCCTTTGAGGGTGACCGGGAATAACCCCCAAGTGAGCTGACCAAAACGGGCCTGTAAGTCCACTTGAGTAGACTTACCCCATTGGACCCAGGAAGGGGGCTAGCGCACTTTATCGGGGGTCTGGGAAAGAATATGTGGAGCCAAGTTTACAAAAGCTTCTTGCGTCAAAATTGTTCACTTTCTTAACAAGGAGAGCAGTAGTGTTCAATCCCCTCACACCCAATGTCCCCTTCACACAAATACTTTACTATCCTGAAATGAGATTCATAGATGAAGTAACCTATCTACATACATTAAAAGTAATATAATGCCCAAGCTATTTTATGTAGGATAAATTGAAGTAGGTTACCATTAAGTTTGTGATTTTCCACGTGCATATTGTACATGGCTCTATCCGTAGCACCGTGAAGTACACGGATGCTGACGTCTGTGTGGACAATCAGCATGGATGTGACAGATGAAAACCTGCTTGTCTGTTTCACATCGGCTGCTCAAACACATGAACAGCTTTGCTGGTGGCGACTTTCTAAAACGTGAAGAACTTTTGATAAAGTTCTGAACAGAACAAGTGCACGTTTTCCCCAATCTGCACAGTAGACAATTTTTGGAAAATTCAATGGATATTGAAAACAATGCAGACTCTTGAACACAAGATATTTTGTGTTTACATGGAAAATGGAGTGAGGTTTCTGGCTCAGGTCATTATAAACAGGCTTTTCATTGAGATGACTGTCCAGTGGGACACAGAAAGTTCCACAGCACTCAGGGCGGCCCTTTGTGCCGGGACTATCCTGCGCCCTGCAGGACCTCTGCCCCAGTTGGCTATCCACTCACTCTGCCCATGCTGACAGCCGAGAAACCCCACACATATTTCCAAATGCCCACCAGGGGGTGGCACTGTCCCCTTTGAGAACCACTGCAGTGGGACATGTGACTCTAATTGCCATCTATGTTGGGAGACTCACACTGAATGCTCCTTGAGTAGAATGATTAAGAATCTTGCCGATCCTCACGACCATGATTTTGAACTTTAGTTCACACTGTGGACAGGCTGGGGATATAAATGGACGCTCTAGAAAGGGAAAGCCAGATGTTTTAATCTTTTAAGCCTAACCCAGTTCCTTGGAAGTGGCTCCCTTTTAATGCTATATACCAGTGATTTTAAACCTTTTTCTCTCATGGTACACATAAACTAATAACTACAATTCTGTGGCACACCAAAAAATATAATTTTTGCTGAGCTGACAGAAAATAGGCATAATCTTGATTAATTCACACCAGATGGCTATTGTTGTGTTTGCTGTTGTCATTTTTTAATGTGACAATCTAAAGGAAAGGAGGTCAGTGACCCTGACTAAATAAATAGTTGGGTATTGCATGTTTTAAAAATTGATGTGGCACATTAGTTGAAAATCACTGCTATGTAGAGAAAGAACATGTGAAGACTTAGACCCATGTTTGGCGAATAATAAGAGCTGAATAAATGTTAGTCACTAGTATGATTACTCATCAGAGCAGGAAGAACACCTGCAGGGAGGTGACGCTGGGTTCTCTGACACATGCCAGTGTCAATTTGACTGGCAAAGGTGGCTGGAGATTGTCATTAAGATTAAAAAAGAAAAAAAGAAAGATTCCATCAAAGACTCCGTAAGTGGGTGGCACAGATCATACTCCCTTGCTGTTTTCTTTTCCCCTGAAAAGAGAATGTGAGATCAGATGTGACTTGATAGTTTAAGTTGTTGCTTACGTCAGCAAAAACTACTCATACTGGGATGACGGTTCAGCTAGGGGTTTATTTATTCTCCTACATACAAATACACAGAGACATGTCTCTTATATACTTTATGTACTTCTGGGTTGTTGTAAATGATTTGTGCATCTGTAAACTTGGAAAGAGAAATATAGTTCTCTTGGAACGTGGAGAATTTCAGCTACAAAGGCATTCTGAGCTCTAATAAGAGTGCATAATTGACAGAATGTGGAAAAAATGAGGAAGTAGTTTAAAGAGGTGGTTCTTGTTTTTCTTGAGTAAAGCATCTATAAAATGCAAAAGAAAATGACTCTGGACTGTGGAGTCAGGAATTCATGAAGCCAGCATTTTGCAATAACATCCCTTTTAATCTATAAATCTCACAACAGTTTATGGGCACTAATTAAGTTTTGCCATACTCATACATCTGACACTGAGTTTTATTTACTCCCTTTTTACTGAGGCACACCAAGGCAGAGAATGTTTAAAGAGTTATTTGAAGTTACAAAGCTGAGATTTGAACTCAGTGCCCGGAGACTCTGGTCCAGAGAGGGAGGAGGCCCACGTGGTGGCTTGACAGTTCACCCCTGACTGATGTTCTGTGGAGCGGGAAGTGATATCCAGCAACTCTGAGAAGGAGAAATAAGCTAGGAATCTGGGGAGGGTCTAGGAGACCATGAGTGGGGACCAGAGATCCTGATGTGCAATGATGGTACAAGTACCTGGTGGCTCTTGCCACCACATTATTGTCTTAGCTTGCCATGTTCCTGAATGGACACATGGGATTACAACTTATAACAACCACTCTAGGTTCTTCTTGAGAGGTAGGCTTGAGTAGAGTCTGTGGGTGGATGGGACTTGCAATAGGGGAACGAGGGGAGTGGTCTGATATTGGTGGGCAGAGAGACTTGTCAGTTAACAACCAAAGGAGCACTGGGAAGAAAATCAAAGGGCAACAGGCTGTGTTCCTTCTTCTCATTTGCCATCTTGGCCTTCTTTATTTATTTTTTAAAATTTTATTTATTGATGAGAGAGAGACAGACAGACAGACATTGATTTGTTCTTCTACTTATTTATGCATTCATTGGTTGATTCTTATGTGTGCCCTGACCAGGGGTCAAACCCACGACCTTGGCGTATCAGGATGATGATCTAACCTGGCCAGGTTGGCCCTCTTTAAAAAGAAAGAAAAATAAATAAACAAAAACAAAGCACAGGCTAGGTCTGAGATCAGTTTCAGGTGGCTAATTGGAACAGCTACACCTGAGACATATCCAGGGCCACACTTGTCCAGGACCCAAAGTAAATCCATCTTGGCCTATCAGAACTTTTGAACTGAGACTAAAATTAATTTAAAGTAATGCACTTTTTCTCTCCATACTACCTGAAGGTGACTTTTTAAAGATGATGCATGCATATTTTTACTTAAATGGAACTATAAGAATTGTAAGAGGGGAATGACTGGGAAGTCCCAGCAAAGGCAGGGGCAAATTCTGCATGCCAAGTAGGGGTCTCACAGGCTCCAAAATTATTATATTTCTGAGGTTAAATCAAATATATAAAAATAGCAGCAAATCATTCATTTCATTCAATTCAAAGAGAGTTAAATACCAAATTGCAAAGGAATTTATTAGCACATCTAAATCTGAAAAAGAAAAGTTATTACATATTTAAAATGTTAAGTTACAAATAGGAGGCAGAAGGCAAAAATATTCTAGTTGCAATGAGTTTTTATTCCAAATTGTATTTTATTAAAAACAAGTAGTTTACAAAGGGCCTAGTCCATAACTATAACAGAAAAATAATACAAATCAGATGTAAATTATATATTTTCATGAAACATTAAAGTAACTGCAAGTAACAGTTAATACAGCTATATATGCAAAGATGTTTATAAATGAGATTATACCTAAAGTCTTGCTCATGCTGTTTAGGAAAATGTTAAGATAATATTACCTTTACTAAAAAACATACAGCAAAAGTAGTCGAGCTAGCATTCTGTCATCCACATTCCAGTAAACTACCATATAATGGTAATTGATGTTTATGATTTGGGGGTTATTAAAAGATCCCCAAATGCCTTTTAGGTTATCAAAGAAAGATAACATGGTATTTGATAGTTTTTAAATCTTTGACTTAGCTTTAAAGGTGAGTTATTTGATGGTCCTATGGGCTTGAAAATTTGGGAAATCATGTGTGGTATAGAAACATTCTCTTAATCGGAACATGAATTAACCAGAAAAATCCATTCTCTAATCTATTGCATCTTAACAGACAACTTGTGAAAAAGGAAACGAGGCCAGGGCAACACATTTTCTCTTTTTGTAAACCTTAAACTGAGTAGTCTCTCGTCACCAATTATATAGGGTCCCTCGGGCCTCAGAACTTTCCACAGGTGGTTAGGTCTCTATGGCGATGCACCTGGCTGCTGAGGCAGAACACAGGTGACAAGGCTGAGGGGCAGGCACTGGGAGACTATGGGGAGTCTGGCTGCAGAAAACCACACAGGGGCTTCTTGAGCCTCTAGAACTGACTGCTCAGCCTTGTCTGGAATTTGCAGAGCCACAGGCAGGCCTGACCTGACTTCCCACATGTCCAGCAAAGCAGGCACCGCCCACCACCAGGTGGCAGCTTTGGAGGCGGGGGTGCTATTGATGGCTGCCCATGCGGGACACTGGTGGCTCCCTCTGGGACCCCGCTTCCGTTGATGCTTGAGTATCACCCTTCCGGCGCCCTCAGAGGCTATGACTCAGGTGAAAGGGGTCCATCTTGCCCAGCCCCTTGGTCTCATGCAGCCGTTCAGCATCCCCGTTCAAATTACACTCCAGGGTGGCCGGCAGCGCCAGGGGAGGTAAGTCACCGCCAGAATCTCTCAGCCTGTAATGGGAATCTCGCTCAACAAGTGACTAGAGGAAGAACAGCCATGACAAGTCTGGCTGTTGAGTTTGGTCATCACCCTCTCAGGGTGCCCACTTGCTGCCTCCCAGGGGGCGCTGGAGGCTTCCCCAGCAGCAGTGATGTCCGGGAGGCTGCAATCCTTTCTCCTTGGTTTCCTCCTCCAGGTTGCAAGTTCTTGGAGGCCAGTGACCTTTGAAACTCCCAAGCACTAGAAGATGGCCCAGCACATAGTTGGTGCTCAATAAATATCTCTTGGTTGAGTGAAGGAATGAGGAAGTGACTGCCAGCATTTGGTCCCATTGTTGAAGCCTGCTTGGGTCTTGGACTCGCAGGCCTGGATTCAAATCCCAGCTCCGCCACTTAACTAGCTGGATGGCTGTGAGCAAGTCACTTAATTTCTCTCTGCCTCATCCCCTGGTCAGTGAAATGGAGATAGTAATAGTCTTAGCATGCTCTCTGAAGTATTTCATCATACTGTCTATATATTTTAGCCATTGTTATTAACCACCTTAAGGGAGGAAGTGAGGTTACTTCTTAAGAGGGGAAGTGAGATAGTTATGCTATCTTAAGGACCTCTTTTCTCCCTAGGGGAATGTAGAGCAGAGGGTCTGAAGGCCTTAAGCTGCACTCTCTCTGCTTGTTCCTGAGTTTGGTGGGGGACAATCAGAAGCAGGCACCAAAATTGACAGAAGAGCAATGCCTGAGGGTATTGGAGGAATGGGATCTGAAAAACTAGCCAGCTTATTCCTGGGAGGGGTACATTTCACAGCCAGCTTCACTCACTCTATCCAAAAACCTGATGGTTTCTCAGTGGTTGAAGTGGAGTTGGGAGCTGAGAAAGTGGAAACGATGAAGATCACGATGGTCGTCACATTACCCACTTCCCCCACCCTTTAACTACACTCAAGGGTATTGGAGAGAAAGAACGCAGGAGAGTGAGATACAAGGGTTTGGACGGATGTGGGAGCTGGAGGAGGAAGAAACAGACAGACCACAGAGGATAGAGATACAGGCAAAAACACTTCTCTCTTAAAAAATGAACCAAGCTTTTGTGAAAAGACAATTAAAGCGAATCACTATGTGGCAGAAGATCAAATGACAGACTTGCAATGGAACAAGTTTTAAAGCCCCGTTCTTAACATAATTAGCCAGACAGAAGAGCAGCTGTGTTCTCCCTGCAGCAATAGTCTCCCATTTTCATTTCTGAAGTCCATGACTGGATTATTGCTTTTTCCACTCACCAAACTCGATGAACCTCATTGACTTAGCCTCTTAGCTGTTTCAAAAGATGTTAAATGATTTTATAATTAAAAAAATAGAAGGGGGTTTAAAAAAATAGAAGGGTAAAAACAATTACCAAATCTCTTCTGCAACACAAAGTAGAGGGAAATATTAATTTAACACACACAATGCTTAGACATTACATACACATGTGAAATGAGCGTCAGATGAAGTATCAGGCTTTGACGAACTGCGGCATCTTTCTAAGGAACACTTTTATTTATCTATTGTGTTTTTTCCCCATTACCATTAAGTCCCCGTATACCCCCTTCCCCACAGCAATCACCGCACTGTTGTGTGCATCCAGGATTCCTTTCTGGAACACGTTTTGCTCCAGTTACAGTGTAGGAGGGAGAGGCTGCTGGCATCTGCAGGGATCACACCCCAAGGAGCATGTTCAAGCCTTTGAAGCTGAGTTTGCCTCAGGTTAAGCCAGGAGGCACCTGTAGCAATGTGTAGCATCAGAGAGTGAGGAAGTCAGTTCTGTCTGCAGGGGCGAGGACAGAAAGGGGTGGGTTCTGCCTTGACTGAGTAAAACATCTCCAGGTAACACAGTGGTTACAGGAGGAGATGTACGACTGGCAAGAAGGAATAAAAATGCTGTTTACTTATCTCTGGCTGGAGAGCAAAATTAGATCATTAAGTGCTTTGAGGTCCCTGGATGAAAGGTGCTTGTAAATACTGTACAGTTAATTACAGGGATGTTTATGGTCTTGGAAAACTTATTCAACAATAAGGAAATGGTTAAGGAAAGTATGGCATACCCAACTGATGGAATAGTATTAATGGAATAGTATTATGTAGCCAACAGAAGTGTTACAAAGAATTGCTACTGACATGGGAAAGTGCTTATTAAGTTAAATGAAAAAGGCATGATTAAAAAAAAACCCCTATATCCAGTGTGATCTCATTCTATTTAAAGCAATATAGAGGAGGAGAATAACCCCCTAAGTGAACAGTCATTACCTCTAAGTAGTAGAATTGTAGGTGACTTTTCTTCTTTATTTTTTGAACTTCATAAAATGAACATAAAAACTACTATTACTTTTATTGAATTCTTTGACATTTGTTGAGGCTTTCGTTATGGCTCAGTTTGTGGTTAGGTTTCATAAATGTTCCATACATGTTTGAGAAGAATATATATTCTGTAGGGGATGGTATTGTACATTATCATTGAGATGCAGCTTGTTAATTGCATTGCTCAAATCTGTTTCCTTCCTGATTTGTCTGGTTAAGCTATAAGTTACTGAGGGAGTATGTGAAAATACCTCATAATCTGATAGTGGATTTTGTCTATTTCCCCCTATAGTTCTGTTAATTAGGCGATGCTATTAGGTACATGCAAATTAGTATTAGATTTGTCAGGTGAATTTTTAAACCTTTAACTAATTTTATTACCTTCTTTACTTAAAACTTTTTGTTAAACTTTGCTTGACAAATTTCAACCTTTCTGTATGTTTTAGATGCATCTTTCATAAAAATTATGTTTAGATCTAGTCCAACAATCTTTCTCTTTTAACTGGATCATTTAATGCATTTAGATTTATTGTCATTACTGGTGTACTTGCATTTATTCTATCACGTTTTTGTGCTGTCTGCTTGTCCTGTCTTTTCCATGGGATTTCACCCTTTTTCTTGCTGTTTTTTTTTTTGGATTGATTTTTCTTCCCTTCCATTCTTTTTTCCTCTACTAGTTTGGAAGTTAAGTCACCTCTTCACACTCTCTTAGTGAATACTCCAGAAATTTTAGCACACGGCCTTGGCCTTACCACAGAGAAGCCGGTGTCTGTGTGTTCTGTCAGAGGGGCGCCAGGCTTTCAGCACACACACTGGGGCCCCCTGCACGTTATATGCTCCTGTGACGTATGTATCTTTTCTTTTAACTCCATAATGATGGTGATAATTTTTTTTAAATTTAAAAATAATTTAAATTTAAATATTTAATTAAATTTAGATATTATTTTATAAAGTCAATATCTTTTTTTAACTCCTTAATTCCTCTGCATTTCTGTTTAAATCTCCACTCTTCCATCTGAATTGTTTTCCCTGTCTCAGGTAAATACCTGACCTTTTCCTCAGTGGGGTTTGATTGGTGGTCAACTCGGCTTGGTGTGCTTCTGAAGTGTCTTTATTTCATACTTATTCTTGAGGGATTTTTGCTCAGTGTAGAGTTCTGTAGTTACTTTCTCTCAGCATATCAACAATATTTCTGTCCTTGCTATTGAGAAGTTTCAGCCTATCTGTCATTCCTTTGAAGTGAGTCTGTCTTTCCCTCTGGCTGCTTTTAAGCTTTTAAGATTTGGCTTGTCTTAGTGTCTCTGCAACATCTCTGTGATGTGTGTAGGTGTGGGCTTCTTTTGATTTTATCTCAATGGACTTCTGGAATCTGGGGACTGTGGCCTTCATCAATTCTGGAATTTTATTATCTTTTTAAAATACTACTTCTGACTTACTTCTCTTCTCTTTTTCCTGCAATTCTGAAAAGGCTTTATGTTAAGACATTTGCTATTTATCATTCATGTTCCTTGACCTCTCTGCATTTGTTATTAAAGAAACCTCTCTGTATTATAATCTGTTTTGCAGATCCCTCTCTCTGTTTATTAATTAATTAACTTTTCAGATGTATCTAATCTACTGTTAGATCTTTCCACCAAGTTTTTTAATTTCAATGATTTTATTTTTTATTTCCAGAAATTCTATTTGATTTTTAAAAATATTAGATTGGGCATATTTTAGAGTCCTGGGCTCTTTCTGATATTTCTCATCCTTTCTTATTTCTTTAAATATATTATAGATACAGTTATATATGCTGTCTAAATCTCTGAAGTTTTTGGTGAATCTGATTCTCTTGTCTATTTTTTCTCACTCAAAGTCCCTTGCTGTGTGTTTTATGACTTTTGAGTAACAACACATACTCCACGAAACTTTACAGGATTCCTTTGAAGTGAGTTTCTCTAAGGTATGTATTTGCTTCTACCAGCTGCCAAAGGGACAAATACTTGTAACAACATTAAACACAATTGTTAGGTTAGGGTTGAATTTCCTAAGTAGTGTGAATTCAGGCTAAAATTCTCTTGAGGATCACCTTAAAGTTACAAAATCTCAGGGGAGAGATTATAATCCCCCTGCTTTACTAGTTTCAGGGTTTAAGGTGGTTATTGCTAGTTTATTCTTACACTGAGTATGGGGTCCTTTGGGGTCGGTTCTAGCTGAGTGGTGTATTAGATCCCATACCTTGGGTAGGCCCCGGCACTGTTTCCTGTCCTCCTTCGCTCTCCGCACACTGTGATGCTGACGCTCAAGGTCACCAAGTTCTGCAAATGCCCTCAAGGTAAAAGTTTCCTTCTGTCTACTTTCCTCCCTAAGTTCCTACTTTCAGAGAGGTTTTGTCCTTTGAGTATTTCCAACTTTTTAAAAAAAGCTTTGGCCAGAATTTGTAGTTGTTAGCAGTTAGAGTGGGTGTCCAGTCCACCATCCAAGTGAAACAGCTTAATTACTTTTACAATAATAAAAATGTATCTGTGTATTCATTCTTAGTGATTATTTTATGTTATCCTTGCCCCCAAACATGAATTAACTTCTTCACAAATGATTAGTGAGGTTGTTGACTTTTCATAAAGCCTTGAAACAAAGTGGGCAGAAATACTAGAAAGAGAAAATACAGTGTGGTAGTATATGACCAGGTCTGTCTTATTCCTAAATTAGATCAGAATCAGGTTCTGCCAGTTTTGTGTATCATAAATTATAATTGGGTTTGTTAAGGCATTGGAAATGCCAGAGAGACTTCATAATAAGCTTCTTCACACATGGCCTCCATGGTCCCTACAGGAAACCTCCAGGATACCTTATGCTACAAAGCAACTAAATCCACTTCCAGAGCCCCAGGGAAAATGCAGGGTGCTGGGTACTGGGAGTGTACCCAACAAACTATCCAAACCTTAATCTGCCATGTCTGTTGATACAATGTAAAATGTACTGGCTAAGATTTCATTAATTTTTTTCTCCTGCTCATTCTCTGAGAGTGGAATGATAGAGAGTGACTAAAAAATCAAAGGAGACTAAAAATCCCCCAACCAGGTCCTTGATCCCCAAAGTATCACTAACCACAGAGAGCTGCCATCTCCAGAGGCAGTGCTTCCAGGTGCGGGCTCCTGAAATACCCTGGATTGTCTGACATCCCCCTTACTCTCTTTGGAGTTTGAAGATGTTGCCAGTATAAAGGGAGCCAGGGAAAAGAAGGGGAAGGGTGGGGGATCAATATGACATATGCTCTGGGAAGAAAAAAAAAACCCCAAAACAAACCTAACAGTTCCCTTGACAGGGTTTTTTCTTGGCTTCAAAATTTAGATAGCTTTTATGTAGCTGAATGGAGCCCGACTCTCTACCATTATAGCTGCATTTGTTTGGCTTAAGGTTTTGTTGAGCCTCTCAAATTGGAATTACCTTCGGGCCTGAACTGCTTTCGAGCAGGGGACAGCAAATAAGTGACTGGCCGTAGGCAGTGGTGGGGCTGAGCAAATGGGGGAACACACTGCTGTCCTCAGCAGCAGCCTCTGCTCGCGCTGGCCAGCTGTTCATAGGCAGATATGTGGACCTTGTGATGCTTTCAAAAGTCAGAAATCAGCACTTTCATGAGATTTCATGATTTTTAGAGTGTTAGTAACTAATCACACATTTAAAAAAACACACACACACAGCCAAACAAAACACATTTATGGGCTGGATCCTGTCCACGGGTCACCAGTTTGTAACCTTTGTGTTGGACCTTACTATTCACTATACACCCCATTGTGAAAGAATTTATTACATCCTTTGCTGCAGCAGAGCAGGGAGAGGGAGGAGAGAAATGTAGGGCCACTCATGGACAGAGAGAAGTGGGTGAAATGAGAGAAGACAGCAGTGAAACCTTCATCATTCTGAGTGGACTGAGCCTCCGGCCAGAAAGACCTATGGCAGCTTTGCTGTCCTTCCAACAATAGCTGGATATGGAAGAGCAAGTCAAATCCTAGTTCAGGATGCTGTTAATTCCAAATGTGAACTTTTTGAGTCATTCTTTCCAAATGAATTCATAAAAGAATGTTAAAAATACTTTCAGGAGCATGTGCAATAACCCTGAAAGATAAGCCAGTTCATGCCATTTATTTACATTAAACAAACGAAAGCTAGTTTAACAGGTAATTCTTTCCTAGCCATTGATTAGACAGGTCTCTGAAGATTTCCACCAGGCAACATTCCTTAGTGTTGTTTGTTCCATTCAAGAAAAAATTTTACAACACGTCATTTTAGCATGTTCAGAAAAGACTTTTCACCAAGCTCTGAATATGGGATCTCATTGTCTTGTGTCGAATCTGCTCACAGACCTTAGGTGGGCAGCAAATGGGATGATCCCTCCACCCGCCATGGGCTGGTAATTGTTCCGACTTCTTCATAAGCCTATTGAAATATCTCTTTCCCATTTTCACCAAAGGACAGCCTTATCTGCCTCAGGGAGGAAGAGAAATACAGACCACAATGGTGGGGACCCACCGGATGGGCAAAAGCAGCTGCCTTCCAGTGCTGGAGAGGACCGAGCCATGCTGCTTGGGTTTGCAATGATGGGCTTCTCAGTTCTAATGTTCTTCTTGTTTGGAATAACCATCCTAAAGCCCTTCATGCTCAGGTAAGAAATAGAGAAAGACAGACCCAGAGTTTCTGATTCAGAGGAAATGCCTCATCTGCTTATCTCATTGTGCTTCAGGCACAATGCCTAGGGGAGGGGAGTCTGGCTTTGGTTTCTGCAGCCCTTCTGACCAGCCAAGGACAGGGAAGATAAAATCATTTGTCCCTTCCTCAGTGCTGGGAGGCAGCTGGGTGTGGAGGAAGAGGTGGTAAGAAAGTGGAGGATATTTCTTTGCTGCTCCCCAACTCCAATCTCAAAAATACGTTCAACAACTAAACCACAAATTAGGTATGGATATAGGTGATACATCCTTCCTTTAACACACAGAGAAGGTGCAGTGAAGCCTTCTACATGAGCACAATAAAACTTTTTGAGTCTGAGTTTTTTGAGTTTGACAATGTCTACCTGGCCCATAGTAGTTGCTCAATAAATATTAGTTTCCTTCCTTTTCTTTTAATTAATTTCCTTATTAGATACATGTAATAGTAGTTACCATTTATTAAATATATAATATTTATATATTATAAATTATATATCATATACAAATATATGATATATCATACACGGGCAATATATATGATTATATCATATATAAATATATAAATATATGATATATAATCATAAATTATATATAAAAATATATAATACATGACATATATACTATGTTTTATCCTATTTAACCTACAACAAACCCATGATGGAAGCATTCTTTTAATTTTATAAATGAAAAAGCTGAGGCTCAGACAGGCCAAATAACTCACCAAGGCCACTTAGCCAGGAAAGATCTGCCTGTCATTCTGATGTAAGACAAGAATTTCCTAATACTTAAATGAAGTTCCCTGCAATGGTGGGGGGGTGTTTTGATTAGGGCGCGAGAGGAGCTGTTTAATTTTGGAGAATGGCTCACATAATAGGAAGTACTTTGGGGGAGGTTAGTGCTGGGAAAGCAGGGGCCTGTGGGAATGGGAAAAGGAAGGCCTACGAGTTCAGTGAAAAGAGGTCATAGAAGAGGAAGTGGGTGGCCTACTTGCATTATTTATTAGAGTCATCTCCCACCAGTCCTGTGTTAACATTATTAGGGTAACGATGTGCAGGTGACCATCCACTATAGCACACAGTGCCACGCTTAGAAGGGCCATGGGGCATTTTGTATTTGGTGTTAGCATCAGAGAATCCATTCTGCTGCTGACCAACCTGCTTATGTTTATTCAATGGATACCAGCAATGCTATACCTGGTTGTGTTTCCTTTATTGCTTTTGCTGTTAAGAAGCTCAAAGCCAAGTTTCATTTCTCACAACTATAAGGGATCTTACGATCTGCAGGTTACATGTTCGAACCTCACTCTTGACTTCAAGAAGTTTTCTACTTTCCTTTCCTTTTCCTGTTATTCTATTTTATATCTACCTAATCTCTATCTAATCTGTATTACATATATCTGTGTAAACTGAATAAATATGTGTGTGTGCACAGAATACTTTTTAAGAATGTGATATATTTGGGAGATGGTTTAAGGATACTTTTTGCAAATTGGCATCAAGCTGTTGCTCATATTTAAAAAAATACTTTTCCAAACATTTCTGAAAATCACGTACTTAAGTAATTTACTGAATGCTTAAGAGTGGTGAATTGTCTTCTCTCTCTTGCCTTGAAATCTTGTGTCACCAGAGATAAGTTTCACTCCATAAAACATGATAGTTAGGAGTCTTGGGTAGCTTATACCTACCCCAACTCCCTTAAACCCTCATCTCTCAGCCAAGTGATGGATTTTGTCAGTTTGTAGACAGACGAACACACAATGTTATTGAAAGTACATGCTCATTTTTTTCAGCCCTAAAGACACCCCTGGTTCCACTTGGAAGACTCTGGCCTGGCCCCTGTGCATAGCGAATAGTGTCCCACTCTCTGTATTGGAGCTTCCTGGAATCTTCAAAGATGGTTTGAGTCATCCTCCATTTGTCACTTAGGATTTAGAGAGCTTAAGTTCTAACACAGATAAGCAGACAATTCTAAATGTTTTTTTAAGATGCCCAGTCTAAATAAGTAGCAAAATTAATTTTGTGAAAAAGCAGGCCAGTGCTAAACCTGTGAAAGAACCTTATTCTCCATTTTTGCATTTTCACTTGTCCGGCATTTTATTCTTCTAGGCCACATCCAGTGATTTTTTTTTTTTAAATGCCTTAAGATCAGGTTAAACTGCACCATCTGTCTCAGGTTGGTTATGTTAAGAAAGCAAAATGATGACTGGTGGTCAAAGATCTTAATGAGAGTGCATATGAACCTGGCTAAAAATGCTTTTCAAATATTGACTTTAGGATTTGTTACTCTAACTTCTTGTTTTTAAGGCACCTGGAAATAAACATAGGGACCCACTTTGAGGTGAGTGTGTATCAGGAGCTTGTCCTATACATTCAAACAAAGCATATCCTCTTGCCCTCACCTACTTTATCTTGGGCTTGTTCTCTAATTATTTCGCACCTACATGTCCTTTCTCTTCAACACCACCTCAAAGTCTTCATGGGCAGGAATTTTGTCTGCCACTTCTCACTGCTGCTGTGATATTCTGTGTATGTCATACATATGCAAATTCTCAAGGAATGTTTTCCAAGTAAAAGTTAACTCAGTCCAACATCTACTGAGACTTTACTATATGAGAGGCATTGTGCTTTAAGCTTTGAGAAACGTAAAGGTGAATAGGATATAGGTCCTGACCTCAAGAAATTACTGAGAGCAAAAACATGGTACGTTTTCTAATGAGAGATTGCTTGCACGATTTGCATTTACCTCTTTGGAAGCACAGCAGGTAAATGTAAATGGAAGTGTACTTCATTATCAGAACTTTTGGAGGCTGCGTTGACTAAAGAGCCTTGTGGCTGGACTTCCTGCAAAGGGTGCATTTTAGGATGAGGCATGAGAGACCATTATTTCTGAGTGTGTGTGAATCTTGTTGATTGCAGGATTTAGGGTAATATCGACCAAAGTACAGTTCTCCAAATACATGTTCCTTTAAAACTGTTCCATAGACAGGGATTCCTGGGCTTTAACTCATCAGCTGAATCTGAATCTCTGCAAGTGAAGCATGGAATCCACATTTTAACACATCCTTCATTCTAACAAACTCACTCAGATGATCTTGAAGTTTGAAAACCATTGATCTAAAGGTTGGTGTAGTGAGAAATGTGCCTGGAGGGTCATAACTGAGATGAACTTGGCCTTTGCTGCTCTTTATTTCCTGCTCCCTGTCCTCCATGCTCCCTGGTTATTTATTGTGTGCCTTCTGGGATGGTTTTCCATTACTCAGTGTAGACATATGTCCCAGGTTACCCCATTAGAAATATAGAACTACTTTTTCCAGAGGGTGAAGATCATTTATTTAATTTTTTCAACTTGAAGTACTCAGAGAGAAGAATCGAACTGCACTATCATCCATACATGTATCACGGATGACTGGTTGGACTGTTCTTTCACCTGTGGTGTGGATTGCCAAGGTCAGGACAAGTACCCTTGTCTTCAGGTGTTTGTGAACCTCACCCATTCAGGTCAGAAAGCTCTCCTACATTATAATGAAGAGGCTGTCCAGATAAATTCCAAGGTAATGTTCTAATTATGAAGTTCTGGTTACAGAACTTTCACACCAGGCTGTCCCTTGCACAATGCAATATGCACAGCCATTCCGAGGGATAAATCTGTTTCCTTCCAGTTAATGTTTTGAGAGTGGTCAAATCAGGATAAATGGAGCTAAAAGCATCATTGGAAGAAAAATGGAGTAAACAGAAATGGGAGACATTATTCCAATTTCACAAACTTGTGTCTGAAATTTACAGGCTGATGTCATTTCTGGGAAGTCTTACTTTTGGAAGTCTTACTCCCTGTCATATCACAAATGGTAAAAGGCACCACAGTCCACCTTAAATCAAGCAAGTAATTTTTGTCCTCAGAGAAATTTGAAGGACTACTACAATTTTCACTTCAGTAAGTTACTCAGCTGGCTCATATAAAGTGTACATCTACATCTGTTGATCAAAGTTGAGTTGTATGAGATTACTTGAAATGTGACACTTTGTTGCCTTTACGTAACCACTAATTTTAATCTGATGATTTGTTTTTTATTTTGGATGCAATAATTTTTAAGGTTTCTAACATTTTTATAGGCCATTGGCACACTGCCTGGAGTGCCTAGTGGAGGTCGTATTAAACCTCAAGCTTTTTTTGAAAAAATCATCAGCTGATAGAGCTCCCTTATCCGCTGGTTCTGCCTCCCAGGAACCAGAGCCCAGGCAGGGCCCCTCTCTGTGGGCCTAGGACAGAAGTCTCAATATGCTAATCCTTTAGGGAAAGATTTTACTACAGGAAATCAAGACAAAGACAATAAAGAGATCAATAGGTATTGAAAGCACATAGAAAGCTCAACAAATGTTTGTTGAATGACAAATAGATTGAGTTATTGTCCAGGAAGAGACCCAGTACCCACATGTCAGGAGCGTGGTCCTTATGAAGTTGGTCATTGCCTGTTCTGCAATGTTTTGTTCTAAAAATACTTTCCCACATCCCTGCTTAGTGCCTGGGAATGGCCTTTCCACTCTGTGCCCTCCTAACAACCCCTCCCTGTGAGCTGTGTAATAGGTTTGTTTCATCATCTTCTGAGGCTGAAACTCCCCATCAATAGCTTCGCTTTGAAGCTTTCAGAATTAAAACAGTTAAGTGCTTGATATTGGGAAGTGTCCTCATCTTTCTTCTTTCTCCATATTCCTAGTGCTTTTACACACCGAAGTGCCACCAAGATAGGAGTGATTTGCTCAACAGCACTCTGGACATGAAGGAGTTCTTCGATCACAAAAATGGGACCCCCTTTTCATGCTTCTACAGTCCAGACAGCCAGTCTGAAGATGTCATCCTCATAAAAAAGTACAACCAAATGGCTGTCTTCCACTGTTTCTTTTGGCCTTCGCTGACTCTGCTGGGTGGTGCCCTGATTGTTGGCATGGTACGATTAACACAGTACCTGTCCCTGCTATGTGAACAGTACAGCACTGCATTTAGGGGCGAAGTCGGGGGCCAAGTACCTTGTAGGGAACAGCATCGATTCAAACTGTGGAGTGTGGGGAGAAGCAAGGGGAGAAGCAGAGAAATCTTAAAGTGGCGGCCAAATTGAAGTCCTGGCCTTCAGACACCTGGGATTTCTGCACTTGAGGACTTAATTATGCTTGCTTGCAAATTAGCCATGAGAGGCAGTTAAGTATGATATGGGAATGAAAAAAAATTTTAAAGTCTCGTATGTATTCTATTTATCTTATAAATATGTACAGATTCACCATCTTTTCTACTCCCAATCTCTTTCCACATGAGCCAAAGAAGCACTTTTTGTTCTCACGTGGTAAAATGAGCTCAAGGTAGTTGTCCCTAACCTAATTTCAGCTCTAGCTAGAACTTGTCAATGTGGAAATAAATGATGAGGGTATCTAACCTACTGAGCACTGAAACACCAGTCTAGTTCTATGCAGTGTGGTTCACATTAAAATGTATCTCGAAAAAATTCCAGGTGAGGAACAGTCCATTCACTGGAGGAAGATAGTAACCTGGCAATCTAAAAACGTGGATCTGCCATTTTACTTCTCCATTCATGACAGAGGGAAGCCCCTGCCTCGAAAATGCACTACGTTTAGAGTTATTTGTACCTAACTTGACTATGTGCCATGTAATTTTTCTTCCAGCAATATATTTTTAGTTAATTATGCTTTCTGTAAGCTCCTGTTGTTCTTTGTGCACTTTCTGGTGAGAGTGGGAGAGATGGCTAGAAATGTGAAGTAGGGGTAAGCTGTACTGGATGGAATTTAAAATTCGTCTCTGCATTGCAGCTAATCTGCATTGTAGAAAAGATTCACGTGGATCCTCAACAACTGTCCATACATTAATCGAGGAATAAACTGTGGGTATTAAATAATGAAAGTCACTTGACTCTCCCAACAGGTTCTTTCCAGATTAAGCTGATATGAGTTGAAAACCTGTTCTGAAAACCAACATGCCTTAAAGTAGCTTTAAAATTTTACTAAAAATTTACTTCACAGACAACAGAAAGAATGAGACTTGAAGCAACTTTTGCATGTAGATGTAATAAACCAGAAACTTCGATCCTCAGCCAACTTGATGCCTTTTAGAAATTAATTTTAAGTCACAAATTATGAAATAAACAGAATAATCAAATTGAGCAGCACTGACTTGACCAGTAATGAACAATTTTGGTATTTTCTCCTCTTTTTGGTGTGGAGTGGCAGAGAAAGCACGCGTCTCAGAGTTAAGACTTACTGGAGTTTTTTAAGCCATAATTACTACTTTTCAGAATGTATCCTTGGGCATTTGGCTGAATTGTTAGAGCCTCTCTTTTTATCTGTAAAATGGGGATAATCTCTTCTTTCAGAGGGTTATTTTAGGTAATAAACAAGGTAGAGTATGTGAAACATCTAGTGCAGTTTCTGGCACCCAGTAGAGGTACTTAAAAATGTTAGTAGGTAACAAAAATACTCTGCTAAGTTTCAATATTCAGTCAGCTTTATCCCTCTCCTGACTCTATACCCAAAGGAGATGCAGTCTGTACCTCCAAGAGACATCTGCATTCGCATGTTCACGGAAGCATTATTCACAATGGCCGAGATATGGAAATAACTTATAGATATAGTCATCAACAGACTAAAGAAATTGTGGTGATAGATATATAGTATGTGTATATACACATACAAAGGAATATTATTTAGTCTTAAAAAAAGGAGATCCTATTTGCAACAACACAGATGAACCTGGGGGGTATTAATTAAAATAAACCAGACACAGAAAGGAGAAAACTGCATTTCACTTGCATACATGTGGAATCTAAAAAAGTCGAATCCACAGAAACAGAGAGAAGTACGGTGGTTATTAGGGGTAGGGAGATTTGGGTAAAGAGTACAGACTTTCAGTTATAAGGGGAATAAATCTAGAGATTTAGTATACAGCATGATGACTATAGTTAATAATATTGTCTTGAACACTGGAAATTTGCTAAGAGTGTAGATTTCAGGCGTTCTCATCACATACACAGTAACTGTGAGATGGTATGTTAATTAGCTGGACTATAGTAAATCATTTCACTACATATATCAAATCATTACATTGTACACCTTAAATATATACAATTCTTATTAAAAAGAAAATGTCCACAACATGCTGTTTAAAAGGTTGTAGTAGCCCTGGCTGGTGTGGCACAGTGGACTGCATGCTGGCCTATGAGCCAAAAGGTCACTGGTTGGATTCCCTGTCCGGGCACATGCCTGTGCTGCGGGCCAGGTCCCTGGTTGGAGAGTGTGTGCAAGGGGCGACTGATGAACGTTTCTCTGGCATATCAATGTTTCTCTCCCTCTCTTTCTTCCTCCCCCACAAAAAAATTAGTAAATAAATACAGTATTTTAAAAAAAGGTGGTAAACTCTTATATACCAAAGACCTCCCTGTAATAAAATATATGCATGTATACAATTTTAAATCCTGCAAATTGAGATTCTGTAGTTTTCTTACATTAAGGGCGTATTTCTATTCCATTTCCTAATAGGTTTGACACCCATCTAACAATATGCAGTTCTCAGGATTTTTCTCCTAAGAAATTCAAAACCACTAATTTGAAACCTAGAATGTGTAAAAGTGTGAAACGTAAAGTGTTGCAATTCCTACAGGTTTCCATGTGTACAGTGGCTAGTGGTTCATGTCAGGAGAGACAGTATGCTTGGAGAACAAAGTCAATTTAGAACAATGTTAATTCAAAGTCACTTGACAAATAAAATTTAAGCAATCATTTGCTGTTAATTGCTTAGAAGTACCAAGTGTCAATGCCCATGTGCATTGTGGGTCCAAGAAGAGCTCAGACTTACCTTTTGCAAGGTTTATATGAACTTAAAGCAAAACCAGTCTGCTTCTAACCTAACTTCTTTTTTAGGTTCTGTTCTTCAACTAACTTAAAAAAGTATTTACACATACAAACACATTTATATATGTATGTGTATACATATATTTCTGCTTAAAATACAAGAACATAGTTTTTTATGGTTAAAGGAAGTGAATATTTAAACATATTTCTCTGATATTCATCACTGTACTGGGGCAGAAAAACTGACTTTTAAGGCATAATAGTTTCAGGTTTTCAATCAATGTTTCTTAGTCATTATTGATAAGAACTCAGATTCAGCTAAAATCTAATTATTAGCAACACCGTTTGCTTTTAAGTATTCAGAAGACTGCAAAATATAATTATTACAGTTTTTTGTTTAAAATATATAGTACACTAAGGATTGTTTGGACACGAGTCGAAGTAATTTTTTTTTTTAATAAACAGCATGATGTTACAGACTGCAAAGTTAAAGAAAAAGCAGACATTGACAGTTTCTGATGAGCACAGACAGTAAGTGCAGCCACAGGCCAAACTTCTTGCTAAGAACAGCAAGACTGGGAAGAGGTCTTGGATTTAGTGACACTGTATTATTCTATAGTCTCAGCAAAATATAACACATGCATCTTGCTGTGTCAAATACCTTTTGGGCCCTCATTAAGTGAACATTTAAAAACATTTTTCTCCTAACTAATACAGTACACCACAGGACTTCAATTCATTGCATGACAAAATATAGAGAAATAGATTTGCTACAATAAATGGGGCTAAAAAGGGTGGTGGGAGCTACTTTTTAAAACTTCCAAAGTCAACACTCGCCGTGTTAGTAGTAGTCTTTTGGTTGTGCCACAATCCCCAAGATGTTAAAGTGTTCTGTTCCAAAGGATATATTCTTTTAGATTTCATTCAACCAAATTAAGTCGAAGGACTGAATCACATTTAAACCACTGATTGCATTTGAAACTTAGGTTCTATAACCAAGGACATTTCTAAAAATCAGATGAGGGCCAACTTCTCCAACCACTCTCAGGAACATGAATGAAGTATGGTAAGGGGCTTTTCTTGTGAAATCAATGGATAATGATCACATTTGGGAATTTACACTGGAATTAATGAGTTCAGTCTTATTAGATATTTTGAGAAAATACCAACGTTGGTTTTCTTCCTCCTTGCTAACCTAGAAGAATGAACAAAAATAAGAATCATGTAAACATGTACATGGCTCTTAGCATAACCACAATATTACTGTAGTGGCAGATGAAATACGATTTGATAAATTTGTAGACTTAGATATCTTACAAAAAGCATCAAAAAAGCCCCTCTCCATACTGACCGACATGAGAAACAGAGTCTATGGTTGGTAGTGAGTCAGTTACCCAACTACGCTAAATGTACAAGAAAATTTCCTTATGGCTCGTAACTGTCACTTTATGCTAGCTAACATGGCTGTAATATTAACATATCTAAAATATTAACACAGCTAAGCAAAAGGAATGGTGCTGCACTGATAAAAAGGAAGTGCAAAACTTGAATCAAGTGGAATACTTGAGTGAAATGAGCTTATTTAAAAACTAACATCCCAACTTGGGAAACTCCTAGTAAATTCTAAACTCTTCTGAATTTTAGAACCTTGATGTTTACACCTTTTATAAAAGATGCCTCTTGACTAGAGCTAGCAAGCAGTGCGTATACAAATAGAAATGTGTGCAAATATACACACACTAATTTTACTAATGATCAAGAAAAGAGAACACAACTAATTTCAAATATCGAAGTCAAGAACCTAGTACCATGAACCTCCTAGCCTTTCTCAAATGGCTGGAGAAATAATCAAATTTTTAACCAAATTTTTTTCTTAATGTCTCCAAAGCCATTAAAAAGAAGGCATGCCAACTATGACTTTGTAAATCTAAAATACAGTGCTCTGCAAATTTCTGTAATATCAGAGCCTGAAGTACTGAATTGTGACTCATCTATTTTTTTTCCTTATTAACCTTCTGAGGTAGAGTTACCAATCCAATTTTATTAGGACCATAGATATCTTGAGCTAACCACTAAATGCTTTTCAGAAAGTGAACGTAACTTTTAATAGAAAAGAAAAAAGGCTTCCCAGGCCATGGCACATAAGATACATTTACAATTTTTAATGTAATAATTAAAAAAATGGTTTGTGTTTATATTTAAAAAACAAACAGCCCAGCTGTATTATTCTGTTACCAAGAATTATTATCTGAGTATCCTGTCAGTGCTGAATTTTTAGTTCAGCCTTCACAATCCCATCCTTGATGAAGAGATAATTCCCTCATGGTATGCACAATATACTCTCACAACTTTTGGTCTTCTCTAGCGCCCAATCTGAGCAGGATATGAAGAATGTAATGCATTCAAACAACTCCTCCCTGCTTTGCTCCCTCCCTCCACATTCCCCTCTTCTCAATCACATCTGAAGTATGAAAGTTGTTTTTAAATAGAAGCACCACAATCCATTAACACCACATATGGCCTTTAAGATGAAATACTATAGTGATGTCTTGGACGTCAAAATCAATTTTTTAAGGTGGATTCTGAGTGTGTGGGTCCAGCCCAGGTCTGCTGTTGGTGCAGACACAGAAACAAAAGAAACATAACATTCAGAAAAAGTTAACCTGCTGGCTTTAAAATAATGCTAGAAATTAAATTTCTTCAAAGAGCTGGCAAGCATGGGCTGTTGGTCAAGACATGAATTAAATGGATTTACAAAATCATTAAGAAACAAATCCAAGTTTATATGCTATGAAATTTCCACAGTGCCTTTAGAATAGGTAGGCTGCTCATAATTTTTTTATAATGCCAAATCACGCAAGTTTTGATGGAAAAAAAATACAGATGGACTGTGTTTTACCTATGTGAAAATTACCAATCCATTTAAAATAAAATCTAAGAGGGTATATACATTCTAATCAAGTCATTGATTATTTTCCTGATTAATAAGAACTACACTTTACACAAAATACTTTATCAGCAGCTGTTTTCATCAAAAAACCAATAGTCATAGTTTCACAGTTGAAAAAGTTACACATTAAAATATTTTACAATTCATTGTATATTCACCAGATTCCCATTTCCTAAAGGGCTTATAATATAAAGCAGAGTAGAAGGGAAAACCTCAAAGTCGATTACTTTGACACTAAGTTTTACACAGGACACAAAGAACCACAAAAAGCTTAGGTTCTACCATAAAATAGATACCAAGTTCCATTCTTGATTAAAAAATCCAATTAGAAACATCTTTTTTTAAAAAAATCCACAATATGATTAACAGATTCAAATTAACAACAGTCTCAAAATCTTTAAAATAAACAATTTTATATAGCTGAGAATACAACAAAAAGTTAAAGCATGATTTTCAAACAGTTGATTATTTCTTCCTAGATGTGTTTAAAATTAGGTTTTACTTTCTTTAAACCTGTTTTCCCCCCCTCCAAAATAGTCATTGACGGAAATACTGCTGAAGTGACCAAATGAAATAAATTGTAGAGCCGACAGTCAGTTACAGCACATTCAGTGACTGATGGTTGGCCATAGGAACTGATCAATCGGAACTGATCTCTGATACTAAAGTACCTGGAAGTGACTGCACTGTCACTGATTTGAAACATATCCTAGTCACCCATGCGGCATCTAATTCAGTTTTTTGTTCTTTGCCTTCTGAGAACTATTTGTCCCTTTTTTCTTATTTTTAATGCTGTTTGCTTAAACTCTGCTTAGATTTATTTAAAATTTACTTTGCTTTTAGCTAGACCACTTAATCTATATTCTTTATAAAATTTGTCTACACTTCTCAGACAGACTTAATTTGGTTGTAATAACTCTTGAAAATAAATGTCAATGATTAAATAAAGTATGCGGCATGTGTTTTAACGGTGGAGAAGTCCTAGGGAAAGGGGACTATCTGAACTGATGTGGAAAATGCTAAAATTGTATCAATTTTATGCAAGGAAGCTCAAAGATTTTTTGGCACTCGGGTAAAACATGGTTCTCTGTTAAAACTTCAGTTTCCACCATTGAAGTTTCAGATTTGTACCATTTCACTGAATTTTCCTGTAATTAATCCCTGATATAGAAGAGACTGGGATGTCAGTATGTATCATAACTGAATAGATCTAAAACATACAAAATGTTAATCATGAAGTTTTAATAAGTTATGAATCTTTTATATCTGCAAAAGAATCCATTAGTTTCTTGCTTAAAACAGAGTTTAAATTCCTCTTAACCATTCCAAGACAGTTTAGAGAAATAAATTCCCCTAATCTTCAAATTTATTTTTCTTGTTGGCAATATTATATACATGCTTTAATGAAGTACCTAAATTTCTGATAATTATGCCCTTTAAGGGATCTAAAATAGCCAAATATTAAGAATATTTGTTATTAGAGTCCTTGTTCATTATTCAAGACTTTTACTACAGGTAACTGATTTAATAAATGAAGATTTTTTTAAGTGATGCTGTTTCACTAGAGTATACAATGTGCACTCTTTATAAAGTTGTGTTCCAATAATGTGCCTAATCTAGAAAATTGTCAGTAAATTATTGCACTTTGTCTGGTGTGGCACCTGGACATTTGCTAAAGCTATTTCCTAGGGCATTAATAATTCATTTCAAATACTGAGTGAAATACTGGATTCTGGAGTCATGACTAGCATTAGCCCCTACATTTTGGGTTAACATTTTTCAAAATGTTTAAGAATGTATCCTGTGCTCAAATGCAATTTAATAAAGTTGGAGAGTGAGCCCTGATCACCTGGAAATGGGACATGATCTTAAAATGGTTTAAGGTCCTACTTTTATTGTTGAGATATTGGATAAATAGGCTAAGATGATAAAAAGTTCATGGTTTCTATTTCCCCATATTATAAAGTATTATTCATGAGCATACTCAGCAGAGGGTTTAAGCATCAGGAAGATACTCCAAATTTTATTAATTTTGGTAACTAATTTCATATGATTGAGGCATTCAGAACTATAAAAGAGGATGGAGGATGGGGGATTCATTTAAAAACAAAGAAAAGGAAAAAGAATAAATTTTAATCTGTTTCTTTAAGTAGTTATTCACTAGTATTTATATAAATGGGATAGTGCCTGGCCTTACCCACAGACCAAGGGAAGAGCTGATCATGCTGATACGAACAATAAAAAATTTGGGGTGCAAACAATGCATGACTATGGGACAGATCATGAAATAAAGAATATATATTAATGATAGTTTCTATAATATAAATAGCCTTTAATAAAAAAAATAATCTTTTTAATAACATTAATACTCACTTCTATTTTCTGGAAAACATGCATGAAAAATGTATTCAATTCATTTGCAAAAAGAGAAAAAAAATCAACCTAAGGTGAATACTGTACAATTCTGGAACAAGAATTGCTCCATTCTTTCTCTATGATGACTATTTTACTTTACGGGTGCCCAGAACTTCCCTGGGAAATAAGAATCAGATTCTTGTAAATACTGTCCAGAAAAAAAAACAAAAACAGAAAACCACCCTATAACAGGTCTCATTTGTGACTGCTTCCAAAACTTTGCGGATTAAGATCCCAAATCATCAAAAGGTTTGATTTATTAAAAAAGGAAAGTCTGGTGAAATCTCAAGAGTCCCTTCCACCCCAAGCATTTTTCTTCATTAAACAAGGAGTCAAAAAACCCACTTCAAACTATAAATTGAACAGCAATGAAAAATAAGAAATTTCATTATTTCCAATCTTAATGTAATTTAACATCAAACTCCAGTTTACTTGGAGTTTGAAGTAAATACTAATGCAATACTAGACTTGGTGTGTCCACATTTCAAAACAGAATATTTGCAAGTCAAAAAAAGAACATTCTTTTTCCTTCTCCATCATTTCTATATATTTTGGGTTTTTTGTTTTGTTTTTTAAAAAAAGATACAAACAATCTTCAAAGTTTACCTTTTTGGACTTAAGGCATAACATTAAATTGCGCATTATTCTAAAGCTTAATTTTGAAATGAACTAGTTTAGTGCTATCAAACCCTGTTTGCGTTTGCATTATTTAAATTATATAGTATTTTATTTCTGTTCTTGCTGTAAATTCTAATGCTGTTCATGGATTGTGCAATTCCTATGCAATCAGTCTTTGCCTGTTGACAGTTATTAACAGTGCAGAATAGAATCCAATATTGAGCTTTCAGTTTCTTAGTTATCATTTCAGTTCAAAGCATGCTGCTTAATTGTGTGGAAGATCCAGTCCATTTTTGTTGTCCAGCCACCATGATGTGCATCATTCATTTGTTTCATGAAATATTCCAAAGCCTCTTGCTCAGTTTTATCTAAAGCTAGGGTCTTTCGAATGTATGCAATATCATCAAAAGACTGTAGTTCTGGCATTCCAGAGCCAAGCATCATGGAGAAGAGATTTATGAAGAGGTTGGCATGCTGCCGAATAGCTAGATAAGCCTTGTAACACATCTCCTGAAACCTACAAGTAATAAGAACAGTTTGGTCAGTACGAAGCAAACGGCGTTAATACCTTCAGGTCTTTGCTGAAATGTCACATCATTAGAGAGGCCTTCTTGAACAAAACTATAAAAAAACAGCATGCCTCTCCCCAATCCCTTCACCCTACATGATAAAGTAAACTCCATGAGTCCATAAGGACTTTGTTTAACTGCTTTATCACCAGCACCTACAATAATGCCTGGCCCATTAGGAGTTTAATAAGGATTTACTAAATGTATAAATTGATCAATTTAAGGGTCAGTCTAGGGTCAGGACTGAGTTATAGATAAAATACATTTTATAAAGGTTTTAAAAGTGCTTTTAAGATTTAAGATAGACTACTGATATACCATAAGGTGGTAAGAAAAATTATGAATAAGCATGGTAATTATAGTAGACTGAATTCTTCAAATTGTACGAGTAAAAAATGTCTTAAGTGCTATATATTATTTGTCAATATAGAGAAGGTGGAGTCCAAATATTTAAATAGCAATATGTAAAAGCTTTTAATATATTATGAAGTTTAAGAATCACTTTCCTTTAATGGACTAAATAAATTAAATTTTAAAAAAATTTTCTTTACCACATCACACAATAAATAAAAATACATTAAAATAGTTTATGCTACAATGTTAATATAACATGTTTACTTAAGTTGATTGAAAAATATCAATTGTTTCTGATACAGCAGCAAGAATTCTTTATTTTGTGTTTTTACTTTCTTGAGCTTACCTCTCGAATTCTCTTGTCTTTGTGCATTCTTGGGCTCCTTTACTGATCACTATTAAGAAATCTTGTGTCAAAACAAATGGCACACGTTCCCGTTTGTAACCAAATTTTTTCTTCTTGTGATCCAAAAAGTGTCCAAAATCTATATGAAACAGCTTTCAAAAATAAGAAGTTAAGTTATAGTTTGATACATGCAGAAGTACAATATGCTGAATTATTGAATTTAAGAGCACCAAAACTTTTAAAAAGAGAAAGCTATTACTTGTCCATCATCTTTAACCATGATGTTACTGTTGTGACGATCTCCAATTCCCAGAATGAAGGTTGCGACACAATATCCAGCACACGAACGTGTGAACAGGTCAATGGCCGCATCGTATCTACAAGAAATAAACTCTTTATGAGTACTATGGGAATACAGAGTGACGTAGTCCAAACTGGGAAAAGAGGGTCAAGTCTCTATTAAAACAATGAAAATAATCACTGACTTTAGGGGGAAAAAGTAATTGTTTCCAAAGATATGAGAAGTGTTGAGATTCCAAAGTTTTCAAATGTTTCTAAGGACGTTTCTAGAATTCTCTGATCGAAGCACAATTTTTATTATAGTGAAAAATACTTTTATGCCACTAAAATAAAATTTTCCTAATTATTGTAACAATAAATTAGAAGCAAAATTTTAATGTGCAATGTTAATTTTTCTTATAAAAATAAGCAATAACAAAAACACCTTTTAGATATCTAAGTTGAATGTACAGGATTTCACTAAATTATAAGCAATTCTGATCATTTAAATATAAATAATCTCAAATATGTCAAAGGTTGCAACATATTTTTTCCCAAAGTAAGAGCAGTTGTTTTATCTGGTCTAACTCAGAAATATACTCAACCATTAAAAGATTTGTCTGACAAAAACTTAAATAGGAACAAAAATAATAAGCTCACATTTCTCCTTTGTTCTTGTCTTTGAGCCACTGATGGAGCGTGTGGCTGTTGAACTGCAGTGCGCCTTTCAGGCCCCCTTTGCACTGAATCTGCATGATAGTGTGAGAATTTCTCACCACCTCAATAAGTCCCACACAGTCACCAATTGACAGGCAACCATAAGGTAACATTCTGAAAAAGGATCAAGACACTTGCAATCAAATAATGGAAGTTTCAACTAGCAAATATTTTAATAGGTTAATTCAGGAGTATTCTAGTATTTGCAAATTTGTCATGTTACTCACTTAATCTCACTTTAATTTTCTTTTACTGTAGTATGACATTCCTAGAAAAATTCTCAAAATTATCTGCCATCATTTATTATAGCCTTCAATTGAGAAAGCATTTTAATGACATATTAGAAAATCATTAGGAGGGAGGAGGGGAGGAATGGGTGGGTGGGCTGGAAAGGGAATAAAGGATAGAAACTGTACTGAATAAACTAAAATAAAAATTAAAAAAAAAAAAAAAAAAAAAAAAGAAAATCATTAAAAAAAATTATTGTGGCAATTAAAATTTCATAAACATGAAATTTTGGAACTGAAAAATATGGATGGATTTAAAGATGTTTAATGGACATCTAAATAATAATTGAAGGCAGCAGTTTCAAATTTTTGGTCTCATGTCTCCTATATACTCTTAAAACTACTGGGCATCTACTGATACTAGAAATTAAAATGGAGAAAATAAAAATTAAAATATTTATTAATTCATTTAAAAATAATAAACTATGATAAGGTAATATAAATAACATCTATTATAACACAAAAACTACATTAAAAGAGTAACACCACTTTTCAATTATTTCAAATTTCTTTAATGTCTGGCTTAACAGTACTATGCTGAGTTCTCAGGTATGCTTCTGGAAGCAATCTCATGCAGTATTTTAATGGAAGGAAGCATATGAAGGAAATCTGGCCTCACACAGAATATACAGTATGAAAAAGGAGCATTATAATAGCCTTTTCAGACAATTGTAGATATTTTTATTTGATACTAGTGCAATACTTGACAGACAGTTTTTCCAGTTGCAATATGGAATCGGAAACCATGTCAATATACTTTTCATGCTCTGTTACATTAAAATCTATTTGTCTGTCTTGCCTGTGAATGGAACTTTTACCCACACAGGTCTTTATATGGGTCCTTCGGAAGATTATTATTGTGTTATGGAGGTCTTTCAAATGTTGATACTTTTCATTACACCAACTAAGATCACAACTGTCAATACAGGAGTAGGCAAAAATAGGTTTACAGTTGTATGTGAAACAGTTTGTTCATGTATTATTATTATTAATTATTGTATTTTACATCCCAACAACTATAAACCTACTTTTGTCAAATCCGTATTACCACTGATCTCATCAAAAAAGTCTTTTAATTTCGGGGATGGTGTTAGGCTTCTACTGGGGGATACAAAGTTTTTAAAATTCTAATTTTTGCTGGAAAGCTTAAATTTTACAATTAACAACAAATACTGTCAGTTCTTAAAGAGAGAGGCTCATATTGTTCATTTTCAAGAAAATGTCTACCAAATACCCATGTCTGAATAACCACAGCTTGTCTATTATCCTTTAAGTAAAAATAGTATTCCATGAAAAAAGTAGCTAGTTCACCTCAAAATTCAAGTAACCCACAAATGCTTTCCTTGATACAGCCATACTTTGGTGGTATGTGGCAGAAGTACTTTATGGGTACTTCCCATTCAGTACACAGAATATTGAAAAAGACATGCACTAAATGGTAGGGATAGGAGGATTTAAAGAGAAAATGAAAAAAGCAACTGATACCCAAATTGGCACATAAGTACTAAAGTATGGTTTTTCTTGCTTTGTTTTTCTTATAAGCTACTGTCCACTCTTTTGCCCTTTCTAAATAAAGTTAATAGTCTACACTTATTTTCATTTTCTCATTTAAATCCTCATAGCCTAACTTCTCCAACTACCACTTTATTTACTTAGCAATTTTTAAAGCTAACCATGAATCATCAAATTGAAGGGCATTTTCACAGTCCTCATGCTCTTAAATCCCCTGAAGTACCTGGTACTATAAGTTGTTTGTGAATCTCTCCTCTTTGGGATTCTGTGAATCACTTACTCGGGTCCTCCTACTCTTTTGAACATTTCTCCTATGTAATCTTTTCTTCTACCTGCTCTGGTAAATACAGGAATTTCTTAAGGTCATACTCCTGCTCATTTTGCCTTATTTTACATTTTATTACTGTTGAATATGCTCATAGTTTAAAGAGTTACCTAGTCCTGTCAGGCTTGTGGGGGAGGGAAACCAAGCACAGTTACCATAAATCTGAATTAAGTTTTGCCAAGTATACATAAAAATGTTATGATTTTATTTAAGATTAAACTTTAAACAAAAAATTTTACTTAAATTTACTTCAGTTACGAGAAAAATATTAAGAAAATATTATGACTTAAAAACTTCCCAACGATCCAGTTTACTTTCCAATAACCTAGCTTAACTTTAGACGCTTTTTTGCACAGTCACTGATTTACAACTAAATGCTGTAATTACCAGAGTTTTATAGTTAAATCCTTTCCTTTACTCTCTAGTTCTGTATTATCTTTTGTATTCTACTCCCTGGGCGTTGTAGTAGTAGTGGCGTTTGGATGTGTTACAACATAGGAAATTGTACCATAAAAGGAAACTTGGTTTGTGTAACAGTAATTGTTTTTGGAAAGAAGCAGGGATCAAGCAAAGAATTTGGAATTAAGAGTAAAGCTGATAACTCAATTTGTGATTTGGCAGGTTACATTAGATGTCCATTTTTCTTCTTTGCCATGAAAGGGTTCTACTACTTGTCACTGATATACTTTTATATACTAGCTGTTCTTAATCTATAGAAGCATACAAACCAACCTTAATCTACTCTGTGCTGTACCTAGAGTTGATCCCTGTCTCCTACACCCGCTTACAGACAGGAATACTTTTGGAGGACAGCCTTTGCCTGAATGACTCTAGATTTGCAATGAAAGAGAAGGACAAACAACAAACCATTAGAAGCAAAAATCACTAGACGACGACCCCTGACAGAAGCCTTGGGAGATAATACTGATTAACTGTGGAAGGCTGGCCAGAAATCAACCAAATGATAAAAACTGTGAGATTAGTGGCTTTCATAAATTTTCCTGCAGAACTGATTCAAGATTTCAGGATGTAGAATGTTTTAAAATTAGAAAATTTATCTTATAAAAAGAAACTTTCTTCTAAACTCTTAACTTGTGAAAGAAAACAGGGGCCTTTTGTGTCTTCTAAGTCCTGTTCCTAAACAGCGACAATCTGGAGGCAGGTGCAGTCTTGACCAGCTTATAGGAGATAGCTCTTCTTAGCTACTGAATCGCATTAGCTACTCTAAGCCAAAGAAGAGGACAGCAAAGGAAAGTGCCACAGTGGAATCAATTGGTGTTCATTACTACTCCATACATTTCTTTATAGGTATATGGCTCTACATGCTTTGTACTTAATATTTATTAATAGTTTACTTTTTCAGGATAGCGTTCAACATGCACGATGCCTTACTGGTTACATACCGAAGATCAAGACCTTGATTTTGCCAGATATTTTCCATAATGCGAATAATCTGAAGTGTCAGCATGTCTTGCCGTAAATCTGAAATTCAAATAATATGTGTCACCACTTAATGCCATAAGTGAAAATTTGGGCATCATGTCATCACATTATTTTCAAATGATAAATAAATAGAGCTATATTTACTCTTCAAAATAATCTATAAGGAAGCAATATTTTGATTCTTTAACCCATTTCTAAAGTATCTGCATAAAATCATCTATATGATGACATAGAATAAGCTATTTTACAAACATTTTAAATTAAAATATTTAAAGTTCTTATTTTTCTAAATCCTTAACTTTGAACATGTTCATATTAAAATATCAGGCTAACAGAATTCAGTGCTGAAATGTCATTTCCCAATGGAGACCCATCAGTGATCCTCCCACCGCTCCCCCCTCAGCCTCTTCTCCAAGTAAATTAGGACCTCCTTTTATGTGATTTCTTGGCAGACTACACTTTTTCTTCGTACCATGGTTGTAATTTTATTTTTATAATTATTTGTTTTATATCTCTCTTTTCCCTGTTAGGCTATAAGCTTTAAGGGGGGAGGAGATCTGTTTTGTTTATGTTTACAACCCTCCCTGTCTAGCATATCACATATTTACGGAATAAATGGATGTTTTCACAGCTAAACAACTGTTAGTCAGAAACTGATTTAAGCTTTCCGATTCTGTATCAGTACTTCTTTTCAATAATTATACATACATACTCTAAAGGTTAACATCTGCTTAATACTATCTATTTTACCACAAGCGTATTCCATAAACAGCCTTCATGGTTCATAAATACCCACTATATAAAAAGATAGCTAAATTTATGCATCGTAAGTTCATTAATATTCTTCCTTACCATCCCCATTTTTAAAGATGATCTCATTGTTCTGAAAGAGTAACTCTGACATGATGTCTGGGTTCTCCCAATTCAACCACAGTGGCCTTTTTGCAGAAGACATAATGCGACACTCTTCAAGCCTTTAAAATAGTTAAAAACTTTACTAGGCACCTTTGTTATTGTTTTACCCTCAAATTAACTTTAAAATACAAATATAGTACATCTTTCTGAAGTGCTATGAAAATTTAAAACTTTCTATTCAATTTTATTTATGAGCTCATTTGTAAGGGATTATAAATAGAAAATAAATATTAAGCTTAAAAGTTTCTTATGTAATAGCTTATGAATTTCCAACAAATATAGTGATGCATCATTAGTTTTACAGATATTACATTCCATTTCTTATCCTATGATACCAGAAATTCTGGCCCAAGAGTGTTTTAAACTCTATTATTAAAGTAGTAAAACTCACTCTGAACAAATGCAGTTCTGAACTTAAGAAAATTTTACAACTCTTACTTTGCAGGGTAGGAGAATGGGAGAGGGAGGCACATACAGGGTGGGGCAAAAATAGGTTTACAGTTCATATGGAGAAGAATGTAACAGTTAATAAATAACACAAGAATAAACTCTCATATTCCAAACTGTAACCCTACTTTTGCCCCACCCTGCGTAATTGAGCATTCTAATTACAATGGGTATTTTGACTTTATTAAGCTTTTTCTCTCAAGAGGGTACTTATTTAAATATATCAATAGAAATTCCAATGAAGTACCTTACCTGAGATTTCCTAACTGATGAGCAGGATTTAGAGGAGACAGAAAGCCCTGTAGAGCATCCATGAAATCTGGTCGCCGCATTTGCTCAACTAAAAACTTCATCTGTACCTGATTAATAAGTATAATCATGGTTAGAGGCTGATTTCATAAAAAGTAAAACTAACTGCTAATTTCTCTTTGTACACTGGAACCTCAGTTTTTGAATCTCTGTCTTGGGCTGGTAGCTTTCTAGTTGGAAGGGTTTCCATAACACAGAGCAGCACGGCTCAGGCAGAGAGGCAGAGTGGCAGCACCAAGCACCTTCCTGTGGAACTCTGCATGATGACAGAGGCAATGTTTTGGCTCTAGGGCAGGGTGTGGTCAACTACAGCACGTCAGTGGCCAGTTTTTGTAAATCAAACTGCATTGAATATAGCCATGCCCATTCATTTAGACAGTGGCTGCTTTCACAGTAGGATAGCAGAGTCAAGGAATTACAAGAGTCCGCGTGGCCTGCAAATGTAAAGTATGTACTATCTAGCCTTTTAAGAACATCATACTCACTCTCTTCCTGTTGGCTAGAAAAGGTCAAATGAGGCTAAAAGGAATTCTTGGGAAAGGACTTGTAAAAATGTTTGTTATACTGAGTCTCACATCATACTCAGGTTCTAGTATATAGTTAGAAAGAAACATTCCTTTTTAATCAATTCAAACCAGAGCCCAGACTGCTGAGTTATCATGCAATAATTGCCATTTTATTTTAGAAAACCTCTATCTACTGAAAATTTAAAATGTGAGTGGGGAAAAAAAAGCTTAGAACCTAGGAATTCATAAGAAGTTTATTTTCATGCTGAAATTTTAGTAACAGGGTTTTTTCTTTCTTTCTTTCTTTTCCTTACTCTGTATAAGTAGATAAATAGAAAATGTAGTCGTCACTAACTGGGGCAGTTCTTGATCATGTAAAGATGCGTCTTTTTCTATCTCTATAAACCCTAAGGCTAGTACGCTGCTTCCTATACTTTATCATTGTTATAGTAAAACACAAAACATACAAAGTAACTGCTTTTAGGCCTATGACTGCATTTTTTCATCACTTGAGTTTCATAGAAGAAAAAAACTTTTTTGGTCTGTGTATTTTTAAAATAAATTTTTCTTTTAAAATTACAGTTGACATACAGTATTACATTCATTCAGACATACAACCCAGTGACTAGACATTTATAAAACTTATGAAGTGATTACCCTGATAAATCTATTACCCATCTGACACCATGCATAGTTATTACAATATTACTGACTATATTCCCTAAGCTGTACTTTACATCCCCATGACTATTCTGTAACTACCAAATTGTACATTTAATCCCTTCACCTTTTTGAATCATTCCCCCAGCCCTCCTCCCATCTGGCAACCATTAAAATGTTCTCTGTATCTATGAGCCCATTTCTGTTCTGCTCATTTATTTTTTTAATTACTATTTCTTTTAGGTTCCACAAATCCTACAACTGTCTTTTTAGTTCCCTATCATAATCCCATTTCAACCAATAGTAATCCGAGTAATGAATTTCATGTTCCTAATTAATCCACTGTATCACAGCCAATCTATTATATTAAAAACTCCAGTTTAGAAAAAATACCTGCATTACAAATTTAACTAATATCTACTTTCTTTTTCTTACCTCAGTTTACAATATAAATATAACATACTTCATTCTTTCACAGCACTCTAGTCACATCTTGCTCACAATTCCAGCATCAGGTATGGTACAATTATTTTTTAATAACCTATATTTAAACTTATATACCACAACTTTAATAAAATCAACTCAGTGGCATTTAGATTAAAACAGTAACTTTCTTTTAAAGTTTTTCTTTTAAGCAACATTAATGAAGATTTTGGAGAAATTAATTCAGTACTGTTAATTTACATTCTCCATCTTTTGGGGACTCACTAATAAACTAATATATATTCTTTTCAGTTTCACTAGAGATGCGGTGTGATTTCACTTTTTACTATAAAATATAGTGGATTAAATAAAGGATAAAGAATAGTAAAAGGTCATAAAAAATCTTCACAATTCATATTCCTCAGTAGCACTAAGCTACTGCAGATGACCAAAGCGTGTGACATATTTACTGAGTGACTAAGGGTCCATTTTAAACTTAGAAATGTAAAAGCTAATTTTCGTTCATTTTCAAGGTTGTTACAAAAATATAATAATTAACACAGAATAGGAAAATTATTTTTAAAAGTTAGGGTTACACGAAAAAGGAAGAGAAAGAAGAGAGAATTAACTTTTTGGGGCACTTTCCATGTTCTCGTGATTGTGACAGGTGCTTTGCATATCTCATATAATTTAATTCTCACAACAACCCTATGAAGAAAATATTATTCCCATTTTACGATGAGGAAGATGAATCTCAAAGATTAATGTGTCTAACATTACACAGCTGAGAACCAGTGAAATGGATCTAAATCCTAATATACCTGATTCTAACAACCAGGGTTTGCATATAGAGGTGAGCAAAAGTAGGTTTACAGTTGTGTGTATGGAAATAATACAAATAAAAAATACAATAATTAATAAGTATCAACCATTTGTATACTCACAACCATAAGCCTACTTTTGCCCACTCCTGTGTATTAGGCTCTCAACCCTCTTCCACTGCAAGAATCGCAAAAACAAACTGAAGAGTCACATACCTTTTGTGTTTCATCCTTCTTCTCTTGCTTGAGAATGTCAGTTAAGTTAATGAGCTTTTCCATCGCCTCAACTTGCCTGTTCAAGTGCTTCAAATACATCCCACATGCACGACAATAGGACTCCAAAAGCAGGCCAAACCTCTGACTGACTGTTTTATTGTGCATCTCAGATCTAGAAGAACAGTGCAAGATTTTTTTTTTAAAAAGGACTGTGTGCGTCTGGGCTTAAATGAGTACACGCATCTTTCTTAAGAAAGTAAAAAACTCATTTTCTAATTCAATAAATGTTATAATCATACTAACAATAAAATGATTTAAAACCTATCATTTAGAAGCAAAACAATCAAGGGTTTCAGGTAGTTTCTGTAAATGTTAATTTAATGAACTAGCTCTTAGGTTTATTTCAACTACTTTTTATTAACTAATCTCAGTACAAGATATATAAACATGAAAAAAGGGAAAGTAGGTACAAAAATAATAAAAGGAACAGGGAAAGAGTTAAGAGCTCAGTGAGTACTATTTGACTCCTGCTGGCATATATATTCCTTCTCTATACTGTCTCTGAATTTAAGTTACTTTAAGATATGTTTTTTGTAAGATTTTATTTATTTATCTTTAGAGGGAAAGGGAAGGAGAGAGGGACAGAAATATCAATGTATGGTTGCTTCCTGTGCATTCCCTGCTGGGAACTGGCCTGCAACCCAGGCATGTGCCCTGACTGGGAATCGAACCGTGATCTCTTGGTTCACAGGCCCACGCTTAATCCACTAAGCTACACCAGCCAGGGCTTGAATTTAAGTTACTTTAAACCTAGCTTCGAGGTTTCACTTTTAATTTATTTTAACATTTAAAAACTCATGTTAATTTAAGTATTAGATATATCTTATTCTATAAAATATTTTCTATTATTTTCTTAAATCTTTTTTTATCCTCACCCGAGGACATTACTGATTTTAGAGAGAGGGGAAGGAAGGAGTGCGAGAGTGAGAGGACACTGATGCGAGAACCAGCTATCAGTTACCTCCTGTATGTGCGCCCTGACTGGCACCTAACTGCAACCTAGGCATGTGCCCTGGCCGGGAATTGAACCCACTATCTTTCTGTTTATGGGATGATGCTCCATCCAACTGAGCCACACCAGCCAGGGCTCTTAAATTCTTAATTAGTTTGTTTCTAGTAAGAAACCTGAGATTTTTTGTCATTATTCTTCTGAATTTCAAGGTAAGATTTTTTTCCTTTATTTTGCAGTATTTTAATCTACACATTGAAGTGAAACCAAATATACCATTAATCAACATTAATCCAGCAAATTTAACTTTGTTTAAAGTAGAATAAAATCTTTAAAAATATTTCAGCTCTCATTCTTATAGAAAATTCAATTTTGAATTTGACCACTTATTTAATGTTAAAGAGAAAAGGCTGAGGAGAAACTCATCATTGGCACAATATACTTTCAGCATGGAAGACTTTTCTAGACAAACAAAAACTATAGTATATAAGTATGTATATTTATACATATATTATGAAAATAATATATATCTAAAAAACTTAATTGGAAAATAATTTGACTTACTTTAAATGCCAAAAGAAAAAGTGCCCAATCCTTTGATTAGTCAATGCTTTTTTGAGTAAAAATCTCACAAGCAGATTATCCAAATACTGTTCATATTTTAGGACCTATGTGTTTAAAAACAAACAAACAAACATAAAAACAACTCTGCATAAATCATAGCCAGATTTTGCACAACTGGATTTAAAAACAATTTGTTTAGAAAGAAAGCAAATACTACTGCTAACAAAACTGATTTTTAAAACTGAACGAACAAGCAAACACAGACTCATAAATGGGCTGACAGCTCTGGAGGTGGGGCTTGGTGGGACTGGGGTGGATGGAGGGATTGAGGAAAAAAGAAATAAAAGAGGAAAGAACTCATGGATAGGGACAATAGTATGGTGATGGTTGGGGTAGGTGGTGGTGAAGGCAGGTCAGGTAAGATAAATGGTAATGGAAAAAACACAATAAAAATTAAAAAAAAAATTTTAAAGCATAAAAGCAATTCTGTAGATTTCGGAAGCTGCATGAATTTAGAATATAACATTATTTTTCTATTTTATGCTATTTTACCTGTACTAGCTGAATTAGGTACTGAGAAAGTTTGTCATCTGTTAAATATTTTTCTAGACATCGAACAGCAAAACCTCGAACCATAGGATCTGGGTAGTTGCAGTCCAAAAGCTCCATAGCCTGTTCGGGTTTGATTGGAGGCCAATCTTTTACCAAACAGTACATCTGTGTATAAAGCAAAGAGAGTTGTGAATGAACCTTCTAAGACATTGTCTTTCTTATTTTAAAATTAGTTTAGATAAAGGCCACCCCTGCCCCATGATTTCAGTGCTTAAAATGTCCAATTCTAATTAATTTTATTAGTAGAAGTAGTGTGAATGGTATTTTTCTCTACTATATTACCATTATTAATTAATTTAATACAGTCTATTTCATCTCTTATGTATGCAGACTTTCTGAGAAAATAGTTTGAGCAACATACCTATTCTGTGCAATAGTTATCCAGTAATCTCAAATGTGTTTACCTGAGCTACTTCATCTCTAGAATTCCATTTAACAGACAGAAGCAATTTGGGTAGAATTTCAGGGATAGTTACACAATAGTGTCTGTGTGGAAAAGAAAACAAAATAAAAAACATTATTGTATGTTATTCAAAAGGCCTAGATATCTAAACTTTCACTATGTAATCATTAAGAAGTTCCAAACACTTTTAAAACTATTTACCATTACTAGCCTTCCTTAAAATCAAAAGAAATCAGTGTTTACCATTTTGCTGCATATATATGTACATACATACTTAGATACAGTTATGATGGCAAGGAAGGCAAAAGAAAAATCCAAACAGAAGACAGGTACTTAGGAAAAATCATGAATTTATTTTATAACACTCTTTTTGTAGCTTCTTTTTTTCACTCACTAGGCAACATGAACCACAAGAAGAGTCACTACTTCTACTGTGGTCACTGGAAAGAATTTATGTTTTGATGAACTTGCTGTAGAAATGCAGTACAACTGATTTATTTAAATAAAACTTGCCACGTAGTTGGATAGTCTCTTCATAAATAAAAATAAGACATTACACTATTAGTTTGAGGAAGTGTAAAAGAAAAAACAAAATGGAGGGAACTCCTAAAAAATGAAATATCTAGACCAACTAAATTGATCTAAAATAACAGGCTGTTTTTTTGGATCTTGAATTTTATTAAAAAACAAAAATGAAAGCCAAGTCCTAAAAAAAGTCTTACCAACTTAGAATTTAACAAAAAGCCTTCAAGGTGCAAAGTTAGTACCAATGCAGAACGATTTTGTAGAAATATTAATCTATATCTCCAGCTTTAAAAGATATTGTTTATAATACAAAGTCATATAAATTATGCTGTATTTAACTTTAATAGGTATGGTAGAAAAAATGGCAAGATCAGCCAAAGTCAATGCTTTCTTTTCTTCTGTAACATAAGAAAGAAACAGAGACTTTTCATCTTAACACTTACCTGTGGCTCCATAGAAAATCTTTCTCTTGCTCAGTGATTTCAGATAGAGGATCTCGGGTACAAATTGCTCGGAGCTGTTCTTTATCATTTTCCCTTAATTCGTTGTCTCTGGCTAGTCTGGTACTCTGTAAAATACAGTAATATTTTATATGATTTTCTTTGCTGATTTTTTCACCCAGGATTCAGGAGTGATCTACACAAAAAAAGAAAACTGTCAATAAACTTTGCATTGCTTATTAACTGTTGTGAAACAGTTTACTATTTCTATTTCAAGATTTTATTTTAGGGATAGAGAAAAAATAAGACAGTATTTATGGAACAAATCCTGTAACTGATTTGGTTAACATTATCACCGACCATAGAACAGTAACTGCCAAAGTTAGTCAGGGCTAAGATGATTGGAATACTAGGGGTAGTAGTGAATGATTGATTTCCTTCTTTTGCTGATGAGGACCCTTCATAGTATTCTAACTAACCAGCTAATGTTTTTGTAATAAGAAAACATAAAATAGAACTTCCGGCCAAGATGGAGGCATAGGTAGATATACTTTGCCTCCTCACACAGCCAAAAGAAGGACAATAAAAAAATTAAAAATAAAAAAATACCAAAACTGCCAGAAAATCAAACTGTATAGAAGTCTGACTACCAAGGAGTTAAAGAAGCAGCATTCATTCAGACCAGTAGGAGGGGTGGAGACAGGCAGCCATAGTGGAGAGGACTTGCAGCAAGGCAGTGGCCAGTGGACCAGGTGGTCCCACATTTGTGAGCAGATAATCTGGGAGGAACAACTGGGGAGCAGGACAAACCGTGCAATCCAGGGTTCCAGCTTGAGGAAATAAAGCCTCAAAACTCCTGGCTGTGAAAATCAGTGGAGAGACCCACAGGGTCCTAGAACATATACAAGCCCACCCATCCAGGAATTAGCACCAAAAGGACCCAATTTGCTGGTGGGAAGTGACTGAAAGCCAGCTGAGAGTCGTGCAAGCGGCATTGTCCCCTCTTGGACCACTCCACTACATATAGCATCACAACACAGAGACTTGGGTTGCCCCGCCCTGGAGAATACCACAGGCTCTGCTACTTACTACAAAACTGGAGCGCTGAGAGAAAAAAGCATGAACTAAATGAAAGAACAGATCAAAGCTCCAGAAAAAATACAACTAAGCAATGAAGAGATAGCCAACCTATCCGATGCAGAGTTCAAAACACTGGTCATCAGGATGCTCACAGAAATGGTTGAGTATGGTTGCAAAATAGAGGAAGAAGTGAAAACCATGCAGAGTGAAATAAAGGAAAATATACAAGGAGCCAACAGTGAAAG
>CM052539.1:156382702-156430381 GCA_028533065.1 Trachops cirrhosus
TTCCTCTATTTTGCAACCATACTCAACCATTTCTGTGAGCATCCTGATGACCAGTGTTTTGAACTCTGCATCGGATAGGTTGGCTATCTCTTCATTGCTTAGTTGTATTTTTTCTGGAGCTTTGATCTGTTCTTTCATTTGGGCCATATTTCTTTCTCTTGGAGCACCTGTTATGTAGTAAGGGTCAGAGGCTTAGATATTCTCCAGGGTGGGGCAACCCATGTCATTGTGTTGTGGCAGTGTATGTGGGGGAGGGCTCTGAGAGGGTACAATGCCACTTGCTTGGCTCTTGGCCAGCTTTCAGTCACTTCCCCTGTTACCCACAAGCAAATTGGGTCCTTTTGGTGCTGATTCCTGGGTGGGTGGATTTGTGTACCTTCTAGGACCCTGTAAGTCTCTCTAATGAACTCTCCTGTGAATATGGGAGTTTTCTCCTGCCACTGCAACCCTTACAGGCTTTTGCAGCCAGAGGTTTTGAGGCTTTATTTCTCTGCACTGGAACCCTGGACTGTCTTGCTCCCCAGTTGTTCCTCCTGGTTTATCCTCACATGAATATAGGACTGCCCATTTCCTCTCTGCCCCTCCTACCAGTCTGAATGAATGTTTGTTCTTTAACTCCTTGTTTGTCGGACTTCCAAACAGTTTGATTTTTTTTTGCAGTTGTGGTTATTTTCTTTTAATTTGTTGTTGTCCTCCTTTTGGTTGTGTGAGTAGGCAAAGTGTATCTACCTATGTCTCCATCTTGTCCAGAAGTTCTTTATAGGTATTTTTTTAATGTACAGTAATAATAATAGTGTATCTTATTTAACAGTAAATCATCAATTTTTTTTGAAGTGTTTAATTACTGCTAGTGTCATTGTCTGGGAGAAGATAAAAATTATGAAATACCCCACATTTCACTGTTAGTGTAACTGCCACATGTTAATATGTTTGCTTGTCTTTTTTGTGACAAGGGGCACATATATGTTATTCGTTACACTGCATATTTGCAGGAATACCATAAACCCCTTTAAAATAAAAAGACAGATAAAAACTCTTTGCAAATTTCATATTATTTACAATTACTATTGGCTAATGAAAATATTTCCACTATAGAACTGGAGCAATCTAGGAATGCACATGATGCATTTTTTTTTGCATGCAGAATACCTGAAACATGTATCTTTCCTCATAGCACCATTAAAGTCATCAAATCAAATGTTTTTATCTAAATAATACTATTTTATCTGAATAATAAATCAAATGTTTTTATCTGATAAAACTATTGTTATAACTACAAAAATATTAGTCAGCTTATCCACACATATACTGTCAAATCCATAAATATTAATTACATAAAATTTGAAAGAAGAATAGCATCTGTTCTTTCAAATTAAATTTGTAATCAATTTCTCAAATTAAATAATTATCACATAAAAATATAATTTATGGCCCTGGCTGGTGTGGCTCAGTGGATTGAGTGCTGGACTGTAAACCAAAAGATCATCAGTTTGATCCCCAGTCAGGGCACATGCCTGGGTTTTAGGCCAGGGCCCCAGGTGGGGGTGTGCAAGAGGCAACCAATCAATGTTTCTCTCCGTTTTCTCCTCCCTCCCTTCCCCTCTCTAAAAGTAAATAGATAAAATCTTTTAAAGAATATAAACTTATGAATGTTCTTTAATAATATTTTTCAAAAAGTATGTTCTAAAGACAATGTGATTATTTTTTAAATTTAAAATTAATGTTTTTAAACTTGTTACTCACCTTATATTGACTTAGAGGATATTTTTCTAAGAAGTATTCATCACATCCACACACTTTCAAAATGTATTTGCCCTGATATTCTAAAACACAGAGTTTTAGTTGTTCAGATGACAGCAACATACTTCGAGTTTTTTTCCTGATTGCTTCAGCAATTACTTGTTCTGGTACACAGTCATGGTTGATTTTCAGAGTATACTTCTGCTTGTCATTATTTGGAGAAACTATTACCCAAATCACCACTATTATTTGCCCTATAACAAGAAAACATTTTTAGATGCAATGACCACAAAGGCTTCATTTATCAAGAGACAGATTTTTAAAAGTATCAACTAAAATTACTCCAACTACAATCTTAAATGACTTGTAATCAAACTAGTTAAATACAGGTAAATCTTCAAATCTAATAAAGCTGCCTGACCATGCCCAAATCGCATGGTTTATGGCACACATGCAAAACTGTGACTCTGGTTGGTAAGTACCTGACACCAAGACAATTCCATTCTAAACTGCATGGCACACTTTATGGATATAACCTCTGTGAAGAGTGTCTCATAATGGTAAACAAAAGGTTCAAAAGTGGAGGAGTTTTTGGTAACTATGGGAAACAATCATGGAGATTTAAAGAAAGGTGCTCAATCAGAATGAGAAAAAAAGATGGGGGAGGAGGGAAAATAAGATGGATTTTCTTATTTTTTTCCTTTTAAGGTCAATTAAGTCAGGGGACAAAAAAATGGAAAAATTAAAACCTTCAGAATGGTCTGGGTATTCACAGTATAATTCTTCTAACTATCTAATATGTTAGGAATTTTTCATAAAGACTGTTGGGGAAAATGAAAAGAGTGTTCCTTTTTTTAAAGTATGCTAGAGTAGAAAAGGATTTCAAATAAAGATGTTATGTTATATTGCATTAAACTACTTTGAATAATATGGGTGAAATAGTAATAAGATACCAACATATTCTAATAGAACTTTAAATATAATATAGTGTGTGATTTATCCTATTCTATAACTTCAAATTAAAATCTTCACTTTGTTATCTTGAAAAATACAGATATTTATCTGATATAAGTTCATTTCAAAAACATTACAGTTTATATACTTTCAAGTGCACTTAATTCTAGAAATTGATATATTGAAGTGTCAAAAGTCAACCACATTATGATCAGGTTTAATTGCTGCACTGACATTAAGAAATGTATTTTTCTTTGAATATATGATATATAATAAGTTTTTCTAAAATTTCACAAAATGTTTCTATTTATACTTGTTTTTACTTATAAGAAGATAATTAGCTGTAATGCTATAGCAGTGAATTTTAAACTTGAAATTCTTTAGTTTTATTCTAACATAAACAATTCACCATGGGAACAGCACCATATGCAGACAATTAATTCATTCAATTAATAAAATATTTATTGAGTGTACTTCGCACTAAACCATAACTTGTCAGTAGAAGCAGTATCTTACTTCAAGAAGCTTGTCATCTAACTGGGATATAAAAGAGTATAAAAACAGAGGTACAGATAGAAGTCTTCACTACAGTAACCAATTATGGGAGTCTGCAAATTTTCTTACCTTTATCTAATTTATTGTATATGTGCTTTGGCAGTTCTGGTGAAGATTCTACGTTTGGAGGATAGACATACATTGCTCTACTATGAGGTGAATTAAGATCCCTAAGATCCACAGCTTCTTTACAAACATTCAGAATATTTCTTCGGAAGTCTTGTACTTCTGGATCTTTAACCATATCAAATTCACACACTGGCATGCCGATAGCAAAGCCTTAAAAATTATATAAAGAATATAATATTCTATTAAATACACAGTATAAATGTGTTTCCTATAAATAGAAAACTTGGTAGATTTGGAAGATCACAGTAGGGTAAAGAAGTTTCCCTGGGCTTAAAAATTTTTTTGTGAATACATATAATAAGAGTTGACAAGGACTCAAATACTTTCAATAAAACATATACTTAGTAATTTGGACCAAAGGCAGCAAACATCCATATCAGGTAGCAAACAGCCATATCAATTATTTTTTAAAGAATAGTTAAACAAAACTGGGATGTAACAAATCTAAGTCAACCATACAAATGATATTTCTTAAAACTTTATAGAAAAACACCAAGGTGTTAAAAAATAGTTCCTTAGTCCAATAGTCAAAAAATATGTTATACTTGTAATAATTTTTACTTCATAATCTATTTATTTAAGAGCACAAGGTAATTAACTTGTTCAAACAGAAATATTTTAGTAATGAGAAAATAAAGTTTCATAGTTATTTGTGTTTAGAATAGCATGACAAGGACATTTAGTTAAAAATTATATCATACCAATTTCTCGATTGAGAATCTTCTCTTCACGGTTGCCTACAGGCTCAATTACTTTTAAAAAGGGTTGAAAGAGCCGAAGATCACAGAGTCGTCTTGTTTCATCAAAAAATTCTTCTCTTTCTGCTTCTTGAGTGACACTTACGAAAATGTAAGAAGATTCATCTTGAAGAAGTTGATGGAGAGGGTATTTTCTTGCTTCTTTAAATAGTTCATGCTTTATAGTTATTAATGTAGCCTCACGGAGGCATTCTAAAGTCACTATCATTCCATTTGGTAGTAAACATTCTACTAGGATTCTTGGGGGCATCAAGTGGATGCCCCACAGTTCACCTGATGATGGTCTTGGAGGCATTGTTCTGATCCTTTACAAGTTTTACATATAAAACTACTTTAAGGAATTAGATGTGTTGCTGTCCCAAAGCAGAAACCTAAACCAAAGAAGGGAACACATATGTTAAAAGAGAAACAACTATAGTATAACAGATTTATAGCATTATTAAATGTAAAAAACTCATTTTCCATACTTCAAATTAATTAGGATAAGTAACAATAATTCATCTTAAATAGTTTGATGGAGTTGCTCCAAATTAGGCTGAAAGAATTGACTATGAAGCAGAAATTAGAAAAATCACTTGTATTTAATATGGACATTTAATAAAAAACATTTTATTTGAATGAATTTTTAACATTCGGGTCTTATCAAGACAGAGCTGAGGCTATGGGAAGAACGAATTTTAAGTTGTAACTGAAAGCAAAATTTCCATTGCATATTGCCTCTATTCTTCACTTCTATTTTATTGAGCAGAATCTGCGCTGGAAAGGATCTTTAATCATGGGTCAACTGCTCTGGTTTTAAAGATGAGTAAAGGCTGGAGAAGTCAAGTCTTTTCCTTTTTCTCCCCTACCTCTACCCTGTGGTAATGAGAAATTACATGGCTTAGTCTTTTTTTCTTTCTTAAGTCCATCTTTGTAATTTCCTTTTGTGTACTGATTATTATCTAAGCAGTATCTTGGACCATACTGCTTAAAGTGTAAGTTAGGTATATAGTTACTATAATATAGTTTCAGCAATGCATTTGTCTTGAGATAAGATAAATTTACAATGACCTATCCATTTTATCAAATAACCTAGTCCTAATATTTCTGATTGAAATGATCTGCATGCATATAAAGGAAATCCATTGACTCTGTCAGTGCAATGTTCCAAACAACTGTATTAAGCACTTGTAATATTTTTTAGAAATATTAATTATTATTATGATTTGAAGCCTTCAATTTTGATGTCAACAATCTTGGGAGTTCTTTTGGAAGGTACTGTCAGCACAAATTTATTTCTTGTTGTTTAATTTATTTTTTCTTTTATTCAGTAAGCTAAACTGTAAAGGTATAAAAAAGGCAAAGTGAGAGACATTTAAAAAAAAAACAAAAAAGAAATAAATATTAAGCTAGACAAACCCAAAGGCCCAGATAACTTACTATACTTGATCCTCTACCAGGCACTGTGGACAATAGCTATAAATGACACTTTGTTTATTCACTAAAAATGTATTGGTGCTGTCCCCAGAACCATGTTAGGTGCTGGGAATATGATGAAGAGTAGACACACGTCCCTTGCCCTCATAAGACAAAGTTGAGTGTGAAGATTATGTGTATATTGGGTGTGGGATAATTAAACTGACAGGAACAAAACAGAAAAAATGCTCTCATGGAAAAGTTCCAGATGCTATAAAAGCTCATAGATGTCACCCAACTCAATGAAAGTTGGAGTGGGTAGGCTTCCACAGGAGGTAACATATAAACTGAATTTTTTAAGGACAAGTGGGAATTGAGTAAACACAGTAAGAGGTGAGGAGCATGACACCTCTGACTCTCCATGTCATACCCATTAACATCTAATCCATCAACAAATTCCGTTAATTCTATCTCCTGAATGTCTACACTATCACGTTTAGTACCTTGGGTCTACTACTGTTCCCTGTCTGGACGACGGCAAAGGCCTAAATGGTCTCCCTGCAACTAGCTTTGCTCCCTACAATCCATCTGTCACCTCACAGCCAGTGTGGCCTAGAGAGCCACAGGGTCTACTCCAAGCATCCATTTCTGCTGTGCCAATTCTTAGTTGCAAACAAGTGTTTAAGGTATGCTTCAGAGATTTAACATATAAAAGACATGAGAAATAGAAATAGAAATTTCAAACCCTCACCCCTACCTCTGGAAATATAGAAATTGGAAGACAATTGAGAATATAGAATTATTATTATTCGTTCTTCCTTTTATAGAGTTTATTGGGGTAACACTGGTTAACAATATTATACAGGTTTCAGGTGCACAATCTTACAACACAATCTATACACTGTATGTGTTTTTAACAGTTAAGAATATTTTCTTCAAATTATAAGAGACCGACTGAAGTTATAGGATTTAAAATATAGTTTTCCTGTATTTTTAAAAGAAAATTCATTGACTAGTAAAAAAACCAGATGGATTAATCTGTGGGTATAATTTTAGAAGTTGACTTTGGCTAAGCTTATTAAAACAGAAAAAAATTTGAAGAATGCAAGGGAAAATGCCAAATGACTACTTTTAAATGATGATCTGCCTGAATAAAAAAGTTCAAATAAAAACAAAACCAAACCACAAGCCACACCAAAACAGCAGCTGTGTTTATAGTTTTCTTTATTGAATGGTGCTAACAGGTCTATGTTATGGAATCAAGGGAGCAATTATTTTAAAGAATAAGTAACAACTTGTAGAGTCTCATATGTTACCTTAGAATTAGCAAAAGTCTAGTACAGTAGATATAACATTGATTCCAATCTTTATTATACTATCATATATTTATGGGCAATTAGTAACTGTGAAATACTCAAGATACACTCTTCTCATAGGAGAATAAATGTGACTATAGCCATAAAACACTGGAGATTCTCGAAGGCAGGCACTGGTTGACATTATGGTAGTACTTACTATACAGAAGAGAAAGGATGCTTATCTGTTTTCTTATACCAGGTCTTACTCTGTACAAACCATTACCTCAGAGCTCACATGAACAGAAGTGTAGAAATGGTGAATGGAATCAATATTTACTATTTAGTATACATAATGTACTCAGTAAGGCAATGATCCTTTTAGGGCAGATATTGCCATTTTACATGTGAGGAAACTTAAGGTCAGAGAAGTGAAATTATTCACCACTAGAAAATGAATTTTGAAACTGTGTTTAGGTGATTTCAAAGTGTATGCTGCTATTTGGGCTTCAGTTATGGCCAGGTAACACTCACTGGTGGTGAGTAAGACTTGAATGGGCTCTAAAGTTACACTGGATTCATTTTCTTGCTGCCTCAATTAGTCCTTGAGAAGCTTAATCTCACTGAACCTCATCTCCCCCCATCCCAGCCATTTGTTAAATTGGGATAATGGTATATACTTTGTCAGATTGTTGTATTAGACAAGATGATATATGAAAAACACATAAGCAAAAAGATTTGCCCAGTAAGCACCCAGTAAATGTTAAATATTACTATTAATTAACCTGTAATGTATACCTATAAATAAGGAGCTTTACAAAGCTGTGCGAACTTGAAGAGCTGAAACTTGAAGGAAACATTGGTAATGTAAGGATCACTGATGAGTGTGGAACAGTAGTGAGTGGCTCAGAAGCTGGTACTTTTGCAGCTGCTTCTAGTTCCCCAGACTCCTGATATTCCTATTTAAATGGTCAGCTATCTATAGCTTAGGTGTGAGGAATCCCTTGCTGTATGTGCCCTCCCAACCTTATGTTTTTGGAGATATATCTGCTTGTGCTAGGCTCTAGGCTAAATATGTTATGAAAACAAAGGTAAATAAGATAGATGTCTTCCCTTTGGCTGAAGGACTCAGTTTATTGGGGAAAGACAAAACACAGAAACAACTTTAACAGTGGAAAACTGTTGTAAGACAAAACATGAACTTTGGAAAAGTCACAAGAAATCTGCAACTGCCTAAGGAGGTTAGGGAAGGCATCACGGAGGTAAAATTTAAGAAGAACATTGTAGATTAGTAGGGACTTTGCAGAGAAGGGGTGGCTTGAACATGGGAAAGCTAGGTGAGGAGGGTGTTTTAGATTGTCATGAGTATGTGTGTACAGTCTAGACCATGAAAGAATGTAGCCTGTTACCAGTAATACAAGTTTTTTTTTATGGCTGGAGTCTGAAGTGCAGGGGAAAAGGTAAGGTGTGTGACAAGGAAGGTGGAGTCAGACAGAGGTAGGCAGGGCCACAAGGGTAGGCAGAGTCCATAGTAAGAAGTTTGAATTTTTCATAGTACACTCTAAGTAAAAATGAGTCTCTAAAAAGTATTTTGAGCAAAGAAATGGCATGAAACTTTTTCAGTTCAGATTTCTTTAAAACTTTGCTTTTCAAATATAGGATATAACCAAATGAACATTAAACCAAGGTGTAAAAATATCATCTTAATTCCCTGAATTTGGAGAAAAATCCCTAAAGTAAATAAGTCAGACCATATAACATTTAAAGTAAAAGGGTCTTTATGCTATAAATAATTAAATGTTAATAAAGAAACTGGAATTATCCAAACTTAAGTGCATAATCTAAAAGGAAAGAACTTATTTGAAAATTAAAAATCACTATAAAATATTTAAAAACAAATCTGCATTTTGGAGGTTTGAGGTCACAAAAATGTATCTGCTAAAAATAAAGCACTTTAAGAGTCAAGAGCACTCTATTGAGCTTCTGAGTTCAGAATGCCAGGACTAAATGTCCACTTGCTGGCAAATGCCAACTATTCAGCACTCTTAAGAAGTACTGGTTTTGCTTATCCTAAATTTTTATATGCTACTGATAAGTTATTTCAATGGGGCAATCTTGTTTTCTTAAAAGAGTATATATAATTCATAATTTACCCTTTTCTTGAGGAGTCCTCATTCTAAAACTCATTACTGCACTATACTAAAACACACTATAGCAAGGCTCTTTGGTATTATTGAAGAGTCTGAGGATATTTTTCGCCCTAAAACCAACAACCCCAGGTTGGAGATGGTGCTTTTTAAAAATGCGCCCATTGCTATGTTTTCTAGCAGCCAATGGTCATGCTCAGCTGTGGTCAGCCCTCTGGATGATAGTAGCCTCCTTTCTATTATTCATTTCCATTCAGCAATAACACTTGACTACGATTTTGTAAGTCTATAAACAAAAGGCCAACAGACCAAATGATGATGTGAAAACCTCTCCTGTATGGGCTTGGAAGCACAAAATATGTAACAGATACTTTGCTGATCAGGGATTATTTTTTTACATCCTTGTTGGGATATTAAAATTACTATAAAAATTACTGTTTGAGCAGGAGGTACTGAAAGTCTTTGGTTCTTAGAAAGGCTGAACCTGCATTTATTTCTTGGTAAGGGTTGGGTGTGTCCAAGTGGAGTAGATGGTTCTGCTCAGTAGGAGTAAAGTGGAGTAGATGGTTTTGCTCAGCAGGAGTAAAGGTACCTTGAAGTACAAAATAAGAGCAGAAATGAACTGCAGAAAATTGTCTCAGACTCTCCACTGCCATTTGATTTTTACAGGGGAAGGTTTCTTAATACATTGGGCAATTTAAGTTTTGAACATTTGATATGCACTCTTTCACTCCAAGAAGACAATGACATTTTGAGAATTTGTTTTTTAACTCTTAAATTGAAAGCCTTTGTTTACTTAGAAGGGTATTTCCAGATTTCATCATTTAAGGCAAGGTCTGTCAAACTATGGTCCACAGTGAAAATCCAGGCTTTTGTAAATAAAATTTAATTGGGACACAAGCAATAAAGTGTGTTTACATATGACCATTGATGCCTTCGCATTACAACAAGAGTTGAGCAGGTGCTATAGAGACCACTCCCTTGCAAAGCCTAAAATATTTACTGCTTGGCCTATTAACAAAAAGGTTTGCAGATCTCTGATAAGGCATTAGAAGGACCTGGTATAAATGGGAGAATTTTCTTAGTGCATATGCCTAATAAGTTATCCCCAACCTTACCCTTACAACTGTATTCCTACACATGCAATCTAAGTCCTTTGGAGGAAAAACAAACATTAATTCTAGCCAGTGAAGTTAAAAATCTTGAAATAGGAAAGACTCTCAGAAGTCACTTATTAGATATTTTTCATTGTTGAAAGTTCATTACCTGATACAAAAAAAATTTTTGTGGAATACTGATAAAGTTATTCCTAAAGGTTGTCATTCCTAAACTTCATTTCATCAGTTCTGTCTGACTTCTGTATTTTTTTCACATACTTAACAGTGATAAGAATTTTCCCTAGGTCTTTTTACCCCCCAAATTACTTTTACCATAATTAAGTGAGATAGTTTATCATCTTTGTCATCACTGGATGTGTTCCTTTGTTAATATTCATCTCAAAATGCCGCAACCAAAATCTAGTACAATACTCTAGAGTCAATATCGCCAAGGCAGAGTACAGAAAACTATGACTTGGATTATGTCTCTATAAATACGGCCTAACACTGCAGAGACTTTTGTTGACTTGGTTATTTTAAAACAAACAAAGCGATTGAAGGGGGAAAAGGGGGTCAAATATATGGCGACTGAAAGAGACTAGACTTTGGGTGGTGAGCACACAATGAGATATACACATGCTAACGGAATATATGAGATCTGTCCAGAAAGTATTCGGCCATGCGATATGAAAAATAGAGACATTTACTGAAGAAGATAGAAAATACAGGAAATATTGTACACAGGACAATGATGCTTCAGTCCTCTTCAAAGTAGGCACCTTGGGACCTCACACAGTTCTCCTAATTGCCATCAGCTGCCCCATTGTATTTTCCTGAATCTCATCGATGGTCTGAAATCTCTTCCCTTTCAAAGGTGATTTTAGTTTTTGGAAAAGACAGAGGTCACAAGGTGCTAAATCTGGGCTGTAATAGGGGCAGAGTAACCCAGGTGATTTGATGTTTCACCTAAAAGTGCTGCATGAGACACGATGCATGAGCAGGTGTGTTGTTGTGATAAGTTGCCAATGACCAGTTGCCCATAGTAGCATCCTTCTGAATTATCCAAATGGTTTCCGTGGAGGAATGTTCAAGCTTAAGGCAAAATTTGATGCAGATTTGCTACTCTATTCCCTCAGTCATTTTGAATGTGACAGACACACAGTACACATGCTCACCAATTGGCACCTACTGCCCCCACTGACTAGATCAGTAAAGTCATCACTGTTCAGGTATGTACCTTCCAGTCCACTACCAGGTTACGTCAATATTGTACAAACTGTTCTTGTTATATTAACAATAGCTGGACTTTTTCTGGGTAGACCTCACATGTATAATACACAGAACTGTACACTTAAAATTTATATAATCTTATTAATCAATCTTACCCCAATAAATTCAATTAAAAATATACATAGAATATATTTCAGATAATTTAAATTCAGGTTTCAATTTCCAAACTGTATTATGTTTATAATAGTTATTTGTATTTAAATATCAATATTATATGTGCACCAGAAAATCATTAAAATAATAAAGTTATATTGGACTGTACACTTGCAAATTTAAGGGATATCTATATTAACTCCACTGGCAGCTTAATCATCTCAAACAGCCACAATTTGCTAAAATAAGCAGGCTGTTTTTTCTAGGTATCTATGCTCTATAAATGTAGAAGCTGCATAAATGTTTGTTGAATGACCAAAGGTTTCACAAATACTTACATCTGATTTAACTGACACATTTATAAATATGTACTTTTAGGTATATGTTGACAAAATATTTTCTATCCTCATTCTAAGACAGTTCAACAAGAAAACATCAACATGTAGTTTTGTGGCTCAGTTCCATCCCTTTATTTGCTCATTAACTAGAAAATAACATTTCCTTTTTTCAAAATTGCCAAATGAATCTTTAGTATGATTTAGAATAAGAGAACAAAACTTGCCTTTAAACTTGCTGTAGAAATAACATGATTATAGTCTGGATTAATAATTCTATGGTCTGATTACTGTCCTTAAAAGTTACTTTAAATACTTCCAGATTTAATTATTCCCTTTTAAAATGTTATCCAGCCTTTTACATTTCTATGATTATACCTTAATATATTCTTATTAAAATTATCCACATCCATTTTTGGCTTCCTGCTAGACTGTGAACTTTTCCCAAGATAGGATCTTGTCTGAGGTCACCATAGTTCTACAGGATAGAGGAGTAAGTAGGAAAACTAAATTGTTGAAATTATCTCAGGGAAAATGTAACAAGGGCCTGCTGAACAAAGAGAAGTAGTACTAGTGATAGCAAAAAAGAGGTGGATGAAGATGCCTTGTAAAAGGCAATCAAAAGTATGAGAGAATAATTGGATGTGAGGGATAAAAAGCACGATTTTAAATAAATTTCACTGCAGTGGATATTCATGGGAAGCTAGTGTCTTTCAGTACAATTTTTCTGGGCCCCAGTTAGAGCCTCTAAAATTCTCTTCCTTTAAGAGTCACTGAGCTGTTGCTGGAGTAAGTCCAAGGGGACAGCTGTAATATACACTTGCTCTGGAAAGATGCGTATTATCCATTTCTTTCAAAGTGCTGTCCTTCACTGACCTTTACAAGCTGACCATGAGAAAATAGTTTTAACTTATCCTTTTCAGTGATTCAGAGAGACCTTAACAATTCAGGATGGAAAATCAAGTTTTCATAACTAGTATGTAAGAAAATTCAAATTCCTTTAGTAGGGGATGCAATTTGTTTTCACTGTTAAATTTCACTGTGTGATGAAAGGTGCTATAAAAATACACTTCAGAGATTTAATGAATTATTTAAGACAAGAGTCCCCTAGTATTAGGTCCATGGATGGGGCTTAGAAAGGGTCTGTGCTAATGGATTTTTAAAAATAATGACAAACAATTGAAGATCTAAGTCAGTAATGTCCATACCAGTATAAACTTTGGTTATCAGTAAATGTGAACAAAGATAGCAGAATCAAAACTGGTAAACAAACCTAAGAGCCAGTAATAAAATGCAGTTTAATAAATAATTAGTCTTAGATTATTACGTTATAAATTTTAATGAGAAAAAAACCGTACTTTCCTTGTAAAATGGTTACAAAGTAGTCTCTTTTAAGTAGAGAGAGAGAGAGACAACCCTAAGGTATTTAAGCTTGGCAACTGTATCTACATTTAAGGGCCAAGAGTATATATATTTCAACAAGACAATGAAAACAGGTTAATTATGTACCTGATTACCTCCATGGAAATTTAACCAATGAGATCAATGAAAAGACTAGCTTAGCAAGGAAGACATGCTACTATAAGGGATGGAAAATATGAAAAGGTTCTTGAAATGTTATTCCAATTTCCTGCTAATCAAAAAACTTTAGTTCCCACAGAACATAAAGAGAAAATGTTCTGAAAGATCAACCTTCTACAAGTAAAAGTTTATAAGCAAACTTATTACTGATGATATCCAAAGACTGAGATGCACAGTCCTTTGTAATTCCCCTTTACAAATGAGACCCGTGTCTCACATACTTCTGGAATAAAATTCATTTATTACCTGGAATCACATAAATGATGCCAAGCACACACTGTTCCTTTCTTGATTGGTGGGTTCACTTAAGAAAAAGTATAAAAGGGCTATACTTTTCAGCTTAGAATCAGGATCAAAACTAACTCTCCTCTCTTTTTCTTTCAAAAGCTTGGGGGCTTCACCAAAAGTAACTTCACTCTTTCTTTCCCTAATGAAGCTAATACCATCCTGGACTTGGTTGATTTGTAAAGTAGTTATTTCCTGGCTGCTGGTTATCTAAGGAGAAGGAAGAGACAAAAAAGTACATCATCCAGGGCCCAACTAGATAAATTTATGAAGAGTTGAAGAATATCTAGATTAAACATTTTAATTAAATTAAGAACATTTACAAAAAGGCAAAGGGTCTTCCAGCTTACTTGACTCAATTCTTTTACAGACCTGCAATAACCTGAAGGCAAGATGATTCCATAAACCATCAAAAATGAGAATTTCTCTCCCTGAAGTTTATCAAGTGGCTTTTCCTTTTCGTTTCTTTCTGCTATAATGTAATGCCTTCATAAGCCTTTCCATGGTTTAAAATACTTCAATTGTTTTCTTTCAAGTCTACCCACTACTATGGGTGAGCGTGGATGAAGTTTTGGAAAACACTTGCTTCACATTTTCTCTCTTCATCAAAAATGAACAGCTACTTTATTTATGTCATGGAATGAAGACAATATTTATTGAGGCATCTAGTAAAGTATTATTCATTCCAGTGGTACCTGTCCATTGTTCAGACGCATTAAAACTTGTCTGCACTCTACTGATAAATTTAATGGTCTTTCTTGACAAAGGCAAATAGGTGAGTCTTGCATACCAACCCTATACTGTTATTATAAGCAAAGTAGAACTTAGGTCAGCTATAGGTCTCTCAGTGGAAACTATCACTCTATTTCCTTGCACAGAACAGGTAGTTTGTGTCCAAAGAGAAAGAAAAATAATCTGAAATGTCAATATAGTAGATTTTTCAGTTTAATCCAGTGCAATAAAGATGGAGCTACCAACTTTGATTGGGGCTACTCACAGACACAATATATTCACTTATGTGCATCCAAATATAGTTCATAGATCTCTTTGCTTTGGAATATTATTCTCATTTTTTACCAACTCGACATTCCAAACTTGTGCTATCTACCAGAAGGCCAAGTTAATATGGGAGAATCAGAGACCAATCATAAAGCTCCATCACGGTCTCTGGTCTCCAATAGATTTCCCTATTTCCTGAGGCCAAGTGTCATAAAACTGCAGCTATGGTGTCTGTGCCTATGATTACATACAACCATGCACAAACAATGAACAAAGAATATATCTGCATATCATTGCAGCAATTGGCTTTTGCAAGGAAATTTTCAAAATCAAGTGACAAGGTCTGGACTGTGCTGGAGTGATCATGGTGGTGATTCTGCCAATGCTGACAGGATAAGGAGGAAATGTATTACATGGACTCCATCAATTTGCTTTGAAGCAGGCAAAGAACCTGCTAGTAAGTGAATCAAAGACATTACCTTAAAAATATGGAGTACTTGGGGAGGGTGTGAGTACTGTGTTTTTTTTAAAATTTAAATTATATTTTATTATTTATGCTATTATAGTTGTCCCAATTTTTACACATTTGCCCACCCCACATGGCCCCATTCCTCAGGCAATCCTAATACCATTGTCTATGTACATGGGTCATACATATAACATATTGTTCTTTGGCTATTATTTTCCCTATGCTATACTTTATATAACCATGACATTTCTGTAACAACCAATTTGTACTTCTTAATTCCTTTACTTTTTTTGTCCAGCCCCCTGACCCCCTACCAATTGGCAACCATCAAAACATTCTCTGTATCTATGATTCTGTTTCTGTTCTGCTTGTTCATTTATTATGTTTTAGATTCAATTGCTGATACATATGTATTTACAGCCATTTTACTGTTCATATTTTTTATATTCTTCTTAAAGAAGACCCTTTAACATTTCATATTAATACTGGTTTGGTGGTGATGAACTCCTTTAGCTTTTTCTTGTCTGGAAAGCTCTTAATCCGTCCTTTGATTCTAAATGATTGTTGTGCTGGGTGGAGCAATCGTGGTTGTAGGTCCTTGCTTTTCATCACTTTGAATATTTCTTGCCATTCCCTTCTGGCCTGCAAAGTTTCTTTTGAGAAATCATCTGACAATCTCATGGGAAGCTCCCTTGTAGGCAACTAACTGCTTTTCTCTTGCTGCTTTTCAAATTCTCTGTTTTTAACCTTTTGCATTTTAATTATGATGTCATGGTGTAGGCCTCTTTGGGTTCATCTTGTTTGGGATTCTCTATGCTTCCTGGACTCGCAGGTCTATTTCCTCCCCCAAGTTAGGGAAGTTTTCTGTCATTAGTTTTTCAAACATGTTTTCAATTTCTTGCTTTTTCTCTTCTCCTTCTGGCACCCCGTGATGTGAATGTTGGTACACTTGAAGTTGTCCCAGAAGCTCCTTACATTAATCTCATTTTTATGGATTCTTTTTTCTTTTTGTTGTGATTGGTTATTTGCTTCCATTTGTTCCAAATCATTGATTTGATTCTTGGCTTCATCCACTCAATTGTTCATGCCCTGAATATTGTTTATTTCAACTAGTTTATCCTTCATTTCTGACTGGATCTTTTTTATGCTGTTGAGGTTCTCATTAAGTTCATTGACCATTCTTATAACCAGTGTTTTGAAATCTACATTGAGCAGATTGCTTATCTCCATTTTGTTTAGTTCTTTTTCTGGAGTTTTGTTCTCTTGTCTGTTTTTTATTTTTTAATTTTGTATTGCTTACTCTATTACAGTTGTTCCAATTTTTCCCTTTTGCCACTCTCCACCCAGCCCACCTCTTACCCACAGTCAATCCCTTCTCCATTGTTTATGTCCATGAGTCATTCATACATGTTCCTTCACTAGTCCCTTCCCCTTCCTTCCACTATTTCCTCCGTCCCTCCTTCCCTCCTTCAGCTGTCAGTCTGTTCCATGTTTACAAGTCTGTTTCTGTTTTTCTTGTTAGTTTGTTTTGTTCATTAGATGCCAGTTGTAAGTAATATGGCATTTGTCTTTTACCAACTGGCTAATTTCACTTACCATAGTCTGCAGTTCCATCCATACTGTCTCAAATGGTAGCACTTACTTCTTTCTTTCTGCTGTATAGTATTCCATTGCGTAAATGTACCATGGTTTTCTAACACACTTATCCACTGATGGGCATTTCGGCTGTTTCTAATACTTAGCTATTGTAACAGTGCTACTATAGACGTTGGGGTGCTTAAGTTCTTTTGACTTGGTGATTCAGGAGTCTTAGGATATATTCCCAGCAGTGGAATTGCTGGGTCATAAGGCAGTTCCATGTTTAATATTTTGAGGAAATTCCACACTGTTTTCCACAGTGGCTGCACCAGTCTGCACTCCCACCAACAGTGCACTAGAGTTCCCTTTTCTCCACATCCTTGCCAGAACTTGTTTGATTGATTAATGATAGCCATTCTGACAGGTGTGAAGTGATATCTCATTGTGGTTTTAATTTGCATCTCTCTGGTAGCTAGTGATGCTGAGCATGTTTTCATATGCCTATGGCCATCTGGAAGGCCTCCTTGGAAAAGTGGCTATTCAGGTCCCTTGCCCATTTTTTACTTGGGTTGTTTGTCTTCCTAGTGTTGAGTCGTATGAGTTCTTTATATATTTTGGAGATCAAACCCTTGTCTGATGTATCATTGGCAAATATGTTCTCCCATGCAGTTAGTTCCCTTTTCATTTTGATGATGGTTTCTTCAGCCATGCAGAAACTTTTAAATTTGATACAGTCTCATTTGTTTATTTTTTCCTTTATTTCCCTTGCCCTAGGAGATGGAGATGGAGATATATATATATATATATATATATATATATATATATATCTCCTTCCTGATACTGAATGCACTATATTCAAATAATACATTGTGATATATATATAATAAAAAATATTGCTACATAGGATGTTTAAAATTTTACTGCCTATGTTTTCTGCTAAGACTTTTATGGTATCATGTTTTATATTTAAGCCCTTTATCCATTTTGAGTTTATTCTGGTGTATGGTGTATGTTGGTGGTCTAGTTACATTTTTTTGCATGTACCAGTCCAGTTTTCCCAACACCATTTATTGAAGAGACTATTTTTACTTCATTGTATGCTCATGACCCCTTTGTTGAATATTAATTGACCACAGAGACATGGGTTTATTTCTGGGCTCTCTGTTCTGTTCTATTGATCTATGTGTGTTCTTATGCCAGTACCAGGCTATCTTGATTACAGTGGTCTTGAAGTGGGCTCAGAAAAGGAACAATGGCCTCTGCCAGAACTTCTGCCTGGGAAAAAGCTGCCCCCCAGCTCTAGCCCTCATTCTGGACAATTCAGCTCCTCCCTGTATGCATTTGGCTTTTGAGTGCTGCCCTGCTAGAACTGAGAGGCAGTAAGTCCATGCATGGGCCCTTTAAGAGGAACTGCATGAGACTCTAGAAGTTTCTGTCTTCCAGAACCTCCATCCCCACTGGTTTTTACAGCCAGAAGTAATGGAGACTTAACTTCTTGGCACTGGAACCCAGGGCTGGGGGGTGCCTGGTGTGGGGCTGGGACCCCTCGCTCTGGAGAGATCTTTCCCGATTTTTATCTGCCACATGGGGGTGTGGGACCAGCCCATTTTGCTTCTCCACCTCTCCTACCAGTCTTGATGGGGTTTCTTCTTTTAGTCTGCAGTTGTAGGACTTCCATTCACCTCAATTTCTGGCAGTTCTGAGTAATCGTTGTTCTGTAGTTTAGTTGTAGTTTTGATGTGGTATGCAAGGAGGCAAGCTGTGTTTACCTCTGCTGCCATCTTCACCAGAAGTCTGGAGTATTTCTTGAATGTGTGTATCAACCTTACACAGGGGCCATGATAAGTCTTCTGCTGTCATTCCAATTTTAGTAGTATGTTTTGTGGAAATGGGTACTATTCAATGAACTTTTAATAAAAAAAACACTAAAAGGACCTTACTTTTAGTTTCATTCATACCAAGGCATAGTCCCTAACAGCTACATTACATAATTAAGCATCAGTGGAATACAGTATCATGAAAATATATTATACTTTCAAGGTATTTAATATACAACCAGGACTAGATTAGGCTGCAAAAATCTGGCTTGAATTTATTGAGTATCTTTGGTTTTCATATCAATACTTAGGTCCCTGACATTTTTGTCCAGTTACCAGTATTTATTTACCCTTGCTATTATCCTTCTGCCCCTAAATCATAATCTCAACCTTTGTTTTTGACTTGATTTTTTTTTTCTTAGAGGTCATTATTGTAATCTCTTCAAGTAATGTTTCCTCTTATACTGTGTACCTATTGATATATTACTGGCATTCTTACAAACTGATACAAAGCAAAGAATATAGACTGCATGTTATATTGAATGCACTATATTCAAAGAATATATTGTGAATTTTATGTCACAAAATTTCACTTAATCACCTAATGTCTATTTTTAATCTATTCACTCCAAATGCCAATTTCTTGGCCAGAGCAAGTATTCCCCAGTTTTACTTAAGCAGATAAATCCCTAAAGAACTACTTGCAAATATGTTCCATTTTCTTCAAACTACACTCCAATGAATGCAAGATATATACTATTTTTTCAGTGAACACTACATATGTATATCCATAGGTAACAAACACTACATTTCAAGAGGGATGCTATAGCATTGGATAAAAGACATGAAATAAAGTGGAAACTTTATTTAAAAACTTTCTTTCTAAATGATAAAGACCAAACAATAACATATTATGATGTAATTGCCATCTGCTCCATTCTAGTAATAACATAATATTTAAAAAAAGATTTTATTTATTTTTAGAGAAAGGGGAAAGGGGGGAGAACGAGAGGGAGCAAAACATTGACATGTGAAAGAAACATCAATAGGCTGCCTCCCACATACACACAACTGGGGACCTGGCCCACAACCCAGGCACGTGCCCTGACCAGGAGTCAAACTGGCAAACTCTGGATTGCTGGACGATGCCCAACCCACTAAGCCACACCAGTCAGGCCCAGAATATTTTAATATTACACTAGTAATGGTGTAAAGCTTCATTGTGAGCAATTATTGACCAACTTCAATAGTGATTTATCATCCTTCAGTATTAGATCTCTGATAAAAGGATTATGTCACTAAATTAGCAAAATTTGAAGTAATGCAGAAGAGCAAAGAGACACAGATCTTCCAGCAGTGCAATCAGAGAGAGGATAGCTGTTGTAATTTTAATACAAGTCTCACTTCGTCAAGATGTGAAGAGACGTAGTCCTATGAATGATAGTAACAACAAGGTAGAAACACAGGTATTCTAAAAAGTTGAATTTTTTTTTAACCAATACCCTATGGGTGAGGTATTTCAGAATACACTTAACGATGGGAGAGAAGTATTACTAGATAGTCTTTATTTTGCTCTTTCAAACATTTACCGTTCACTTATGCTTGATGTAGTACAATATACCAAGTATCTGAGAAATTATAGTTACTATACCTTAAAATGAGATCAATGAGAATGACATACTGACATGAGTGTAATTGTGTGAAAACAGCAACATAAATGACCAGTAAGTAGAATATTAACATTTGTATTTGCTGATGCTCATTATGTCATCAGTTGACCACCTAAGGCTAGCAATTAAACAATAAATTACCTTATAATAATGCAGTAAGTTAAAGGGCTTCCTTAAAAATGTATCAACTGATAGAAATTTTACACTAGTTATTTAATATAAGCCATTAAACTATTATCCCAAGAACTGCTTCACACTTTATGACTCATCAGCTAATTTTAATAAAATTAAAATAAAGGCACAGAGAGAGATATAAAAAAGTTTGAAAAGGGGAACTTAAAGAATTAAAATTCTAAGCTTTCCCTGGGGAGTAGTACCTCAAGAAAGGGAATGATTGCAAAGGTTGCAAAAGTAAAGAGATAAAGGAAAATCTCTAGATTGGAGAGAGCTACTATAGGGGTCATTAACAAAGACTTTGTGGGTATGCCCAATAATGGCTATTATAGCTATGGACACTTGATGGAGAATTCTGATATGATGAAAACTCACAGAGCATGTATTATGGTACATAAAGAGCACACTCAAAACTCTAGTTCTTAAATTGGAAGATTACCAAACTGGAACATAAGCTTTTTAACTTCATCTAGTCAATACTAGTAATCTCTACCTGACAGCTGCTTTCAGACCTAATGTGATAATTTGATACTCCCAAACCAACTTTTTAAGATTACTAAATGAGTTTATTTTTTAAAGTATTTTTAATTGATTATGCTATTACAGTTTTCTCAATTCCCCCCACTTTATCCCCCCTTCCACCCTGCCCCCCCAACCCTCCAGCATTCTCCCCCCACCTTAGTTCATGTCTATGGCTTGTACATTAAGGTCTTTGAGTCCTCTGTTTCCTATACCATTTTTTATCTCTCCCTGTCTATTTTACACCTACTAACTATGCTTCTTTTCCCTGTACCTTCCCCCCATTCCTCCCTTCCCCCTCCCCACTGAAATCCCTCCATGTGAAGTCCATTTCTCTGATTCTGTTCCTGTTGTAGTTGTTTGCTTAATTTTTGTTTTCATTGTTTTTCTTTTCTTTTAGGTTCATTTGTTGATAGTTGTGAGTTTGTTGTCATTTTACTGTTCATACTTTTGATCTTCTTTTTCTTAGATAAGTCCCTTTAACATTTCATATAATAAGGGCTGGATGATGATGAACCCCTTTAACTTGACCTTATATGGGAAGCACTTTATCTGCCCTTCCATTCTAAATGACAGCTTTGCTGGATAGAGTAATCTTGGATGTAGGTCCTTGCCTTTAATGACTTGGAATACTTCTTTCCAACCCCTTCTTGCCTGCAAGGTTTCTTTTGAGAAATCAGCTGATAGCCTAATGGGCACTCCTTTGTAGGTAACTGTCTCCTTTTCTCTTGCTGCTTTTAAGATTCTCTCTTTATTTTTAATCTTGGGTAACTTAATAATGATTTGCCTTGGTGTGTTCTTCTTTGGGTATAACTTCTTTGGGACTCTTTGGGCTTCTTGGACTTCCTGGAAGTCTATTTCCTTGGCCAAATTGGGGGAAGTTTTTCTTCATTATTTGTTCAAATAAGTTTTCCATTTCTTGCTCTTGATCTTCTTCTTCTGGAAACCCTGGTTTGGATATTGGAATGTTCAAAGTTGTTCTGGAGGTTTCTAAGTCTCTCTTCATTTTTTTTTTTTTTTGAATTCTTGTTTCTTCATTCTTGTGTAGGTCCAATTGGATGTTTATTTCTTCCTTTTGTTCCAAATTGTTGCTTTGAGTCCTAGTTTCCTTCCTGTCACTGTTGGTTCCTTGAACATTCTGCTTTATTTCACTTTGGGTATCCTTCCTTTGTTTTTTCATTTTTTGACCAAGCTCAATCAGCTCTGTGAGCATTTTGCTTACCAGGGCTTTAAATTCTCTATCAGATAGGATGGTGATCTCCTCCTCACTTAGTTCTCTTTCTGAGGCTTTGCTCTGTTCTTTCATTTGGGCCATATTTCTTTGTCTTGGCACAACTGATAGGTTGTAAGTGGGAGAGGCCTTAGGTATTCACCAGGGCGGGGCAACCCTTTTGGCTGGGCTGCCTGTGGGGGAGGGGCTGGAGAGGTAACAAGGCAGCTTGCCTGCTCCTCTCTAGCATACTTTACAATGAACTCTCAAGTGAGACTGGGAGTATCTACCACTGAGGCAACCCCAGCTGTAGTCCACAGTCACCTCTGAATCTCAGGTTCCCCTTAAGTCAGCCCCTCCCACACAGCCTGCCCCCAAGGCTATCAAGTTGCTATGGTTTTTCTGAGTCAGCCGGAGTGGTCTGCCGTCTTACCGGTCTGGTTGTTCTGGTTGATTTTATCTTTAATTCCTTGGTTGTTAGAGTTCCATGCAGTTTGATTTTAGATTGGTTGTTATCCTCTTTCTGGTTGTGTGAGGAAGCAAAGGGTTTCTACCTATGCCTCCATCTTCTCAAACCAATTTTTAAAAAAGATTTTATTTGTTAATTTTTAGAGAAAGGGGAGAGGGAGAAGCAAGCTAGAGAAACATCAATGTAAGAGAGAACCATTTATCGGCTGCCTCTCATATGTAACCTGACTGGGGACCATACCCACAACCCAGGCATGTGCCCTGACCAGGAATGGAACCAGCAAGTTTTCACTTTGTGAAATGAGCCCAACTAATTGAGCTATGCTGGTCAGGCCTCCCACACCAATTTTCAGAGGCAAAACAAAAGAAAAAAATTGGAAGTCAGAAATTTATCTTCTGCCATAAAGCCCTCAAAACGATTAGTACTTTTTTGTTAAGATGAAGATATGGGTTCTTGGACATGGACAATAGGGTGAGGATTGACTGTGGGAGGGCGCTGTAGGTAGGGCAGGGGAGAGCAATGGGGGAAAGTTGGGACAACTGTAATAATAAAAAAGGTATGGGTTCTACTTTATAGCATAATTGACAAAATCACAATAATTAGCTTAATAGTTTAAAAAATATACTTTCACATCTCTAAAAATTGACTACCATATTTTGTCGTGCATAATGCATTCCTGCATATAACATGCACCAATGGTTTTGGCCCAAACTTTCAGGGAAAAAAATCTGTTTTAATTTTTAACTCAACTTTTTATTTATTTACATTTAGATACTTATTTTTTGTATCATAAAGGGTATTATTTTGCATACAGATATCATTATTGCTTTCTAGAGTTACACTTTTAACACATAAGCATAAATAAAGAATTAAAAACATTTATATAGATATGGAATTAGTACTATCCATGTATAATGTGCATCCTTATTATTCCCTCAAAAATTTGGGCAAAAAAGGTGCACAATATACACAGCAAAACATAGGAATTAAAACTTGTGTTGGTTCCTTTGTTAAAATTGGTTTTACAATACTAGTGTTCTTACCTATCAGTAGTCTACTCACAATAGTATCACTAGCACTAAGATCCAAATAACAGTGCTGTATTTATTACTGCACTTTAGTTTCCACAAAAGCAAAATTCTGAGAAAAGCATGAGTCATTATCTTCAGGGTAAAAAACATAGTGTTTCTTTGATCAGGATACGAAACATCAGTGAAACCAGTAATTTAGACTAGAAATTCCTTTTCTGAATAAAAGGAACAGAATGTTTCTTTTCTCCATGTGAATACTCCAAAACTAGCAGAACTGTCCATCTGTCTGCTTTTGTTACTCTCTGTATCTGGTGTGTGATGACAGAAAAACAACCTGTAGTCTAGCCATTTTCAGTCCCTGTCTTTTGTTTTTCTGTCCAGTCATGCTGTCATTTTCCCAGGACAAAATACACACACACCTGAGTATTTGACTCAGTATCTACTACAAAGTAACTGCAATATACATAGAGAACATTCTAAAAGTGGATATTTATTTCCATAATGTTAAATGTTAAAAAGTTCTCAGGTTCATATTTTATAGCTCATCTTAAAATACTTTCCTTATTAAAAGGTTAAAATTACAAAAGTTAAGGACCTATGGATGCTATGAATAATTTAAGTCCCCCCCCCTCAAAATTTCCCCAATAAAAATTAAAATAATCTTTCTATGGTATTTTTCTGGCCTCTGTTCTTTTGTTGGTATCTCTTACTCTGCTACTCAAATGTGGGCATTTTTCATGACATCACTGCTCTCTCAATCTTCAAGGTTAGAACCTTTGGAGTTCTCAACTCCTTCCTCTTGCATGATGTAATTTCCACCCATTAAATCACTCTCAGATTCATCATTTTCTTTCTTTATTTTTTTGGCCATCTTCTCTATCACTTCTAGACTCTTTAGAGTTCTCAGATAGAACACTCACCTGTCTCTAATTATACAAGTATTCATTAAGCAATTACTATCTGTAAGACACTGGCAATTAAAGTGAAGGGATGGCTGATGGAAAAGAGAAGAAAAAAAATCCTACATGTATATAAACGAAGGTGATAAGGAGAGAGTTCCAAACTTCATTAGCAAAGCTGCAAGGCAGAATGTAGTAATCACAGGAGAAAGTATGTGTGTGTTTAAGGGAGTTACCCTTAATGAATGAAAAGGATTTCTGGTAAGTACAGAATGAGGAGAAGGCTACAGCAGGTTAAGTAGGCAGTATGAACTAAAAAAGGACCTGGAAGCATACATTATTCAATTTTTCCCTTCCCCAATTCATTATTCACAATGTCACTAGAACTGGCTACCTAAAATACATTCCTAGTCATACAGCTACCTAATTAAAATAATATTGTGCCTCTTTAGTATCTACAGATTATGCATAGCTGAAACTCAAAGTCTTACCACAACTACGCTCTGCTCTTACTCTTTTTTTAGTCAGGCTCCAGGCTCTAATCTTACTGGATCAGTCTTCTTTGCCTTTGTAAATAGGATCTATGATCTCTTACCTCTATTTCCATTTGTTGCCATTTCAATCATATTTACCCTTCAAATTCAGCCCAAATGCCTTCCGTACAGTCCCTTTACAGTCTTATTAAAATCCGGCTTATAATTCCAGATAAACTTTTGAATAATTTTGTTAAGTTCAAAAACAAAGATCAAAGCAAAATGTTGGTATTTTGATTGATAACCTTTGATTTATACCACAGGTGGCAAACACAAGGCCTGCAGGCCGAATCTGGCCCTCCACCTTGTTTTATCCAGCCTGGCACCTTGTTTCTATACAGGGGCAGTGCCAGGCCCTCACTTAACTGTTAAGGAGTAACTATATTTATATGGTCCTAAAATGACATTCAGTCCTTTGAAGGCAACCGAGAGGCTGATGTGGCCCCTGGTGAAAATGAGTTTGACACTCCTGATTTATACTAATTCAGGGAGAACTGACATTTTTACAAGTTATCCTTTCTATCCAAGTATGGGTTTCCACTTATCTAAGTCTATTTTTCAATGTTCCTCAGTAGTTATTTAATTGAACTATAACATACAATGAACTGCACATATCTTTTGTTAAATTTGATGACTTTTAATAACTTTTTATGTCATGTAACCACCACATAAAATGAGATATGCAAAATTTCTATTACCCCAGAACATTCCCTCATGCTCTTTCCCAATTAATTTCTCTCTCTTGCCCAAGATAATAACATTTTGATTTCTGTAATTACAGATGACTTTTGGTGGTTCTTGAATCCACATAAAGCAGATCACACAGTGTATATAACTCTTGTCTTTGGCTTCTTTTGCTTAACATACTGTTTTTGAGATTTATCAAGGTTGTTAAAGTATCAGTAATTGGTTCTTCTAAATCACAAAGTATTAATCCAAATATACTTGTTTATTTTCCAGTTGTTGAACACACAAGGTGTTTCCACTTTTGGCTATGAACATTCTTACCTCAGTGTTTTGTTTTTGTTTAAGTGGACATGTACTTTTATTTCTTTTGGTAAATAGGAGTGAAATGTTGGGTTGTATGGTGTGCAGACTGACTGCTTATCCTTTAAAAAGCCTGCCGGTAAAGTCATCCCTTGGTTGTGTTTACGAACTTGCAACTTGGATGTTGAAAAGATTCCCACTCCCTGATAAGAGTGGCTCATTATGCCCAAACCATCCATAAAACAGTACAGTTTCTGATGAATATTTGCTTTCCTTCTGGAATCTGGGTATGTGCTAGGCAGAGGGATATCAGTCTCTAATAAAATACATGTGCACTGTCTCTGACCAGTTTTCCTGGTTGGCTAATTTCATGCATGTTGTCTCGATTACTTGCTGGGGGAATTAACTATCTTGTGTGACTCTACTGAGAGAGGACCCTTAGAGGCTTGCACCTAGTCTCTCCTGGATCTTCTTCCACACAACTTTCCCCTTTGCTAACTGTGCTTTGTATCCTTTGCCATAAACATGAGCACAGTTACATGCTGAGTGCTGAGTCCTCCTAGCAAACCACAGAACCTGTCTGTGGTCTTAGTGACCTGCTGACATATAATGTTCTATTTAATTTTGTAAGAAGCTGCCTACTAGTTCTCCAAAGTGGTAGACCATTTTTGCATTCCTCCCAGCAATAAATGAGAGCTGCAGTTGTTCTGTATCTTAATAACTATTCAGTTTTGAATTTTTTTTTAGCTATTCTAGTAGGTATGTAGTGGTATCTTTACAAATGAAAGCCATAGTGTTTTATTTTGCATTTACTGATGACTGATCATGTTGAAATATTGTATATCTTCTCTGAAATGTCTGTTTTAGTCTTTTACCCATTTTTATTAGGTAGTTGATTTTTAAAAAGTATTGATTTCAGAGATACTTTATATATTTTGGATATAATTTTTTTTGTCACTTGTAAGTACTGAGAATATTTTCCTCCTTCTCTTGCATCTCTAGTCATTTTACTTATATTGTCTTTTAATGAGCAAAACATTTTAATTTTGATTAAGTCCTATTTACCCAATATACTTTTTTATGACTACAGCTTTTTATGTCCTATCCAAGAAATCCTTGCCTTCTCAGTAGAATTTTAAAAGATATCTCCATGTAAGTTTATTTCTTACTATGGCTTATTAAGTTTATGTCTAGATAAGTGATATTTTTGTTAATTTTGTGAAATGGTTTTTTCTTTTCCTTTATATAATTGGTTATTATTCATATAAAAGAAAACTGTGGTTTATTTATATATTAATGCTATAATACTGAGAAGCCATACAGAAAAAGATAGATAAATATGACTGCATAGAAGTCTGAGATTTTGGTTTGGGAAAGTACCATACACCAAACTGAAAAAACCATTGGGAAACTGGGATGATATGTTTGTAACTACATGATAATAGGCTCATCTTAGGGGTAATTTACAAATAGCTTAGACAAGTGAGGAAAAAGATCATTAAGAAAATATTACGAGTACACAGCCTGCAGGAAGAGAAATTTAAATGTTAATGTTAAAGAAAATAACTTAAATATTCAAATAAAAACAATGAATGATACATTCCTATTTTTTACTTATCAGATTGAAAAAAATTAAGCTTGATGAAAACCATTATTCCAAAGAAGCACTCTCAGATTGTTGGTGGAAATGTAAACTTTCCAGAAGACAATCTGACAATATGATTTAAAAATTAAAATGTACATACTGTTAGACTAGGCAATCCCATCAATAGAAATTTATTATACATATATATTTATAAAAATTTACCAGAAAGTAGGGGAAAGAATATTCATTGCAGTAACGTTCATGAAAGCAAAGACTAGGAAGAACAAAAATACTCATTAATAAGAGAATAATTACATAAATTATAGTAAAGCATTCTATGAAATACTATACAGATCTTAAAATGAATGATGTAGATCTATATGTACTGATATGAAAAGATTGCTAAGATACAGTAAAGAGGTGGGGCAAGAGCTGCAGAACAGTGTGTTCTGATTTCAAAATATCAAAGTAAAGACTTTGTGTCCCTAATTGCTCCTAAATAAGTAGAATAAGAAAACCAAACATTGTCTTTGATGAAGCTAGAAAACATCAACCCTAAACCATAATATATAAAGACAGGTAAAAAAACAATGAAAAATGAGGTGATGAATATTAAACTTAAGTGCCTATAGATAAGGAGAAAGCCAATTCTAACAGAACCTCAGAAAGGTTCAGAACTAGGAGATACTTGGAAGTATTAGAATTCCAGGTTCCTAACGTCACTTAGTATAGTCAATGACTTCCTACCTTTAGAAATCTGAAGGCGTAGTTTCTGGAAAAACTAAACCCAAGAGACTTTGGACTTAGACACAGGTTGTGACTAAAATCAGAGATTATGTGAGAGTCTAATGAGACCCAAAGCCCTTTTCTTCAGTTTGGCTCTAGACCAGGGGTGTCAAACTCATTTTCACCAGGGGCCACATCAGCCTCACAGTTGCCTTCAAAGGGCCGGAACAATTTTGGGACTGTGTAAATGTAACTACCCTTTAACTGTTAAGGAGTTGAAATTATATTCATCCCTTTGAAGGCAACTAGGAGGCTGATGTGACTGACCCCTGGTGAAAATGAGTTTGACACCCCTGCTCTAGACCATAAGCAGCGCCACAAACAAGACAGATTTTCTCCAGGAAAGGATCTGAAACTGACTAACCTAGAGAAAGACTGTGACATTTAGGAACTTCCTACAGCACAGACCAGCTAAATAAGAGCTATGTAAGACTTTCAAACTCAAACTTCCAACCAGCTTTTAATGCCTTTTTTTAAATATGAATGCCAGTCAAGGATCTTCATGCATTTGAAGAAAGTCCCCAATATTAAAGACAGAGACCAAAACAAAAGTGCTGAGAAACAGAGGAAATGATGGGACAGAAGAAAATGTCAAAGAAACTAATTCTAAGATGAAAAATTACATCATTAACCAAAAGAGAAACCAATAAGAATAATAATCAGAGAATAAGAGCGGGAAAAAATTCAATTCAAGTTCGAATTTAAAAGTTAAGGCTATTTTCCAGGAGGCAGAATAAAAGAAAAAGAGATAAGTAATAGGAGGAAAAGGTAAAACATTATAAAAAGCAATCCAGTAAGTCTAATATCTGACTTATAGAAATTCCAGAAATCATAATAAAAACAGAGGAGAGAAAATACCAAAACTGGTAGGCAAGAAGAAAATTTCAAAAAATTGAAGGATGTAATTCTGTAGAAAGCAAGGACTTATTGAGTACCTAGCATATCAAATTAAAAAAAGACCCATACCACAGCACAGTACCGTAAAATTTCAGAATACCAGGCATAAAGAGAAAATCTAATCACTTCCACAGAGCGAGGAAAAAAAAACCAAAATAAAAGACAAGGAACGAGAATGGCACTGGACTACTGAATAGCAAAACTGGAAGTTATAAAGTATTAGAGCAATACTTTAAAAGTTGAGTAAAAATGATTTGCAACCTAGAATTCTACAGTCATCTAAAATATCACATAATTGTAGGAGAATATGACATGTTCAAGTATGTACAATCTCAAAAAAATTTACCTTTCGGTTATCCCTTTTTAGGAAGCCACTAGAGGATATGTCCCTGAGAATGAGGGAGTAAATCATGAAGGCACAAGAAATAGGACATAAGAAATCAAGGCTCCAACACAGGAAGCAGGTGGGCAGACTTTTCAGGATGAGAGCAAAGAGAAGTCTAACCACAATTGGTGTTAACACAGACCTAGAGAACAGTCAAGATTAATTCAGAAAATCTGATGGCTCTAGGAAGGATATCTTTGGAGAATAACCAAACTAATTACCTCACAGGTGAAAGTTTTTACAAGATGCATTGAAGCCTGTGGGACGACAAACTCAGTGCTAAGCAAATTTTTAAAAATGAGGCAATTCTTGAATTAAAGCAACAACAACAACAACAACAAAGTTTTTACCAGAAAAGATATAATCACACACGCACTACTTGCTTCATTACTGAACAATATGTATATGGTCATAATAATGAAAACACGACCTGTGGGTTTAACCAGTAATAATTAAATGTATCAGGATGGCAAAATAAGACAAAGGAAGGCAATAGGAGAGTTGAAATGATGTTATAAGAGAAAGTTAATGGATGCCAAATATTGGTGGGCCCAGAGAGAGCAGCATACTCCACTATTATAAGGTGGTAAATACAAGGAGTAGTTAAAATGGTAGAAAGTGGCTTTCCTGAGGAATGGCATGGGACAAGACAAATTAGGGGGAGAGGATGGGAAGAAGGATGGGAGGGGAAACTGCTGTTTTTATTAATCTTTCAGTGGTAATTTAAAACCACATGATCACAGTGTTCTCATTTCAGCTTTATTTTAGGTATAATTTAAAATTCAGTTCAATGAGTCTCAATGAATACAGTTGTGAAAATTATCACTACAATCAAGTTTAAAACATCTCAATTACCTACTTCTAAAAGATTTCTCCCTTTGTAGTCAACCTCCACTCTAACCCTAGGTACCAATATAACTACTAATCTGGTTTCTATCATATAATTTTGCTTATTCTTGAGTTTCATATAAATGAAATTGTATAGTCTATAATCTTTTGTGTCTGGCTTATTTCACTTATAATGATGTTTCACCAAACTATGGAATCTACTAGCTAATACTTTATTTAAGATAACTAATACCTGAAGTGGGACTGACCTGTAGTTTTCTTAGTGTGTGTGTATGATGTGTGCATGCACACCCTTAAAATAGTGTAGTAAGTTTTACAATAGCTTTTAAAATACTGAATGTCTGAAACAAGAGTAATGAGGCAAGGCTAGCCTTAATAAACATTAAAGCCTCAGTTACAAAAATAGTATGTGTAGTACTGACCCAAAAAGACTCAGGGAACAGAACTAAGTTCAAAAATGAATCCAAGTAGTTACTGCAGTTTTGTGTAAGGAAAATTAAGAATCTCTAAATGTGGGTTATAAATGTATTATTTAATAGATGGTTCTGGTAGAAGTGACCAGTCATTTGGAAGGGGAAAGAGTTGAATTTTTACTGCTTTAATTCAAGATATATAAAGAAAACTTCAAAATGCTCCTGAGTAATATAAAAGACTTGACGGAATGGAAAAACATACCACATTCTTAAATGGGAAAACTCAAATTCACAAATGTTAATTCTCCTTTAAATAATTTATACATTTAACATGACCCCAATAAAATGCCAATATGATTTGTATATGTAGAACTTATCATGGTGACACTAACATTCAAAAGAAAATGGCAAGAAACCCAGAAAAAATTAGGGGAAGAAACAAAAGGGGGAGAGAATAATTATGATGGTCAGATATAGCTTATTAAGAGTTGGATCCCTAGAATGAATAGAACAGAAAATGTAAAAACAGACACAGGACATACAGGTTGAAGCAAAAGTAGGTTTGCAGTTGTTTATATGGAAAATAATACAATTAATAAATAATAATACAAGAATATACTTTTTCCTGTACTCACAACTGTAAACCTACTTTTGCTCCACCCTGTATTTATATGATAAAGATGTCATGGAACAGAGATGCGGGACACTTGAAAAAATTAAGAGTGGGTTCCCAACTTATAATTTCATAAAAATAAATTCTACTTAGAATAAACAAAAATATGAAAATAAAACTATAAAAGTACTATAAGAACATGTGGGTGATCCTTTTTAATACGTGTGAGGAAGTCTTTTCTAAGTAAAATCAAGATGCCATAAAAAGACATAAATAAAAATTCCTGTATGAAGGTGAAAAAACCATAGGCAAAGACAAAAGATAGACTAGTAAACTAGTAAAAACTATCTGCTACTCATATAACTGACAAAGAAATGGAAACAATCCAATAAAAAATGGACAAAAGGATATAAACTGAGAGTTCATAGAAAAAGAAATTCAAGTGGCAAATATATGAAAAGTACTCATTTTTAATCAGAATAAAAATGCAAATTAAATGATATAACATTTCACCTATTGGATTTTCAAAATCAAACTGCTAGAAAACAGAGCAAAAAGACATACTGAAAATGGGGAAGAAAGATTTAAGATGACTCAAACAGGTCCCATGACCAAATACATGCTATTCCAGAAGAAATAAGAGAAAAATGAAAGTAAAGAAATTAAAAAAAATTTCTGTGCTTGAGAGACTGACCTGTTTAGATTAAAAGGGACCACTGAATAGAATACATATTAAAAAACTACACTAGACAATAAAAGATAAAGGTAAGAGCCTAAAAGCTTTCACAGGGGGTAGAATTGGTAATATGTCAAGAACAATGATCTAACACTCTTCTCAATCTGTGGCAACAGGAGTGAAAAATTATGCAGTAATTAAAATCTGTTGGAAAATAATTTGAGCAGGAAATTCTATACCTAGCAAATGATCATGTATAAAGAACAATTAAGGTATTTCTATGGGTTTTACTTCTCATGAATCAATTCTAATGCACTTGAGATAGTACCCTAGCTAACCAAAGATGGAGGTCAAAAAAAGGAAGAGATCATATGCTTGAAATAATGGAACTGACCCAGTTACCAAGTAACATACGTAAGTTATAAAAAGCAATTCTAGGATAAAGTTTTATATCAACTGTAATAAATCCCAAGTAGAAGATGAAATCTGTGTAAGCCAAGTAAAAAGTATTTGAACCTATACAACAGGTTCTAAGCAATGGATAAAAGAATCAAGGAATCATGCTATGTTAATGATATGGTTATTTTCACAATGGGGAAAAATGTAATTGGAAACTTTAGGAAAAAATAAGCAACAAAAATGTATGATAAAAGCATACTCAAGATATGAGGCAAAACAGCCCAATTCTGAGCCATCTGCGGAGTGTATGCAAAAAGGAACCATGAGACCTGAATGCTACAAATAATCTTTTGTTCATCATGTTGAACATACAGAGAAAAAAACCTAATCCTAGAATTCTAGTTGGTTGTGGAGTGAAACATTTTATAATTGTATCAACGTTATTCTTATTAATGCATTCATATTGAGTGAATACTACTGGTTTCAACTATAAAAATCTACCTGTAGTCAAAATATAAGAGGATTTAAGTATGGTTACAGAATAGAATATAAATGTTAAAATTACTTGAAAATGTAAAAAGTAATTGTATATATGTGTTGTGTAAGAGTAGAAGACTTGAAAGGAAAACTAGGGTGCTATTTTCATTGTCTAACATAGTGGAGAATCCGGAATATTATTGAAGTTGATGTGATAGAAAATGAAGATCTGAGTTATTAAAAGTAGAATGATAACAACAAAAGGTAAAGAAAAGGAGAATGGAAGGATGGTGAGATGCTAATGAAACATGGTAACAAAATGAAGAAACAGGAACAGAAATATCAAAAGTGAAATTACAATCCTCAAGTTTACTTTATTTTCAAGTTCAGTGGCTATCATAGAGGCAACTCTTCCATTTCTCAAATGCTCCTATTATCAATGTATGTATTTCAGCTTAATACTTGAAAGCATTATCATAGCTATTTGCTTTTTATAAATTTTTTTTCAGACACTGGCTGAGGAGCTCTATTTGGAAATCTTTATAAGATGTAAGTTATTCAACTGTTTAGTGTGTTTCAAAGTATGCTACCCTAATTTCCATTTTCTTGACTTCAGTTTTAGAAATATTGGCAGAAAAAGTAAAAAGCTGACAGCTGGGTATAAGGATATTACAAGATGATTCTAATTATCTAAAATGTTTCTTTTAAAAGAACAGTTGCTACTAAATATTTCATTGCTAACATTTGGCTTAAGCCATAGCTACATGTATTCTATGGCACGGTGGATCTGAACTTTGCAGCTGGTGGTTGATTTCCATCAACACCTAAAGACTGAAGTTTGTAGCAAGGCTAACACACATCTAAACTTTGGAAATCAAGCTTTAAAAAATATGATGGAAACCCACTTGAATACTTATACATATATGCCCTCTTGTCGTAAGTGTTGCAGAAAAAGTTGTTAACCTACATAAATATCAGTTGAATTTAAATTTTAAAAAGAAGTATTTGTGGATACCCCATTAGCTATTAGAAAATGTTTTTTGCAAGAGATATAAATAAGTATCACAAAGCAGAGTATAGGAGGTTGGATGTAAAACAGAGACAAACAGCTTACTAGCCAGTAATAGGTTCTTGTCTTGGAGAAATAGGTATTTTATAAAGTAGGACTGTGATGAAAATGTTTATTAAAATACCTTTGTTTATTAAATGTTTATTAAATACCAAATGATAAAAGATCAACGAATATGTGAATGGGGGGGATGCTTAAAAGGAGTGTGTGTTTTTGCACATGTGTAATTTTACTGTGATAGTCTACCTTTCCTGAGAAGTTCAAAATCAGAAAGTTTTTGATTTTGGGTGTAAACCTCAAGTCGGTACTTAGAAGCTGGCTAGTTGTAGGCAAATACTTAACAATAAGAAGACCTTATTTTCTCACTGAAAAATAAGACTAATCATTCCTTCCTTGGCTTCTTTACTAGATTGTTAAATCACATGATAAACATTTATTAAGCAATTATGTGCCAGGATTACGCTGAGAAACGAGATAAATAAAATGACATTCCTGACTTCCAGAGGTTCATAGTCTAATGAGGAAGATGGGTATGTAAATAAGTAAGCAAAACTTACTATGCGCTTGTTGTAATAAATAGAAGACAGGGAACTAGAAGGGAGAGAGTGACTGTGCCTACGAGAGTGAGTCCGGGAATGCTTTACACAGAATATTTAGAATCTCAAGATAGTGTGCCAGGCCAACCAACAAGTTGTTGGGTAGGAGCAGCCACAGCAAAAGGGGCTCTGAGCAGCAGAAACAACGTGAGCACAAGCACAGAAGTTTGAGGCAGTTCAAAATGCCTGGCTTGTAAGGTGTTCAGTGAGGGGAAGGTATAAAAAACATATTGCGTATAGAAAAGTGGGCTGGTACCAAATTATGAGGAGAATTATAGTAAATTAATGAAATTGCACTTTATTCCAAGGTCAGTGTCCCTCAAAATCTTGTCCTGTAATTGCATGAATGAGGATAAAAAAATGGGAAGACGTGTTAAAATGCACATTCCCAGGCCTTAGATCCACTGAATCAGGTTTTTTAGGGTCTGGGTAATTCACATTTTGACAGGTTCCCCAGGTGATTCTTATATACCCAAAGCTTGAGAAATAGCAATGTAGGCCATAAGGAATTATTAACCTTTAATTTTTTATTTAAAAAATTCTGTATTTTGGAGTGATATTTTGGCAGCTGTGTAAAAGCAATGTCAACTCTCTCTTCCACAGAACCTATTTATTATAGCATATTCACAAAATCCTGCTAGTTATGTGCCTGATAATTTTGGCAGCAATGTGGAAAGTAAACGAGAAAAGTGGGTTGACTGACTGGGATATTCAGAGATATAGGAAAGAACTAAACTAAGGAAGTGATTTGTGAAAAGATAAAGATGGCATCAAGAGACATTTCTGGGAAAGAATACCCCAAATTTGGTGATTAGTTGGATTTGATTGGTCAGAGAGAAGTGAGTCAAAGTTAACAGAAATTTCTAACTTAGGCAAGTAATGATGTTACTAATAAAAAAGGATCATATAAAATAAAGCTGTGAAAACATTTTCGAATTCTGGAAATCTAAGTGTAAGATCACATTAATCAGGTTCCTTTCTAGAGTGCTTCCCACACTTCTTTTCCTAAATTAGATGTGGATTGTATTCTTTTTCTTTCACTGTAAAAGTACTCATGCTTACTATAGAAATTCATTCACTTAAATACTGACTGAAGTGTCTATTAAGATGTAGCACACTGCTCTGTACCTGCTCAAAGTACAAGGTATTTTGAAGAACAAGGAGAACAAAATAGTGAAAAACACATCTGAAACAAATATTATTACCATTTTTGGTGTATTCTTTACAGCTTTTCTTTTCTATGCATATTGGTTTATATAGTTGTGCTCATATAGTATAATAACTGTATTCTGCTCTCTTCACTTCAAAAATACTTCCTCAAATTTCTGTAAACTCTTCATAAACAGTAGTTTTCTATGACTACCTATTGCTTTGAGACATACAGCACAGTTTACTTGTTGAATAATAAACTGTTCTAAAATTTTCGCTATTTATATAATGCTGCAAATGGAATTATAGGACTAAGACATGTTAATTAAAAGGCACAGAAATTGCTGCCTTGCTATACAACAGAATTAAATGAATTTAGACCGCCGACATATGAGCTGGCACATTTCACGGCACCTTCACCTGCAATACCACCATCAGAAAACAACACTGCTAACTCAAAAAAGTAAAACTGTGTCACTGCATTTTAAAGTTCCCCTTCTTTGATTACTTGTTAGGGAAAAACCTATTTCCATATGCTTTTATGTCCTCTTTAGTAAATGAACCTGCTATTTCAAGTTCTTTGCTCATTCTTCTCCCTGGGTCTTGATGCTTTTGAAAATATTGTATGAACACCTCAAAATTTAAAGATAAACATCTGGCTTTCTGCAACTGTGAAGTTGGGGAGATCCTGCTGGGCTGAGGATGTTTGATCTCACTGGCTTCCTAGTCATTCAAACCTCCTCTGAAACCCCTCAGCAAAGTGGTTTGATTCCCCCACCCACCAAAAAATAAAGTGGATATAAATTATCTGTTACTTAAAAAAAAAACAAATTCCTAATCCTGGTTTGTACATCTTTTAAGCTGTTCATTTCTATTGGGAGGAGGGGGTAAGAGAAAAAAGACAGAATAAATGTCATTGTTTTATTTGAGTCAAATGTAATGAACTTTCCCCTCATAAGTCCTTGCACTTCTTTACAGTTTGAAAAGTACTTCCTCATCCAGATAAGTATCTTTCTTAAATGAGAATCCCATAAGGATATTTATGTTATGAAACTCTTCAATTTACGTGAATTTATTTTGGTATATAAGATGAGAATAAGATTCAAATTGACTTGGTATTTCCAACTATTTAACACCCTCAATAACATTTACTGAATGTTTTTCTTTTTCTACTAACTTCTGATGATGCCTTTATTATACTATTTAGAATGTCTATTTCTGGGATCTTGATTGCCTTTCACCAACTCTACTACCAATGCTTATGCCAATACCCAACTATTTTATTTACTATAATTTTATAGTATGTTTTGATGTCTGATAGGGCTGTACAGTTAGTTGTCGCTGTTCTTGTTTTTTCACTTAAAAGTCATCTTACTTTTACCTGTTTAGTGCCGTGGACAAAATTAAGAATTATCTCATTAATTTCTCAAATACATTTAAAAATTACAATTATGCTAAGCCTGTAAGTTAACTTAAGAAAAACTGGTATTTGTAGTAGTTGGACTTCCCATTCAGAAACATGACATTCTTCTGCCTATACACCTCTTTGCACTGTCCCCGCCCCCCCGCAAGCTATGCTCATTTCCAAAAAGTTTTTAGGTTTCTTACATAGAATAACACATTTCTTACTAACATAATTTTCTATTATTGTGAACAATGATTTCGTTTAAATTATACTTTCTAAATAATCACTGAAAAGTAGAATGACTGATTTTAAAGTATTCACCTTAAATTTAGTTACTCTATAGTCTTATTACTGTAATAATTTGTCAGTTGACTCGTTTTCCTAGAAATGCAATCACATCACACCAAAAATGTAATTGTGCAGCTTCTTTTTCAGTATTTAATCCTTTTTTCTAATTCATGTCTTCTTATATTGGTCAGATGTTATATAATAATGTAGTGAAAATGGGTTTCGAATTTAATAATGATTACTTCTCTAGTGTTTCAACAATAATTATTATTTTAGCTTTTAGTTTGGAATATTTTATTAAAGAAAGTTCTCTTCATTCCTGGTTTTTAATTAGACAAAAGGAAATTATTAGTTTCTTCTCCATGTTTACTGGTATGATCTTTATTTCCCTTATCAGATTTATTCACCTATCCATTATAAAATTTCATATTAAGCCATCTAGGCATTCTGAGAATAATTCCTACTTGGTAATCATAAAATGCATTTAATGTACTGTTGAGTTATTTTTACTTCTATTTTATTTATAGTTGCTATTTTATTTGAATTCTACATTCTTAGTTTGCACAAGTTCATTTCTGGAACACAGAACTCTAGAAACATCTCTTTCAGTCACTAGTCATCCAGTAACTACTTTTCAGGCTCCTAAAACATGTGGTTTAGCCCTGGCTGGTATTGCTCAGTGGACTGAGTGTCAGCCTGTGAACCAAGGAGTCATCGGTTTCATTCCCAGTTGGGGCACATGCCTGGGTTGTGGGCCAGGTCCCCAGTGGAGGGCCATGTGAGAGGCAACCACACATTGATGTTTCTCTCCCTTTCTCCTGCCCTTCTCCTCTGTCTATAAATAAATAAATAAATAAATATCTTCAAAACAAAACATGTGGTTTATTCTATGTCTCATAATTAGCAGGCAGGTTAGCCATTTTGGTTCTGATGTAGAATTACAAGCAAGTGTCCCATTTCACTGCATCAAACCTTTCCTTGTGCCCCAATCTAAGAGAGACCATGTTTTCTTGGCCTGCTACTCGTGTCTTCTAGGCCAGCTCAGAAGAATGGCACATGGTAGCTCAGCACACAGTTTTATCTTTCCAACCTCTAGGGAAAGTTCTACTTCACCACACAAATGGGGTGAGAGGGACTGAAAGAGATTAGCCAAAGAACATATATGCATATATGCGGAACCCACAGACACACACAATGAGGTGGTGAAGGTCAGCTGGGGGGCGGGGCAGAGGGTAGGAATTGGGAGACATCTGTAAGAGTGTTGAAAGAAAGAAAACAGAGAAAGGAAAGAAAGGAAGGAAGGAAGAAAAAAGGAAAAGAAAGAAAAGGAAAGAAAAATAAAAGGAAGGAAGGAAGAAAATAGAATATTCAGAAAGTGGGTATTTGTATAAAGGGAATAAATATTACATAAGGAGGTAAGAGTAAGATGTACAATAGATTTGTCACATTATTTACATTTTCTATCTTCTAGTCTTTCCATTTCCATTTCTCTAGGTGAAAAAGCAGAAAGCCACTCGGAGTTTTCATAAAATAACTTCTGCTTAGTATGGTTGATTTTCCTTTTGTAAATCTGTATACATATTAAAAAAACAGATGGGAGAAAGGAAAGAAACATAAAGAATGGTAAGTTGAGTGGTCATATTAGGACCAGATATTGTTTGATAGTTGTGATTTCCAATATTCTCTTTCCATATTGTTCTAATATGAAAAAGTTACTTTTAAAAGTAACCCATCTGGGGAATGAAGCACATTTTTCAAAAGAGACTCCAGAATTTTAGATGAGAAAAATATGATCACTCTATGTATATTTATATTTTTAACATAAAAATAAGCTGAGTGATTAGGCTTCTCCCCACCATTTATTCAACAAACCTTGTGTTTGGCAATGTGCTAGACCCTGGGTATATGGTGGCAAACAACACAAACACAGTCTGTGGATATACAAAGTCAGTATTTTTCCTTGCAAAATCTCTTAAATCTCCCCCCAAATTACAATGTATACTTTTTTTGTATACCTCCTTGCACAGAAAATGTTTTATATAAAAATATTATATATACAGCAATCTAGAACACACAACAAAATTATATATGCAATATAAAAATATATGTAGTATTGAAAAGAAGTGGGTTTATGCACATGTATGCATGTATAAGAGAGAATGCTTGTGCAGAGACGATAGTCTGTTGTGACCGTATCAGCAGGTCATCTTGGAAATCAACACAATTGCTCATCAAGCCTAAAATAGTTTCTCTTCCAGCACTGGAACAAATTGCTGTTTCTTTGGTTGAGCACTACAGGTTTAGTATGAGAGGCCATGTTGTATGAATATTAAACATGCCTGAAAAACAGAATCACACTCAACACGGTGGGATTTTCATAGCTACACATTGAGACTAGCGGGGACAACGACCAATCACATCTTTAATCTCATGTCCACTCTGAAGCAAAAGCTCAGTAATGGGATGCTACTACAATATTTAAATGATTCCTTTCATCATGGTTTTACTTTTGGCTGAGTACATACACATAGTTGAATTCGTGTAAATTAAATGTGATAAGACTCCACTGTACTGATTAGATGTGGAACTTCAGTTTCCTAATCTGTGAAATGGAAAGATCACATGTGTATAGAAGTGTTAACTATCTGGATTCAGGGAGATAACATATGCAAAATCCACCACGTCCCCCCTTTCGAAATTTATGATATTAAAGTTTGGGTTTGAGGTAACTCAAAATATACACATTAATGTGTACATTCAGAGAATAAAGGAATTTTCCCCCCACGGGCTGTCAACTGTAGTTCTTTGTAATGCCACTTTAAGATAAGTAGGTAACACTTCAATGCTAGGTGAGTCGTAACCACATAGTATGTCAATAAACTCTGTGTCAGTGCCAGTGTCAGTTTCTTTACCTGTGCACGCCACCCCCAAAAGAGACTGACTTCTATACAGTTTTACATGTATAAAAATGTTTAAAAGTATGCTTAATAATTATTTAAAAGTAACAATGAAAATTTTTGAATAATTATGCAAAAATTACAGATCATTTCTAAAGCAATCCCCATGTAAATTCATAGCAATATATGTAGGTTTTAAAAGTGGGTTTTATTATTATTACTAGCCTAGTATACAGGAAATACAAACTATGGGACCATTAACTTGAGAAGAACAAGTTACCCTGTATGTCCATCAAAAGCAATTAATCAAAACTGGTAAATGGAAGTAAGACAATATAATCTCCTGTATAGTTGCCAAAACTTAAATATGAATTAATAGTCTCATTTACATAAAGTGCCAACAACAGTACTGCAACCAGGTAGGTAATGCCACAGAAACTTGTATCAATGATGCCAGGTAGCTGATCTTAGTGATTAAAGGCAAAGACTTAAGAGAGGAACTGATGAAAATAATCAACACACATAGTTGCTTTCTTTATTTTCACATACATGACTTCTAAGAGTTGTACAATGTCCAGTCAGTGTAAGCTAGATAAAAATGATATGTAAGAGAACAAATATTGTATTTAATAAAGACTTGGTAGCAGCTATTATGGGCAAGTGAGATACAAGAAGCTTTAAAACATGACATGAGAATTTTATAAAAGTCATGTTACATAGAGACTTTGTGACAATATGACACATGTACTGTCTTTAGTGCATGAAGAAAGATAGGGAAAAGAAATACCTACTAGCACAAAACAATTATTGCTTCAATGGCACAGTACTATTAAGATATCTGCTGGGGATTTTGAGATTCCAGGAATGGACATGTAAAATCAACCCATAGGAAGATCAAACTAGATATGAAAAGTCATGCATTTATGTTATTTTGCCATGTGCACTGTTTTGCCCAAATTTTTGAGGGAAAAATAAGGATGTGCATCATAAATGGGTATAATGATTACATATCATGGTATAATAACCCCATGTATAATGTGCACAAAAATGTGGGCATGCATTATATATGGGTGTGCATTACATACAGCAAAATATGGTACTTAGTATCTATCTTCTTGTCCGTTAATCTCTCATTCCTATCACACTTAATCTCCATATGCTAACTTCTCTTATTACTAGGTGCAAAACAGAATTCAGATTCCTAGATCTAGAATAAAACTTTAAAAGCTGTAATAAAACAAAAAGAAAGTAGTAATGTCAAAAAGCTTGTTAGGACCAGAATTCTGGCCAAGATGGAGGCGTAGGTAGACACACTGTGCCTCCTTGCACAACCAAAAGAAGGATGACAACAAATTTAAAAACAAAAAATAACCAGAACTGCCAGAAAGTTGAACTGTATGGAAGTCTGACAACCAAGGAGTTAAAGAAGAAACATTGATCCAGAACCGCAGGAGGAGCGGAGACAGGCAGCCGGGGCACAGAGGACTCATGGCAAGGCGGGTGGCTGGTGGACTGGGCAAGGTGGCAGATGGTGGAGTGGGGGTCCCACATTTGCTTGTGGATAAAGGGGGAAGAAAAACTGGGGAGGAACGCCTGGGGAACAATGACTGGGGAACCACCCAGGAGCAAGACAGACTACATAACTCAGACAGGTTAAAATATCCTGCCCTAAGTTAGAAACCTAGTAATCTTGATAGTCTGGCTCCAGAGCACACACTCTTAATCATTATGGAATTATGAGTAAATTTAGCAGAAGAAAAGAAAAACTAAAGAAGCCTAAGTAAAATGACCATATTTTGTGGATTTTCTAAGAGTGTCCTGACTTCAAATATTCTGTCCTGTGGTCAAATTACTTGCCCCGTTTTGGTTGGGGAAAAAAAAATTATTTGTGTGTATAGATGACATATTGTAGAATTGTGCACCTGAAACCTGTACAAATTTTTTAACCAGTGCCACCGCAATAAATTCAATAAAAAGGAAAAGAATATTTGCAGGAGGAATGTATTAATTTAAATGTCTGATATTTACACTTAACAAAAAAGACCATATCATGTTATATTTAGTTGTGGGTTAGCAGTTATACATTAGTAGATACGTTTAGTTGTATAATTAGTAGTGTTTGTGAACATCACATGAATGTAAAAAGAGCTGGCTTTTATTGTATAGAAATAGTCAAAATATTCAAAGTGATTTTGAGAAAACCTGGAGTCCCATAATATCACTAAGAAAACTGAAAGTTGGTCATCTGTAGTGAAGAGAATATGAAGAAATGAGTTTCCATACTATAAAATTATTAATAGTCTAAATTGCTTTGAGTTTTACTACCACTGTAATTATCAGGACAAGTACAGTAGCTGCTTTGAAAGTCATGTTCAACTTTATCAACTGTTATATAGAGAAAAACATGACAATTCTCTCTTTCATTAATACTTTAAGATGTTGATTTAAGGGTCTCAATTGCATATAATAGCCATTAGACTTTAAGGAAATCTTCACATGGAAAATAACTTTAAAAAAATATAACATGGACTTCCAGTCAAGATGGTGCCATAGGCAAATGTGGTACCTATATTATCCCATAATCACATCAAAATTATATCTACACTACAGAACAACCATCATTGAGAACTGCCTGAAATAAATCGAATGGAAGTCCTACAACTAGGGATTTAAAGAAGAAGCCACATAGAGACTAAGAGGAGAGGCAGACACATGGAATGGGCTGGTCCCACACCCACCAGTGGTTACAAATCTGGAGGGATTTGTTGTCTGAAGAGGTCACCCCACAAAGAGTGAGGGGTCCAAGTAGCATACCTAGCCACCAGCCCAGGGTCCCAGTGCCAGGAGGGCAAGTCCCCATAACTTCCAGGTGTAAAAACCAGTGGGAATTAAAGCTGAGGGAGATGAAGGACTTCTGCAGTCCCAGGCAGTTCCTCTTAAAGGACCTGTACACATACATACTCGAACTCACTCCTTCTGAGCTCCAGCATGGGGGCAGAAACTCAAGAGGCACCAGGGACATAAAGGGAAGAAATGAACTGTGGCATCAGGGAAAAAACGGGGATGGGGGCAGCTTTCTGCCACACAAAAGTGCTGCCAGAGGCCATTGTTTCTTTCCTGAAGCCCCCACCAGAGGCAGCAGGCAGGCCATATCTGAGTCTCCATCAACCTTGTTGATTCTGTTTGCCCTGTCCTGGTGATTCCCTAAGACCCCACACCACCCAATTTGCTGGTCCACCCAAGCAGATTCTAGTGGCCTTTCCTGTTCTGCTCATGTTTCAGATTTTCCTATAATCACTTAAACAAGCAGCATCCAACCTCAGTGTGCCCTGTACTTCTCACTAAGTGGCCCCAGGCCAGGCACTAGCAGCAACCAGCCTTGATTCCCACCTTGGCCTCACCGGGGCACCTCCAAGACCAGCACAAAAAGCAACCATTTGCAGATCATTTTGTAGCTTGTGCCAGGTGGCCCTGAGCAGAACATAGGCAGTAACTGACCTTGGCCTGCACCTCCTGGGAGGCCCCAGAGCCAGTACACCCACTGGACAACTTCAGACTATGTGGGAGGACCACCCAACCACCTCCACAAGTGACCACTCAAAGGGCAGACTCAGCAGGCACCACAGACCAGCTGAACTAAGTCATGCTCTGTGGGGTGGGCCCCTGCACAACTGATCCTCCACGGTGGTCAGTGGTCACAGCCAGTCCTTGCCGCTGATTGGCCTGGAGGTAAACCCCTCCCACTGACATGCCAACAGCAATCAAGGCTCAACTACAACAGAAGGGTGTACACTGCCCACACAAGATGGTGCACCTGGAGTGCCCAGCTAGGGTGACTGGGGAGACAGTGCCACTGGAACCTATAGAACATGCACTACACAAGGCCACTCTACCAAGCCTGGGAGACACAGCAGCTCTACCTAATACATAGAAACAAAAACAGGGAAACAGCCAAAATGCAGAGACAAGGAAAGATAGCCCAAAGGAAAGAACAGAATAAAACTCCAGGAAAAAATCAAATAAAATGGAAATAAGCAATATGCTAGAGTCAGAGTTTAAAATAATGGTTATAAACTCGGCTGGTGTGGCTTAGTGGACTGAATTCTGGCTTATGAACCGAAAGGTCAGCAGTTTGATTCCCAGTCAGGGCAACTGCCTGGGTTGCAGGCTAGGTTCCCCATTGGGTCCTGCGAATTGCAACCAACCGATGTATCTCTCTCACAATGATGTTTCTCTCCCCTTTTCCCTCCCTTCCCCTCTCTCTAAAAATAAATAAATAAAATCTTTAAAAAAGTAATGGTTATAAGGATGATCAAGGAACTCAGTGATAACATCAACAGTATAAAAAAGGACATGGAAACCATAAGAAAGAACCAGTCAGAAATAAAGGATATACTAACTAAAGTGAAAAATAATTTATAGGAAGTCAACAGTAGAGTGAATAAAGCTGAGAATCATATCAACTATTTGGAATACAAAGAAACAAAAAATGCCCAATCAGAATAGCAAAAAGAAAAAAGAATCCAAAGTATAAGAAACCTCTGGGAAAACTTCAAATATACTAACATTTGCATCATGGGGGTGCCTGAAGGAGGAGAGAAAGCAAGAAATTGAAAACGTATCTGAAAAAATAATTACAGAAAACTCCCCTAACATGGTGAAGGAAATAAACATACAAGTCTAAGAAGCACAGAGTCCCAAACAGGATGAACTCCAAAAAGCCTACACCAAAACACATCATAATTAAAATGCAAAAGGTTAAAGACAAGGAGAGTATTTTAAATGCTGAAAGAGAAAAACAGTTATCTGTAAGGGAGCTCCCATAAGGCTGTCAGTTAATTTCTCAACACAAGTTTGCAGGACAGAAGGGAGTGGCAAGAAATATTCAAAGTGATGAAAAGCAAGGACCTACAACCTAGATTACTCTATCTAGCAAAGCTATCATTTAGAATCAAAGGACATATAAAGAGCCTCCCTGACAAGAGAAACCTAAAGGAATTTATCACCACCAAACCAGTATTACATGAAATATTAAAATGGTATTAAGAAGATAAAAATATGAATAAAATAAATACATATCTATTAATAACTGAATCTACAAAACAAAATAAGTGAACAAGCAGAACAGGAACAGATTCACAGATACAGAGGACATTTTAATGGTGGCCTGATGGGAGGGTAGTTGGGGGAATAGGTGAAAAAGGTGAAGGGATTAAGAAGTACAAATTGGTTGTTACAGAACAACCAATGGGGATATAAAGTATGGCATAGGAAATATAGTCAATAATATTGTAATAACTACCTATGGGATCAAATGGGTACTAGATTTATTTGGATGATCACCCAGCAAGTCATTAATGTCTAATCACTAGGGTGTACACCTGAAACTAATATAATATTGCTTGTGAACTGTAATTTAAAATGATTTAAATAAAAAGTAAAATAAATAAAGTATTATTACTAATATTTATAATTACTGTAAAGATGACGGTTTGAAAATATAACTTTTCCTTCCTCTGCTGCCATGTATGGTTTGATTTCAGATTGGGCTTCATAGTAGTGCCTAATTCCAATCTTTTTCCTTACAATTTTTCCCATTGCTGTTTTACATTTGATGACATGCTCCATAAATCTACATTTACAGAAGAGTAACTTATTTAGCAAAAAAACACTCCAAGGTTTTTTGCACTTACGAAAACATTAACTTGCTAAGGAAAAACAAGCACAATTCACTTGCTCTTAGGCTAAAGGCAGTAAATTGTTTCAAAATGCAATAGTAATCAGTCTAGACCTGCTCTAAGTCTGTCAGGGAAGTGCTTGGAAAATAACAATTTCTCAAAGAAAACTAAGCCACAGAAATATGCTTGGCTTGATGAAAATGAGTACATGCTCAAAATACTTTAAATATTATCTCATTACCGTAACAGTTTGCTGGTTAAAAAATATTTAAGAGTTGAAGGTAATTTGAACATTTATAGAAACATTTATAGAAATAGCAAATCAACAAAACAACAAAGCAAACACTATTATTTTCCAATCAAGGGCAATGATTTTTGTCAATCATATATTTGTCTGAACAACAGAGGACACATCTTGGAAAAAAAAAAGAGGCTTACTATGCCTCTGGAATTATGTTTCTAACATTACAACACATTTTCTGATAACCATTTAGTGGGATGGGTTACCTAGGGAAATTACAGAACATATTTTCCTGGAAGTCTTCAACAAGGATGGTCGCCAGTGGCTATTAAGAGTGCTGTGACAGGTTTGCTGGCCTTCATAACCCTGGCAACCGGTGTGCAATGGATGATCTATTCTCAATGCCTATCAGGCATTAAACTGCTCTCAGTGCTACTAAGCAAAATGGCCATGCCTGCGAGAAGTCTGAATCTCTAAAGCCACTAGTGGTTTTAGGACACACACAAAAAAATTCCAGTCCATTTATTTTAGGTGGCAGCTTGTCTTGACCACAGAACTTCACACAAGGGCCTTAAAATACGTGCACATTTATAAACAGGCAGACAAAACTATTTTAGCTCTTGAGAATACCACAAACAGATAAACTGTCCTTTCTCTAAGGAATGGCTGATTTTCATCTTCCCTGAAATCAGAGATAGACTTTACAATACTAGTAATCTCAGAGAGTTTTAGAACTGTAAAGTTCCTTAGAAATTTTGCAGGTGAAGAAGCAAGTGCTGAAAGGTTAACATCTAAGGCTAAACAGCTAGTTAATTGTTCAATACAGATCCCATATTTTCAGATTCCCAATCCAGTACTCTTTTCACCGTAGCATACATCCTCTCCTTAACCTATCAATCTTTGTAAAAAATGTCTCCAAATAGACATATAACCACTTAACAACTTATAGGAAAGTATTTAATGTATTTTATTGATTATGCTATTACAGTTGTCCCATTCCCCCCCTTTATTCCCCTGTGCCCTGCACACCCCCTCCCACCCACACTCCCCTGCTTTCGTTCATGTCCATGGGTCACACATGTAAGTTCTTTGGTTTCTACATTTTCTATACTATTCTTAACCTCCCCCTGTCTATTTTCTACCTACCATCTATGCTACTTATTCTCTGTACCTTTTCCCCTCTCTCCCCCTCCCCCTCCCCCACTGATAACCATTTCCATGTGATCTCCATTTCTGTAATTCTGTTCCTATTCTAGTTGTTTGCTTA
>CM052539.1:156430881-156521297 GCA_028533065.1 Trachops cirrhosus
CCTCCTCCCTCCCCTTTCCAACACCCCTAGTTTTGTCCATGTGTCCTCTATATTTGTTCCTGTAAACCCTTCCCTTCTCCCCTGAAATTCCCTCCCCTCTCCCCTCTGGTCACTGACAACTCTATTTCAGTGTCTTTTGTTATATTTCATTTGCTTCTTTGTTTTGTTGTTTAGGTTCCTGTTAAAGGTGAGATCATATTATCTTCTATTTCCATTCCTTTCTCTCTGACCCTTTCAAGTTTTTCTTTTTTTTTAAAGTTTTTCTTTATATTATATCATTTTTATTTTCTTGATTGTTTTTTAAACATTTTCTGTGCCTGTTATTATTATACATTTTCATTTGTGCCTATTTTCCTTTGGCATTTGTATTTACTCCTTATGTTTGACATAATTCTCTTTTGTTTTCCTGAGTTTAATTATTCTACTTATTTCTCACCCTGTTTTGACTATTTTTCTTTGTACATTTTAAATTCCTGGTTCACAGTGATTTTTTAATATTCCCAAATTCTTGTTTGAATATATTTAATTCAATTTGGAGCATTTTCTAAATGGTTTCCTTGTATTTAATGTTGGTTTTTGGGCAGAGGGCAGGGGGCTCATTTGCTGACATGTGTTGATTGTTTTGGTAGTAATTTTGTATAGACTCCATTCATTTCATCTGTTCATTTTGTGGGTTTTGGGTAGCTTATGAGATCCTTAATTCATTGGAAGCCTCTTCTATCACTGCAGCAAAGTCCAGTTCTTTAATAATTTTTCCTTTTTGGTGTTCAGGGGAAGGTTTATAGGTCCCCCGATTTTTGTTTTGTTCTTTTTGTCTTGCAGGATGCTAGCATTTCCTGTTTTGTTTCTTTTTTCCCTTCACCTCCCAGTTGCAAAAGGGTGACTCTCTTTTCCTCTTTGCCTTTTTCTCCTCCAGATGCCACTTCTATGATAGCCACTTCAGATCACTTGTACATTCAAGCTCCACCTTCCCAGCAGTCGGTGACTGGGCCATGCTTTAGTGTCTACAAACTTAGAGGTCTTATGTTTCCTGGTGGTAGTTATAAACCAGTTTTAGGTGTTCTACTAGCTCCCTCTTTTCTCTTTCTTATAGTTATTGTGTGTTGTTCCTTGCCATGCAGGCTCATGGCAGGAACATGAGTGATGGCTCACTGAGATTTGATGTTTTTTCTTTTTTTTTTTTTAACCTATACTTATTTTGAAGTCTGGACATTCTGTGGTATCTGGTTATGCGGAGGGCATGATTTGTGTGTAGTTTTATTTTTCGTATCATCCTGTATTGTTTGTAGAGGACATGTGGGAAGATGCAGATACAGATCTAGGTAGCCGCCACCCAACTCTCTGGAAGCTCTTTGGCAAATTTTTAGCTCTCTGAGTTTAGTTTTCTCATATGTAAAATGGGAATGATAATTGTGCCTAATTGATAGAAATTTCATGAAGGTTAAATGGGATAATATTTATGAATTGTTTAGAACAGTATCAGTCACATAAGTGCTCAGAAAATTTTAGTTGTCATTCTTATCACTGTGTTGGGGATGCAACATCAACTTGAATAGTACTGTGGATACTGCTTTGAAAATAAGATACTGATAGTATGCAAAGTTGACCCCTCCCTTAGTACTGTGTGTCTCATCTTCTGCCGTTTCATGGACCGTGCTCCTGTAGCCATGCTCTAGCTTCTGCATCATCTGTTTTGTTCTTTTTTTTTTTACTGACTTCCTCTTGTTGTCATGCAAAGTAGACTAAATAAAGCCCATCTTTAAAAAAAATCTTTTGCCCTGACTGATGTAGCTTAGCAGGTTGGGCATCATTCTGCAAACCAAAAGGCCGCTGGTTTGATTCCTGGTTAGGATACATGCCTGGGTTGCCGGGTCCCCGACTGGGGACATGTGAGGGCCAACTAATCAATGTTTCTCTCACACCTCTCTCTCTAAAAATAAAATCTTCTAAAAAATTTAAAAAAATCTTTTATTGATCTATGTCCCCCTCTAGCTCTATACCCTACTTCCCCTGTTTCTCTGTTCCCTGTCATAGTAGAATTCTTCTTAAAAGTTGCCTATACTGGTTGTCTCCATTTTCACATCTCCCATTGTCTCCTTAAGCTACTTGTACACCTTTTATTGTCCCACTGCTCTACTGAAGTGGTTCTTACCAAAGTTACTCTTGACCTCTATCTTTTCACATCCAAGCATTAACTTCTGTGTCGACCCCACAGTAGCATTTGACCTGGTGAACCACTCCATTTTTGGTTATTTTAAATTAAGTCCTTCAGACATAAAAAAAAAAAAAAGGCCTAAAATAATATAATGCATGTGTGCATTTGCCGTCTACTTTAAAGGTGAAAATTATCAAATCACTTGAAGCCCCTCACCCCAATCCATTCCCAGTTGTATCCTTTCCTAACTTCCAGATGTAGCCACTATGCTGAATTGGTATTTCTTGTTCCTATACTTGTTTTGTACTTTTGCCACATATGTGTTTTCCTATATAATACACAATGTTTTTCTTCATGTTTTTAGCCTCTATAATGAAAAAATTATTCTTAAATATCTTCTGCAACTTTTTTGTTCAACATTTTGTTATAAGAATTATTCATGTTGTCATGCGTGACCCTAGGGTGTTTATTTTCTTTCTATTTTTTACAAATAACTGGCTTTTATTTTTATTTTTTTTCACATTTTTTCTTGTTCAAGTGCAGTTGTCTCCATTTTCCCCCCACCCCTCCCCCCTACCTCAGCCATCCCAACTTCCCACCCTTGATCCTACCCTCCTTTGGCTTTGTCCATGTGTCCTTTATACATGTGTCTGAAAACCCTTCCCCCTTTCCCCCATTATCCCCTGCCACCTCCCCTCTGGTTACTGTCAGTTTCACTGTGTATATAGTGTTCCATTTTATGAATAGACTACAATTTAACCATTATGTGGTAGAAGGATACTTAAGTTGTTTCCATTTTCAGTTGTTACAAACAGTCATTCTGGTAACATTCTTATAAATATCCCCTCAGATATTTCTGTTTGATAATACCTAGAAGTAGAGTTCCTGGGTTATACTGTATTTAACTATATTCTTCTTTTGAATCACCTTGTTATAGGCTTCCATGATACTGCACTTGTTTGATTTTCATCTTACTTCATAGGCCAAACAGTTTCATCTCATTTTCTGGATCCTCATCCTCTACTGTACTCTGTATTTTAGTGCCTGGGGATTTGTCTTTGGCTGTCTTCTCTATATTCCCAGCTTCTAACTTTGAATTACACTAAATTATCCCCCATGCTAATCCCAGGATACTCTTTATCAAATGCAATCCAATCATGTTATTACTTTGCTTGAATTTCTTAAAAGATCCCCTGCTGCCTCTGAAATGTCCCCAACCCCTGCATGTATCTCAACTCCTGCCTCTTCTCTAAAGGATCCTGAAGGCCATCTCTTCAGCAGTCTGGGCGTTTGCTTAGGACTATTCCCTCTGTTCACAGCTTTCTTTCCCCTCACTCCTTAGCTTCCTGGTCAACTTTTTTTAAAAGATGATTTACATGTCCCCTTTTCAGGAAAGTCATACCTGACACCTTCAGGCCAAAGAAATTCCTTCTCTGTGTTCTAGCAGTTTGTTAACTATATTATGCTTATTGATTCATTTACCCAACAAATATTTAGTTATTGCCTGTTACATGCTAGAAACTGTTCTACACATTGGGGCTAGAACAGTAAACCAGACAGACAGGGTTCTTATTTTTTAAGGAGTCTACAGTCCAGAGGGTTGAAGAGAGAAAAGAAATAAACAATATTATTTTAGATACTGTGGTAATGGGATGGAGAGTGTGTGGAGGGGCGGTGGGGAGAAAGTAGGGATGGGCATGACTTCAGATTGAGCGAGATGCTGTTTGAGTTGAGCCCTGAAAGATCAGAAGGTACCAACCATGCAGCAGTCTGAAAGAAGAACGTCCTAGACAGCAGGAACAGCAAGTACAAAGGCCCTGGAGCTAGAATGAATTTATCATGTGCCAGGAGCAGAGGGAAGGCCAGTAAGTCAGGAGCATCATGAGATGCTGGAAGGGGCGCTGTACAAATAAAATCTGAGACATGGGCAGGGCCGGATCATGTGGGGCTTTACGGGTAAGACTCGTTAATTTTCAGTGTAGTGGGAAACTGTTGGGAGATTTTACGTGAGAGAGGGACAGATCTGATTTATGTCTGGAATGATCACTCTGGAGGGTATGAGGAGAATTACAGGCAGACAGAGTGAGAGCGGAGACCAGGTAGGGCTGATTGCTGCAGGTGGTAGCTTGGATTCTGTGGGACTTGTAATGTCCATAGAAAGAAGTGGAATGACTTAGGATGTATTTTCAAGTGAGGCTGCTAGGACTGGCTGATGGATTAGATGTGTTGATTTTAAGGAAGGATGGAATCAAGAAAAGGACTCCTTGGCTTTTCTTGAGTAACTGCCACATAGATGGCAGCAATGAGGAAGTTCTGTGGGGGAGGAATCAAAAATTGCCTTTCAGATATTTTAAGTTGGACACGCCTCTTGAGACTGCCAAGTGTGAATGGGAGGAAGTGATTTGGACAGGTGGCTCTGAAGGTCAGGGATTGTCTTAGTTTGTTGGGGCTGCTATAACCAACAATCGGAGGCTGGGTGGCTTAAACAAGGAACATTTATTTCTCATTGTTCTGGAGGCGGGAAGTCTGAGATCAGGGTGCAGCTTGGCTGGGTTCTAGGGAGGAACTTCTTCCCGACTGCAGACCACTGACATCTTGTACTCTCATGTGGCAGGTAGAGGGTGAGGGGTACCTCTGGCGTGTATTTCATAAAGGGACACCTTCAAGACCTAGTTACCTCTTACAGGTCTCTGTTCCTAATACTATCACATTGGGATTGGATTTCAGTATATGATATTTGTCAGGACACAAACTTGGAGTTCATAACAGGGATGGAGATAGATAATTTTGAGAGTCAGCAACTATTGATTATATTTTAAAGCACTGAGACTGGATAATAAGAGTTTGAGTGTAGATGGTCAGAGAAGAGAGGTGAAAGCAGGGTTTGGACATCATAGCATGTAGAGTTTGAGGGGTAGGGATGTAAGAGGGAGTCATAGAAGACAGGAAATGGAGAGAGTATCAGTTGTGTCATGCTGCTTGGAGTTCAGAGATATGATGGCTGGATTTGACCCCCCGGAGGTCACTGTGACTGGTGAGGTCACCTTTAGGGCATTTCAGTGGCCAGAAGGTGGAACTTAGCTCATTACTTTAATTAGCTACATATGTTATCTGTCACCTCTAGAGCATCTGCGAGTCCTATTTCTAGGGCTTAATGTATACTAGATGGTGCATAAATGTTTGCCTACATGTTTGCTCTTTACGAGGTAGTTTAAAGGATAATGTACTTTTTTACCTTCATTTAGAATGCTTTTAGATCACTGACCGTTCCCACCATTTTGTATCCGTTCAAGGAGAGTAGTCATGTGAATAATGACTTAGGGAAACATAACGAGAGAAGCAGATCCATTTTAATAGAGGCTCACAGTGCCTCCTGAAGCCATCACGCTGTGGGGAAACAGGGCCTTGCTTTGGGCTTGGAAGGCCTGCCTCCAGCTGTGGCCCCACTGCTCAGCCCTGCTGCAGGTGTTGGTGGCAAGTCCCCATGCTCTCTGGATTGCAGCTTTTCAGCTGTCATATGTGGATGATGTTAACGAATTCATCTTACAGGGTTTTTGTGAGCAGCAAACATATCAATGCACAAAGTAAAATAGCTGTGTAAGAGCTGTTTTTGTAAAAAATAATTGGTTTATCCATTTTATTACAGATTTATAAAGTAGATTAGAGCACAGTGTCATGAAATTCATATGTAGGCAGTGGGGTATGACTGGCGAGTTTAGGGAGAACAGAGATTGCTGGAAAATGTGATACTTGTCTAGAAATATATCGGAAATTAATTTCTTTTGGCTTTGTTCTCTTATCTTTCTCAGATAAATTTAATTATCCTCTTAGGACCAAAGAATAGACTTTTACCTTAAGATCATGTAATCAAATCTAGCTAGTGGTCTGTTTATCACAGTGTTGCATATATCTGAAAGAATAAAATGTATTTAGTGTTGCTTGTGTTTTTTTTCTTTTTTTTTCTATTTTTTAAGTGAATATATTAACTTGACACATTTGTCTCCATGGTGATTACCCATTTCATTTTACTTCTAGGGTAAAAATCATGGTAAGAAACTCAGAAATTACTACGCAGCGAACAGCTGTCCTCCTCCTGCCAGAATGAGCAACACGGTAGAACCTGTGGCCACTCCAGCTGTTCCTGTCCCTCCGCAGGTGAGGCATGTGTCAGCATGGAAGCTGTCCTGTGCACAAATGGTCACGGGTGTAATTATCATCCATGTGCCCATCAAGGCACAGTTGGGCAGATATTCCTGAAAGGTCCCATTTGGTGCTTTTAAAACTCCTTGAACTATAGGGCTGGATTTAACGCAAGCCAAAACGCACAAACCTTCAGATTGCCCATTGGCTTTGGTTGTGATGCATGAAATGATGAAACACTTGTTGTTTCATGAGTCTTTCACTATGCATTTCTCAAAATTCTGGCCTAAATGGCCCTCAGTGTCTAGGGCTAAACTAGAATAAAAACCAACTAACCCTGAATAGAACAAGAGATTTCAAAACATTTGTATCTTTATTGTAGTTAATGCCATTATTTTATATTTTGCCTTCCATTAAGATCAGTTTCTTGAGATTGCTAACCCCTCTCCCTTTTTTTAACTTCTGGGCAGAGAACCTGTATAAACTCTGTCTGGTTAAAAGTGGAGTTCCTTTCACTTTTTGAAAGATAGAGCACTTGTTTCAAGCAAGATATTTCTGTACTTGAATAGCCTCTGACATATGGATTCTACTCCTTAACCTGCCTTGGAAATATTATTTGTCCTTAGAACAGTGTATCGGTCATAGATAATGACTCTAATCGAGTACTTACTATGCTAGGTACTCTGCTAAGCACTTTGCATGCATTATTTCATTCAGGGCTGGGATTAGGGTCAGGAGGGGGATACAATCCACTTGTGCCCACAATATAAGGGGAGGAAAAAAAAACTCAGTAGTCAAGATAAATATTTAAAATATTCAGAATTCATATAAACAATTCAATGGTGAACAAAAGGGCAAAACTTAAAGACAGGGTATTATTTTCCTTTTGCCTCAGGCAGCAATATGGCACAGTTACTGATCCTGTCTTTATTTAAAATTTTGATATTTTGTTCCTCATTGCTTTTTTTGTATTAGGTTTGATGATCTAGTTTATTAAACTATTTCATTAAAATATTATTTCTCTTGATTCTCTTTGATGCGCCCTTAAATTTCATGCTCATAGCGAGTGCCTGCCTTGCCTGGTTCTAGACCTCTAGACGTAGTGTGTGCAGTAACTTAGAAGTACTGGCCTTATTACTCGAAGTGTAGACCATAGTCAGCAACATCCGTCTCACCTGGGAGTTTATTAGAAGTTCCGGCAAGCTCAGTACAGTACCTTGTCCACAGCATTACATGTGGTGGGGCAAGAATTGTTTCTAATCTTAGACCTCTACTCATAACCACCATGGTATAAATTTTATGTTTCTGAATGTTAGTTTCTAGTACTTAAGCTATGGATAGAAATACCACCTATTCCTTCATCCGCAAGAATTCGTGGGGGTAAGTGAGATATGTTAAACACAGAATGAGAGGACAGGAAAATTACTGGGACGATCTTCAGGCTGTGCAGTTGTCACAGGACTAATTCCTGAAGGCTGCCCTAGAACTGGGTGGCTGCTCCCTGTTGGGGACTGTTTTCAGCCAGCTCCACCCTTCTGGGCAAACAGCCTTAGCCTTCTTTCATAGCATAGCCCTTTGTGATTTTTGAAGACAGCTATCCTGTCTCCAGAAATCTTCCCTTCCAGGTGAAAGAAACAGTGCTGTTTCTTTCAGCTGGTCCTGATATGATATGCTTTCCAGACTCTTGTATATTTTATTCTCCTCCAGACAAAATCTAGTTTGTTGTTTTTTGTTAACCCAAAAACATTTGAGTGGATACTGTCTTTTGGGCACAATGTTACGTTTCCCTTAACTTCTTGTTTCCCAACCTGAACGTACCTGTCTGGATCTGCTGGTTATTTCCCCATTATATTGTATTATAATTATATTATATTATTATAAAGTAATTATAATATAGTATATAATTACAATTATATCTGTAGCTAGTTTGTGGACTCTTTGAGCAGAGGCTCATTTTTTAAATATATGTCTGCACACAGCTTCTGCATTAAGTAGCAAACCTTATTAACAGTAAATGTTCAGTAAATGTTTGTAAATGCTTGTTGATGGATTCTGGGCCGACTTTACTTTTTGTGACAATATGCTTCTAGGCTTTACCTATACTGCCCTATATCTTCCATGCTGGGCTCTTAAGTTGTTTTTTTTTTTTAATTTCTTCATTGGAGATAGCAACGAGCCATTCGTTATTTCAGTACACTGGTTAATGTCCTGCAAAACCATGATTAAGTCACAAAGTGCCTTAGAAGGAACTTTGAGGAAAAGAAGGGAATAAGCTCCGGAGGTTTTTTTAACCTTGTTTCTTGCGTCTTTGTGGTCAGATGGGCTCCTTTAAGCCAGGAAGCAGAGTGATCCTGGCCACAGAGAACGATTACTGCAAGCTCTGCGATGCCTCCTTCAGTTCTCCGGCCGTGGCTCAGGCTCACTATCAGGGGAAGAATCACGCCAAGAGGCTGCGGCTGGCGGAAGCTCAGAGTAACTCATTCTCGTAGGTATTGCCTTTTTTTCTGAGGCCAAAGTGTTGTGTGAGACTGACTGTCTGTGGAGAGAAAGAGTTGAAATGGATCCTGGTTTAGACGTCTCACTCTTTTAAAATTTCTTTTCTCCAGGGAATCCTCAGAGGCAGGTCAGCGGCGGACCCGGAAAGAAGGGAATGAATATAAAATGATGCCTAATAGGAGAAATATGTATACGGTACAGAATAATTCAGGTATCCGCTGGATTTCCGCATACCTTGGCTACATTCTACAAGTGGTCTCCTTTATTTTTATTTCTTTTAATGGTACTAGATAACCCTGAGAATTTGGGGTAAGCTGTTGTTTTGTTTGAATTGGTCTAGTGGCTTTTCAAGCTGGTATTTACTTCAGGTTTCATTTAGTTATTTATTTTTTATTTAATATATTATTTATTTTGCTTTTAAACTATAGTTTTTATGTTTTAAGATTTTTTATCATAGTTCCTTTATATTTCTTCTGGTATTTGCCAGCTGAGAAATGTAACATTAATTATAAAAATGCACTGTTTGAAGTTGCACCATGCTAATTCATATTTATTGGAAAAAAATCATTGTAGCAGTGGTGTTAAACCAGGGTAGTGAACCAGAAGGGGAGTTTTTGTGAAATACACATGCCTGAACCAGGACTTAGAGATTTTCAGTCAGTAAATTTGGAGTAGGACCCAGATGCACATGTGTTTTGAAAATGCTTCCTCAGTGATTCTTATATACACCTTCAGGTCAACTAGCTTATAGGAATGTTTCCTGCCTTTTCTGATTATCTTCAGGATGGAAAACAGGACTCAGTAGCCCTTTATCCTCCTACCCCATCCCCCAATGTGTACACATAGCAGCACAGGTCATTCATGTGAATGATAAAACAAAAAATAGCCCTGGCTGGTGTGGCTCAGTGGATTGAGTGCTGGCCTGCGAACCAAAGGGTCACTGATTCGATTCCCAGTCAGGGCACATACCAGGGTTGCAGGCCAGGTCCCCATTGCGGGACACATGAGAGGCAACCACGCAATGATGTTTCTCTCCCTCTCTTACTCCCTCCATTCCCCTCTCTCTAAAAATAAATAAATCTAAAAAAAAAATGTTAATTGGAAACGTAAGAGTAGCATAGAAAATAGGGACACATAGAAACGTAATGTTATGTAATTAATAAAAGCCTGACTATATCAGTAATTACAAATATAAATTTACTAAATTCCCACTTAAAAGACAGAGGCTTTAAGAATAGATTAAAAAATGAGCTGAGAGGAAGGAAGCTGAGATAGTTGTATTAATAATAGATGGAATAAACTTTAAGTCAGAAGGCTGTTTAGGCAACGTTCTCTAACCAGAGAACAATTAGATGAGATGTCAATAACAAAAATATTTAAAAAAACACACAAGATTTTCAGCTGTTTGGAAATTTTAAAAGATTTTTAAATAACTCATGGGTCAAAGAAGAAATTATATGGGATATTAAAAACTCCTAGAACCAAACAGTAATAAAAGTATATTAAATTTATAGGATATAGTAAAAGTAATATTTTGAGAAAAGCCTGAAATATTTATTGTAGTAGAAAAGAAAAACATAAAATTAATAAACAGATGTCCAAACTTAAGTCATTTATATAAAAGGAAAATAAAATTATCAATAATTCGACCAACATTTTTATATATGTCATTCCACCCTTCATATTGCTTCTTTAAAATAGAATTGTGATATTTTGTGATATTCTTGTTTCACTTAATAGCATATTATAATCACATTTTCATGGAATTACAGTGTTTTTATTATTTTTAGTGAGTGCATGGTTTTCCATTATAGTCCTTAGCTTAATTTTTCAAGTTGTACCTTTGGAACTCTCCTTTCCCTCCCCCTCCCAGAAAAAGCTTTTTATAAATGCTGATGAAATAAATGCCCTTGTTGATAAATCTTTATGCAAACATTCTTAATATTTTTCTTAGGATAATTCTTAGAAATAGAATTTTTGGATGAAAGAGTTAGGGTAATTGTAAAACTTCATATAATGCTGGGAAATTAAATCATTTTAAAACAGTATTTACATTTTAGAGACATTGTCATGCAGAGTTTGGGTTTGGTTCTATAGTAATCTTTGTGACAATAGTTGGAAGAATCATACTAGTTTTTAGATTGAACCTTTATAAAATTGTAATTTAAAAAATCCATTAACTTCACATTCATTTGAAGACAGGAATCTGTACATTTTATAATTTTAACTTAGGAACAAAATTACAGTTATAATTAATCAGATTGCTGCCATTCACTTAGTGAATATTTTGAAGTGAACACGTTACTTTTGTGTCTTGCTTTAGGAGGCCCGTACTTCAATCGTCGCTCTCGGCAGAGGATTCCACGTGATCTGGCCATGTGCGTCACTCCGAGTGGCCAGTTTTACTGCTCAATGTGTAATGTTGGGGCTGGCGAAGAGGTGGAATTCCGGCACCATTTAGAGAGCAAGCAACATAAAAGCAAGGTGTCTGAACAGCGGTACAGGAATGAGATGGAGAATCTGGGCTATGTATAGTGATTGCTGTATTCCAATAGAGCAGCTCATCCTGCCTGTTGTTTGCCTTCTGTCAACATGCCCTGCTTTGTGGTCCTTTTGATATGAGTACATTCCTCTGCTTAATGTTAATACATGTAACCTGCAGTGGTACAGTGAGATGTCACAACTAGGGAAGGACGAGAACGTGCTTCTTAGGTCATGATGCTTTTTCAGGTCAGTTGTGTTGAGTTACTTAGACCATGTGACCTCTACACCCCATGAGAAATAATGGTTTATCTCGACCATTCTGGTCAATTAGTAGCCTGACCACTTAGAGCTTTAACTATTCAACAATCTCATCTTCTTTTGCAATTTTAGTTTTATGTACTCTTAAGTTAAAGGTTTTTATGAATTCTTCAGATCACAGTAAAAACAGGTAAGCGGAGATTTCAGTTTCCCAAGGCTCCTTTGGAACCACCACCTTTATTCAGTGTCTTGTTGGTGGGGGTCTTTTCTAGGACATTGTCCCCTTTATCATGTCTTCCCATTATTGCGATGCAGGTTTTCTTGGACTCAGACACTTCTGATGTGCACTTCCAAACAGTGAAACTTAATTTCCAGTTATGGATTTCACATATTTAAATGCCACCTTCTTTACCCTCCACTTCCTCCCCACCCAGCTGAATTAGCTTGTCTAATAAGCTTATTTTCGTGCCCCAGCTATGTTGTGGAATTTCCAAGCCCCACATTTGAATATCCAATGAATTTAAGATAGATATGATATTTTTTTAAAAAATATTTTTCAGCTGGTTTTAGAAAATGTAAAGATGTGTTTGATTTTTCAATTTAAAGTTACTTCATTGATAGTGACTTGTTACTTACACGATGGTCTTGATCATAAGTTTAGATCTCTGGATATTTGGTTTGGCAGACTTTGTAGATAAACTGACCCTTCAATTTAACTCATATTCACCTCTGTCTTGTTGGTTTGCTGGCTGTTCTGAAAAATACCACTACCTTACTGTTTCATAGATACAGAGGAATTTTTAAAAAGTTAATCAAATTTCAGTATCATCATTTCTAGTAGAAAAATATATGAACTTTGATTTCATTCTTTCTAATTCAGCTTTCTTGAAGATAATAGAAATACAGAAATATGTTATAGATTACTTGATATTTGATAATGACAACAGTGTTATTAGTTTTGTATTTTGTTTTTAAAATAAAGCTCTAGTGTATGTCTAGATTAACTAATGGAGTACTCTATGAACTTTCATTAACTGTACTTTATCTACTTATATTTACATGGATAAGACCGGTGCTCATCCATACTTCTTTTGAAAGGCCACATAGAAGTTTATATTGAGAAGTATCTTTGCACTATGGTCAATTCACACTTGATTGCTTGTATTGCTAATTAAAAAAATAACCAAACTCCTGGTTCTTTCTTGAGAATTGTATATGCAAAGAAATGGGGAGGAGGAAAATTATAATCATCATTCCTTTCCTTTAATTCTTCTAAATAATGTTTGAACAATCTAGACCCATATTTAAAATATAGTTTTGTGATTAATCTCTGGTACAATATCAAGGCACTCTTCTGTTGAAGTGATGGTTTTTGAAAAGAATTATTATTTAATATTTTTTTCTCCTGGAAACAGAAAAATGAGATACTGTTTGGTTGAGATTCTATCCAGACCCATAACTCTTAGTATAATAATGGTTTGTGCAGTTATCTATAAAATAGAGTTGATTAGTTTAGGGCAATTTAGAGCTTATTTTATTTGTCAGTAGGTTATTGATTTTGCTGCTAAGTAATTATTTGGTAGATTTTAATATTACAGTGCTGGCCACTTGGTTCTGTGATTATTTAAAAATCCCATCTGCCCTTCTCTTTGTATGTGTATTTATGTACACACACACATAAAACTATAGATCAATACTTTTATGTGATATCATAGAGAAGATTTCATTGAATTCTTATTTCAGATAACAGTAAATGGTTGTGGATAAGAATTTGTATTTTGTAAAAGTGACATTCATCCATTTTCAATTTTTTCCTTTGCAAATAAAATTAAATTAAAGGAAGGGTTTCCCTCATTTTCCCCACTTAATTTCATTATATATACAAAGAGGAGTGGATTTAAGGCCTTGATGTTTTTCTTGGCCTTGTGTATTCAGGTTTCCAGTCTCCCAGTGCCCTTAATGGACTTTATGAATGCATAAACACATTTTCTTTTAAAGAAAAAAAAGATTTATAGTGTTATTTCTTACTTGCTATATTTCTTTGCACTAAAAAAGAGCTATGTGTTTGTTTTATATGACACTTTAGATACCATATTGCCTATTCTGTTTACTCCTTAATTTCTAAACTCTAGGAAGTTGATGAATAACTTCTGTGATCACTTATAGAGGTGACATACACATCTTCCCTAAAAAGCCCCTACAAATCTCTGTGACAGTGGTGTGCTCTGGGTTTGTTGCTTTATAATATTCTGTGTTCCACAGGTGAAAAAAAGGGTGACAGAAGCTGTCAGAAAGGAAATGCCTAAAAATGCATCTCTGTATGGTACAGTATCTCATGTCATGCATTCCTTACAGACAGTGTTTTTCCTGGTCAGAGAAGGTTGTCATTACTACTGCAGTAAGTGATATGTGCTCTCCATTGATTTCATTTTGTGAAGTCCAGTCCTGCTCTGTAGTGTGTGCTAGAGTTTGTACCTTGAGCTCCCCAGGAGTCACGTTAGTATCTTTTACAGGCGGTATACAAGGGCAGACCGAGGCCTAACCAGTGGAAAACCTGTGGTCAATTAAATTAAGGAGATTTCAGTAATCATCTGCAAGAAGACCTCATGGCATCAAAGTTTCTTTTCTCTGTGAATATCTTTGTGTAAGTTGTCTTTCAAAGTCTATGTTGGAAGTTGACAGTTAGAAACTCTACTAAGATACTGAGGGCAAGAAGTTGTAAAGGAAAAATTCCATGCTCCATGCTCCAATTAAAAGATTGGATTGCATTTGCCTTTGAAGTGTTTTATTTCTTCCCAAAAAGTTAAGCTACAAAATGTGTGTGCCATGTAATCCTTTTGACTCCACTTTGAACAGAAAATACTTTGTTGGTCTTTGTGTACCACATGCTGCAACTTGTAAATATGTGCATGTTGTTTACTACATTTGTTTGCCTGTCTCTTACTGCACTGAAATCTGTAAGTGAATACTTTTTTTAATACCATCCATTTTGAAAAGTTCCTTCTCCAACTCCTTGCTGTTTTCCCTTTTAATGTGTGATACACTTAGAAAACCATTTAGGTTTTAGAAACCCTGAGATTGAGTGGAGAATTGTGCCTGAGATCATCCTTATGTCCCTCTGACTTGAACAGCTAAAGGAAGCATGAGATCTTCCATTTATTTTGCAGGGCTGTTCTGTGACACTGGTAATACTTGCTATAGCTACCTACCCACACTTTGAATGAGGATAAAATGTGTATATATATAAATCTTCCTCTGTAGATAGATTTTAAGGATTAGCTGTGGGATTTATGATTCCTTCACTCCTGAATTGGCTGGAACGATGAGCAGTGACAGTTTGGAGATTGCCCAGTGACCTATGGAAAGTGAGTTTGCTTATGCCAGGGGAGACATGTAATCGCCCCTCTCAGTACCTCTGCAGAGTGGCCCAGGAATGGTGGATTTGGAGCCTAACCTATTTTGTTTCCTCAGTCTCAGAACTTAGGCTGTAAGTACTCTGTAAAGAACTTGGTGAGGCATGTAAGGACAATAGAGCTGCTTTCGAAATAGAGAAATGTTTTGTCAATGTAGGCAAAAGTTTAATACAGGCTGTTGAAGAGATGTTTAAAAATACTCTACCTTACCAACTTGTTTTTATCAGCCAAATCACTATTCAGGAGTTTCATACATAGTGTTTTGTTGTTGCTTTTAGTTTTTAGTTTTTTTGTTTGTTTGTTTGTTTGTTTTTGGCAGTGGATCCTTACTATTGTGAGTGATTACCAGCAAACTAACAGGATGGACAAAGAGTTGTGTAAATAACTTCCCATATGACATTACTTCTGATAGCTCTTTTGACTTTTTCTTCCCATTATGAATGAGAGGATCATTTGTAAACTCCCTTTCTGGGTAGGTACCAAAAAAAAAAATACTGGCTTATGGTCCCATGCGACCTTGTCTCCATTAAGCCCAGAATATGAGTGCCTTTAGCAAGCTTTAGCATTTCACAGAGAGAAGAGATGATAGAATTATTGCCATTTATCACAGTTCATTAAACACAGGAGCTTGGAATAGCAAAGGTCTGTGTGAATTCTGTGTTCTGCATTTTTTTTTTCTTAATGCAGGCTCAATTTGATACTGAGTAAAACTGTTACTTGTACTGATCAGAAACCATACACCCTGAAAATGGATTCAGTGTCCTGGGGTGGCAGCAGTCATAGAGTACTTTCCCCCTTTGTCTACGTTATATTTACATTTAGTGAATGGTGGTGTGTGGATTGGGAGGAGCTTGACACTGAATTTGGAAAAACTTCATCCCATGTTCTTTTTCAAACTCAGTCTCTGTAAAGGAAAGGGAAGTATGTATTGGAAATGAAGTGTGGGAAGAGATGGTCATGCACAATAAATATTAATTGTGTTACTTAGTCTCTACATTAAAAAAAGTACCTTCACAAATCAGATCTGAGGCCTTTTACAACAAAATTTTCCCTATTTCAAATAATTTTTAAAATTCCAAATTGCTAAGTATTTTGAATCTTTAAAACACACTACTAAATTAATTTCATTGTAGAAATTTAACATTTTATTGTGGAAATTTTCAAACATCAGAGTTGAAAAAATTTTACAATATCCCCACCACTAGATTCTGTAGTCAGTATTTTACTGTGCTTGTCTACTACGTATCTGTCCATCCCCTCTATTCATCCATCCATCCTCAGCTTATTTTAAATATACGCTTCAGTGTAAATTTCAGACAATGCGTTTCCCTTAAACACTTCAGCATAGGTATCATTAACTAGAGTTTTATACTTGTTTAAATATCAATATCTTTTTAAAGGTAGTGTCTCAGTCATAAGTTTAGATCATGTGTTTATTGACTCATGAAGTCAATAACCTCAGCCAATGAACACACGCTTTTTCTCCTGTGGACTTCAGCCTCCTGCCAGTTTCTGCGTTTGTACGTGCTTAGAATGAGGGAAGACAGTGCTTTTCAAACTGAAGTCTTCTTGCGTTGGACATTTTAAATGCTTAGTTGTCATATATTTTAAAGTTTCATGATAAGATTTCTCCCTTATCCCTCTTGTTATGATGTATTTTTGCTGAACTATGCAGCTTTAAAAAATTGTGAGTTCCTGATTGGGGTTTGTGAAATCAGCTTATACCTCATTTCAACCTGCTGCTGCTGCTTCATGTCATCACATTTCCTTCACAACTTCCACCCATTCTGCCAGAAAGCACAGAGTCAAACCGTAGACAATTAGCTGTTTTAAAGACTCTAGAAGAGCAGATTGAGTAGTTTAGAAAGTTAAAACCGTGAATTTATATAAAGCCTCTGAGTTCCCTGAGAATGGAATTGCCCATGCTTCCTCTAGCCATAATTAGCAGGATCGAAAATGATTGTACTGCACAGTGAGTTGCTGAAATTGTGAGCCTTAGTAACATCTTCAGCTTTACTCTAGTACTGCCTGGAAAATTTTTTTTTGACATATGCCTTCATTATGCCAGTTTTTTGTGGGAAAAATGGTAGGTGACTTGCCCCAGGCCACGAAGGTAGAATGGATAGGCAGAACTGAAACTTCAGTGTTCTTGATTCATATTCTTGTGCTAGTTTGGTAAGATTTATGGCTTCTAAATAACACTTCCTGTGGGGCTCTGAAGATGAAAATATGTATTTTTACTAATTAAACTTTATATTTAGGCATTCCATGACTTTTTGAACTTAAAGATCTTTTCATGGCCATATTTCCTCATTAAGCCAATGAAACTGCTAAAAATATCACTTCACTGTTGAATATTAACTAACGCAGGTTTTACCAGATTTATTTTTGCATTTCAATGACTTTCATGATTCATTCATAACTCTTTCTATGTAAGTGCTTAAGTGACCCCCTCACTAGTGAAAATGTTCTCTATCACTGATTATATGTATATTCTCTACATGATCTATTTTTTAAAGGAAAAGTAACCCCAATGTGTCAGAATGAATGATATTATCCTAGGGCAAAGAACATATAAAGTTTATTTCTACTCTGCAAATCTGGCATTCACAGGAACAAAACTCAGAGTGGCTGGTCATTGTTTGCCTTCTTTTGCTACTTGAGCCTTTCTGTGGTTTTGTAAATCCGTGAGTCATCTTATGAGAATTTCGTGTTGATTCTGTGTTAATTGGTGTTCACCTTGTGGTATCCTTGGCTGCCCACAGCAGTTTAACTTGGGTGTGGTGCGTCTGCTTTGAAATGCCTTACTAGAGTACGTCAGACTCTGCTCTGAAGCATTCCACATATCTGCTAGGACAATACATTGCCTCTCTTGGATGTATGCTCTTAGATCCAGAAGCAAAAATGACTTTGCTTTCACTGTTAAGGTTGCATTTTAGTGCAGTTATTATTTTAAATTAGAGAATAAAATCATGGAAAACCAATGGAGACTTTAGAATCCTTCATTTAATGGCATGGCAAGCTTGTAAAACAGTTTTTGCTATTTCACTAGAACAGTGTCTCTGGTAAAGGATATAGCTAAAAAAAAATGCCAGCCAGAACTGTGTGAAATTGGAGTTGTTTCCTAAAATTATTTCTAAATGTCCTGCAGGGGTTTAACATCTGTGTATGCTGTTGGGGCTTAAGTGCCAGTCACTGCTTTGGGAATGTTTCTGTTTTGGGGCTATAGACAAAAAATGTCATGGTGTTTAAACCAATCAACTGTGAATTGTGAAATTGAAATTGCTCCTTTGGTTTTGTTTTCTTCTGTATATTGAATATAGAAATCAAAAAGTTATTTAAAATTTATACTGCTTATGTTGATGGCTCATTTTGGCTGTGTATCCTCACTATGTACTGATTTCTGATAAAGGCTTGACATTGTTATAACGGGCATTTTGTGTTCAATTTAATAAAACAGTTTCCGAGTCTTGTCTGCAGATCGTTCAGTTATGAGTTGGAGGTCAAGGAAAAAGGCACATTGTCAGCACGGAGGTGTTACTTTTAATGCTGATGCTTGATGGCTGTGGGTTCACCGTTCATCAGTCTGCACATAATCCGTCATGGGCTCTAGAGCTCACATGGAGCACTGTCAGGTCGTGGGCTTATAGTAGAATTAACCCAGCTGCCCCGCGTCACTGGAGTTGGCCTGGGACTGGAGGGAGTTCTTAATTTAATTGATATATTTTAAAATTTATCTTCCCTTCAAATTCTGAGAAAAGTTGAGCTTAGCACAATCATAACTGCTGCTTTTAGAAATAAACATTAACATGTATATACTCATTAATCTTTTGGATATTTCACATACAAAATACTCTTAAAATTCACTTTAAAATACAATACATTATTGGGGTATGGTCATTAAGCACTCTGGCTTACTGTATGCAATGGGCTTCTGAATTTCAGCACTCATTTTGAAGAGCAGATGATAGGCCTGGAAGGTGCTGTTATGGTTTGTTTAATCAGGATGCAAGGCACATACACTTACTGTCGTGGGAAAAATTCCTGTCTGCACACAAAAAATGTTTTTGAATGAACTGAATGGATCACATTGACTGTGTTTTAAAAACACACAAGGCATCAGCACATTTTATTATATCATCTCCAAGAGATTTGTAGCTTAAAAGAAAGCCGTAATAATGGGCATCAAAAAAATAAAAGTCTTAAATCAGTACAGCTTTTCAGCTCTTTTTTTTTTCCCAGGCATTTCTGAGGCTTATCCTTTGGCTGAAAATCTATTCACAATCAGGCACTGGATATTATACTTTAAAATTGCCTGTCTGTAAAAGACCAGCGATGAACTTTCCCAACCTATTATAAATTGATGTAAGATTGTAGAGAGATCAGAAGTAGGCCTTTGTGTGATGCATTTTAAGATTTTTATAATCTGAGTTGAGACTTAGCCCACCATGAAATGTATTATTTAATAGGGATGTAATTCTGAATCCTTTACCTCCCCCACACAAAAAAAATTCACCTGAAAATACAGTCTGTTGTGTGTGTGAGGGAGAGAGAGGAAGAGATAGAGAGGTTGAGGTGTGTGTATTAGGAGGGAGTGTATGTAAACATGTTCAAGATGTCAAATACTTGCCGTGAAGCGTGTCCAAAGGAGCAGCGTAAATTTGCCACTGGAGGCGATATGTGCCACCCTAGGCAGTTGGTAACTTTTGCTTGGCGTTTTGGATGTCTTTCAGCATAATTGGAGCTTCAAATGTGCTTTGGCTGGCAGCTGTCCTCCAGAAAGGAACAAGATGTCTTTAATATTAACTTCAGTTTTTAATCTTTGCTGATGCCAGAGGCTCTTCTCTATCCTTGTTTTCTACAAAGAGCCTATTAGGCTGTGGACTTTGACCAAAGGTATCTAGTGCCACCCTGTGGACTCTCTAAATCTTACAGTTAGCAATTTGAGTGTGGTTGGTTCACCACCTTTGTTTGAAGCAGGATCTGCTGCTAAAAACCACCTTATTGGAGGACAGGAGTTTTCATCCTTAAATAAAGCAAGGGAAGACATGTCCCTAGGACAGGAGTGTCAAACTCATTTTCGCCGGGGGCCACATCAGCCTCGCGGTTGCTTTCAAAGGGCCGAATGTAATTTCAACTCTTAACAGTTAAGAAGTAGTTATATTCATACAGCCCTTAAGTTATTTCTGCTTTGGCCCTTTGAAGGCAACCCCAAGGCTGGTGTGGACCCGGTGAAAATGAGTTTGACACCCCTGCTCTAGGCGGTATTAAGGAGTTTTTTCTTTTATAGTTTCAGCTGCTGAAGTATGCAGAGTGAGAAAAGTCGTGGATTGGGAATTAGGAGGCACGTAGATGCGTATGTATGTGTATATCACACGTGTGTAGGATTTTTTGTGATGTTTTAAAAATATATATTTTGCTTTTAAGAAATCTATTACCCATGCATGTTTGGGTATGTGAACAACAAACATAGAAACTAAAATAAAATACTGGTCAGTGGAAGCCCCAAACTGGAAAGAAAGGACTAATCTTTCATCATAGAAGATTATTGAACATTTTAAAAATTATGTACAAGAGCAAATGTTACCGAACATGCACAAATCATACTGATAATATAAGAACTATGAAAGACTAAAGTTTTCCCAAACATAATTTATTTTGAGGAAGAACATAATGATTTCTGCTTCAATAAGCTGGCAGTACATAAGGAGACATTTTTAAGTGTTTTATTAAATATTTCCAACACTTAGAAGAAGTAAATACTACCATAACTTGTCCCAGTTCTGTCACCTGTGTGCTCTGGAGCATGTCACTTAACCTTGCTGGAATCCAGTTGCTTAGAATTGGGGTCTTATTAGGTGTGAATTCCAGTTATTCCTTTTCATCACTCTCAATAGTATGGACAATTTGGAGAACCGGTCTTTCTAAAAAATTAATTGAATTTTTTTGAATAAGGTCTGAGCCACTCCTGAACTCGCGTCCCGTTTTCCTCCCCCAAGGTGAGCAGTTACCAGTTGCCAGTGGTTTGCCCAGAGGTATTCTATGCGGTGTGAGTGGGAGATCCGTGTGACACTCTTGCTCAGTGAGCAGTGTGCCTTGGCAATCCTTCTATGCCAGGACACGTGAGTCTTACCTCACTCTTTCTGACTCTGTGGCATTGCTTTGTATGATTTTCAAAATTTCTTTTTGTTGGTCCTCTGTTGATTTCATATATAGATATATAAAATAATGATGTTTTAAAAATAAAAATGTAAATCCTGGCTGGTGTGGCTCAGTGGATTGAGCACCGGCCTGCACACCAAAATGTCACTGTTTCGGTTCTCTGTCAGGGCACATACCTGGGTTTCGGGCCAGGTCCCCAGTTGGGGGCGTGCAAGAGGCAAGCGACTAATGTTTCTCTCACACATTGTGTTTCTTTACCTTTCTTTCTACCTGTCTTCTTCTCTCTAAAAATAATAAAATCTTTTAAAAAATAGTTACAAATATTGTGGTAAAATACACACATAACAAAATTGATCATGTTAACTATTTTTAAGTCTACACGTCAGTGGCATTAAGTACATTCACGTGGTGCAACTATGGCCGCCCTCCATTTCCAGAACTTTTTTCATCCTCCTGAACAGAAACTCTGTAACTCATTAAACAGTAATACCCTGTTCCTCGCTACCTCCCAGCCCCTGGCAACCACCATTCTACTTTCTGTGAATTTTACTTCACAGAATTAATATATAAGTAGAATCTCACAGTGCTTGTCTTTTGTGCCTGCTTCCCTTCATTTAGAATAATGTCCTCAGAGTTTATCCATGTTGTGGAATGTGTCAGATTTTCCTTTCTTTTTAGGCTAATATTCCATTGTATGTATATACTACATTTTATTTACCTATTCATCTATCAATGGACATTCGGGTTGTTGCCACCCACAGGGTGGATAATGTGAATAATGCTGAACATGGGTGTAAAAAAAATTAAAAACTTTAAAAATATGAAATATTTAACATATGCAAAGTTTATAGGATAAACAGACATGTAATCACCAAGTTCTCCAGCACTATCAAGTCCTAACATTTTGCTATATATTATTCTGATATTTTTAGAGAAAAATAAAACATTACCAATTCAGCCAAAGCCCACTGTGCACCCCACCCCTACCAGTTCCAATCTAAGCTATTGACAGATAAACCCACAATTTTAAATTTGGTATTTATTATTTCCATATATGTTATATTAATGCTATATGTATCCATAAACAGTAGATAGTATTGTTCATGCTTTCAAAATTAACATAACTGTCTCAACAATATACAAATAGTTTATTTTTATTCTCAACATGTATGATGATACATATGGCCATATTTTATTCATTTTAAATAGTATAGTGTTCCATTGTCTAAGCATAGCATAATTTATTCTTTTTGTAGATGGACATTTAGGTGGTTTTCCAATATTTTCTTATTAAAAACAATACCCTGGTGAATTTTTAAAACATATCTCCATAGACTCTCCAGGCTAGATCCTTGCTACATCACCTTGTAGCTCTTTACAAATGCAACATCCTAGGTACCACTGCAGACCTACTGAATTCGAACCTGTTTATGCAAGATCCCCAGGTGATTCATAAGCGTATTAAAATTTGAGCAGTTGTTCTCAAACTTAGTAGCACCTGGGAAGTTAAAAACAGCTAACTTACACCTGGGTTGTGCTGCAGAGATTTTGATTTAATTGCTCCATGTTGTGCTCCTCAGATGGTTCTAATGCATAGTCAAGATTTAGTAGGGTTGCTGGGGCCCAAACAGTCACCACTGCCTTGTGGGTGTTGCTTGGCTATCGCTGGGATGCCTCTCTGGAAAAGATCGTTTTACCCACAAGGGGCTATAACAGGCAGGTAGCTACTATGACAGCAACCTCTAATTCAGTCAGTTATCAAAAACACTTGAGCAAATGCTTTGTCCTATTTTTAGTACAACTAGATCTTTGTCCATAGAATAAATTTACTTCGTCTGTTAGGTAAATTTGTTAATCTACTTAACAAACACTTGTAAGGCACTCACTATATATCAGATCATCTTAAAAGCACTTTATTAATATTATCTATTATTTGTTGGAAAGTTTACTTTCCACTTAAGAGAGCTTTGAAATTTTGAGTGAAATAGTGTGGTTTGTCAGAAGGAAGAATACGTAGTGATAAGAAAGAACGTGAGATGTGGGACGGTGAGGTTCCTGCTCTGTGCTCTGCCAGACAGAGCAGCCCCACCATCTTCGGCCCTCAGGGACTGTCCCACTCAGCCCGCAGGGTCGGCCTGTGGCCTGTGAGTGCACGAAGCTACTGCTTCCCCGAGGAAGAGGACCCAGGACGGCATCCACTCAGCAATGTGGCCTTTTCTGCCTGACACTCCAGTGTCGTTGTGGTCGAAACTGGGAAAATCCTTAGTCTGCCAGTGGCATCTCAGGGCAAATTATTCTTCTATCCAGCCACTCTGTGTTTTTGCAAGTAAATCGTGGAACAGAGCACTTAAATCACAACTGGATCAGCTATTTCAAAGTGTATTTATGTGACCCGAAGGAACTTCCTCAAAGAGAGGAATTTTTTTCATTACTTATATCTATGTTCAATCACATAATTAGATTTACATACATTTTCACTGTCAAATATTCAACACTTTTAAAGTGGGGAAATACTCCTTAAACTCCCAATTTCCCCAAAACCCACTTTTCCCTTCCAGAGGTAACTGCTATTATTAGCGTAATGTGTATCCTTCTAAACCTTTTCCTATGTATTTGTACGTATGTCATTTTTATGTTTTACTGGAGAAGAATTTCTACAGCATGTACTTTTAATATCTATTAGAGTGCTGCTTTTTTAACTGTATTTCCTCATCTCTCTCCCAGATTTGCCCAACTCTTTCTTGTGTTATTTTACCCAGGATACTACTTAAAAATACACTCTAGAGAATTAAATGACCAAAATTGTAGAGTTCACCACTGTCTCAGAATTGTATTTAAAAGTCAGGAGGTGATGCCTTAGTTATATACGTCCCATTTTAGACAGATAAAACTGGAAGGACAAAGTCTTTCCTAGGGAGGAGAACTGTGCCTCAGTTTTTCATCAGGTCCCTTTTCTCCAACGCCAGCGGCTCGCAGAGTCCAAGGCTGGGGGATTGTCATTTGCTGAATGTGATGCTGTTCTTCCTGTTCTCTTCTTCCACTTAAATGCAGGGGGACTGATCAGTTTTGCTCCCCAGGAATTCTCTCTGGTTGTTGGCAGGACAACACCCAGCCAGTGGATTCGTGTTATCAGCCAGGGCCTTAGGAAAAACTCACTGCGTTCTGCAGTTGGGCACCCTCAGGATGGCTGTTGCCGAATGCTGTTACACATCTCATCAGCATGCCCCCCTGCCAGGTGTTTGTTAGTGGACCGAGGAGAGCGAATGAGCAGCTGCATGTTCCTTTGCATGCGATCAGTACTTTATCACTTGGTAGCTGGCAAGGAAAACAGGAATTCATCTCTGGGCTCAAGGACTTTGCAAAGTCACCACCGGTTACAAAAACTGTGGCCAGTGCTGGATTTCAAGAGAGATTTGTATGCCGCCTCATAATTGCCCTACTGCAGGTGGTCGCCACTTCGGAATTCATGGGCTGGTGGGCAAGAGGGGAAACGCCAAGCATTTGCAGAAGGGGCGTATTCCCAAGTAAAATCTGGCCATTGCATCCTTTTGCTTAAAAACTTTTACTGGTTCCCATTGCCAAAAATTTAGATTTTATTGTCATGCAATTAAATCAAAGGCTTCTGAAAGCAGAGGCTACAAACCAGCAGCCTAGGACTGAATTTGCCTGGCAGATGTGTTTTATCTGGCCCCACAGTGTTTTAGAAAAAATAGAATCAATTACTAAGAGAACAAGGTTGAGAGGTTTGACACAAAACGTTGGATTTCCAGCCATATTGGCCCACATTTCTGTATAAATTATATGACGTGAGTGTGGTCGCCCTCTGTGGATGGGCCCCGGTTCAGCAATCGCCCTGTACTGCAGCCCTGAGGCTGCTGTTCTGTGTGAGTCTTGCTTCCTGCCCCACGGCCTCTCTGCCTGGTGGGATGTGGGAAGGAACTCACTGACCTCTCTGACACAGGTGCAAACCTAAGTGTGAAGTTGTTCCTACCCTACGGGGCAACCCCTGAGAAATGAGAATCCAGAACTGGTAGATCAATATGCCCGAGTGGAAAAGAGCTGCCATTTACCACAGTGGTGACCAGATCCACATTCACCCTTGGATTGGCTTTCTCTCCTCGTTTTTTACTCTTCCCAGTCCCTCACTCACACTCCTTGGGAACACCTCCTAAAATAAATCACCTGTGCTTGAGCCCCTATCACAAGCTCTGCGTTTAGGTGGTAATTAAGGCTAAGAGCTTCTCTGTTCCTGATTTTCTTAACTGGCTTACTTGACTCATTCCATTCACCTTCGTGGTTCCACAGGCATTTGAGGTTGGGACCCTGCCTTAGAGATTCACCTGTAGGTGAATGCACTCCAGGCATTCAACACCATGACCACCTCTACAACTCCTCAAGCAGCAGAGCTCTGAGCAACTGCCGTTTCCTTTGTTTGACCGCCACCCCTGCCTCCTCCCACCGATTCCCAGCTGCCCTCCTTCCATTGAGCAAATTCCTACTGCGTCTTCAAGGCTGCCTGCACTTTGGTTTCCTCTGTGGACCCTGCCCTAACTCCTGCACACTTGTGCATCTTTAAAGGCTAAGGAGAGGGAGCTAGGAAAGAGGGAAAGATTGTCGATGGAGGAAGAAGACACTGATGGAGCCAACTCTTGTTGGAGATGATGAGAATGGCATCATGGGCTCAGGTGAGAAACTTCCCTCTAAAGGGGGAGTGTTTATTCTCTGAAATTAGGATAATGCTAGCAAATACTGATGTATACCTACTTACATGCCAGGCACTGTTCTGAGTGCTTTCAACATATTTAGTAAATGTTAGTCTTTCCTCTTCACAAGGGCACTTTTAGATATATATTATTATTATCCCCATTTTACAGATTAGAAAATTGAGGCACCGAGAGGTTAAGTAACTGCCCAAGATCACACAGCTTGTAGGCAGGTTGTCTGGTTTTAGAGCTCATGCTCTTGACCACTCTATGTCTTATTACTTCTTAAGGGAAACTAAGGTAGAAAATGTTATACATACATGGAAAAGAAAGCACGGTGCTTTATGTCCATCGGCCTAAATCTTCCCAGTGGAGCAGGAGACAAGGCCAGACAATATGGTTGTAAGAGGCATACGCCCTGTTTGAATTTGAGTAGGGAGCAAGAAAAAGAAGTGGTGAGAGTAAATTGGTCTTGGTCTTGTTTTTCAAAAGCTCCTAAAATATCAGTAACACTGTGCCTGTCCCTTAGCACACTGTTAAGTACTTGGCAACTAAGCTTCTACTGTTGCCAAATGGCATGGTTCCTTGTGGCACTTCCAGAAACCACAGGGCCTGAGGCTTTGATATGTTTAGGAAATGATAGTTACAGGAATGGCCCTCAGACTGTTTAGAAGCCTCAGCCTGGGGAGGATTTGGGGTATTTTGTAGTCAGGTGTAGCTTCCGCGGTTTCCAGAACAGACAGGCATCAGATGTCCATGAGAATGGAAAAGATGTCTCGAGCCTAGTGAATTCGCATCTCCAGAAAGGTGGTTTCCTACAGCAGTGCCATCTCCCTGTTGCAATGTGGGGGCCTGGGAGGTTTTGCTTCTGTTTGTGTTATCGCCTGCTTTATTCAGCTTCAAAGTTTTCGTATCCTCTTCCATTAAAGAAACTTTGTATGCTTGTCTTTCTGTCATCTCATAACAGTTCTGTGGGTGCACAACTGATTTATCATGGGCAAGAGTAGAGCTGCGTGGAGCATGGAAGGACAGTGTGTCCAATTAAGGGATGTGATACTCAAATTTATTGCAGGTAACAAATTTAATTAGCCTTAATGGAAGCAAAACCAACGAAAAGTGTGGATACATATGTGGGTAACATCATGGGGGAAAAAACTGTGGGAAACATTACATTTTCCTATTTTCCCACTGTGGCTGGTTTTTCCATATTTTGTGAAAAACTTCTTTGCATCCTTGCCTCTTGGATCTAGAAGTTGTGATTACCTTTCACTCAGGTGTTGGTAACAAAAGATAGAATAAGGATGAATAAAATGTAGCATTCTGAAAACAATCGGGGCTCTTTGGGCTTCACGGTTTCTTGAGATGCAGACGGTAGTTTTCAAGCTTCAGTGAGCAGTGGAATACCCAAGATGCTCTTTGCTTCGCCCACCCTCAGTGGTTGGGCTTAAGTAAAGCTGGGCTCAGAAACTTTCATTTTGAACAAGCACCTCAGGTAAAATAGATAAGGGGGAGTTTAGAGGGAATGTTTATGTTTTGTTTTCAAAGATAAGAAAAGGAAAAGAAGGTATTTTTTAAAATGATCCAATTAACCTATTGTTGGGATTCCTAAAATAAGTAGTCTGGTAAAATCTTGGTCATTTGGGTGAGTTGTGATAGTTGGTGTTTTTTGAGGAAATAGCCCTGCTTGTCTAAGTTGTCAATGTTATGTGTGTAGAGTTAGTCATAATATTCCTTATCTTTTAAAAAATTTTACTTTATTTTTTTCTATTACCATATATCCCCCCATACCCTCTTCTACCGCCACTCACCCCCTCCCCATCACAATCACCACGCTGTTGTCCAAGTTCGTGAGTCCTTTCTCTCCTTTTTTCTTTTTTGCTCAATCCCTCCAACCCCCATCCCTACTGAGCTGCCAGTCTGCTCTCTACCTATGAGTCTGTCTGTATTTTGCTTGTTAGTTCAGTCTGTCCATTAGATTCCACATATGAGTGAAAACATACAGTATTTGTCTTTCTCTGACTGGCTTATTTCACTTAGCATAATGTTTTCCAGTTCCATCCATGCTGTTGCAAAGGGTAAAATTGTCTTCTTTTTATGGCTGAGTAGTATTCCACTATATAAATATATATATATATTTATATATATATATATTCCACTTCTACTATATAGTATAGTACTATATAAATATACCAAAGCTGTTTTACCCACTCATGTACTGATGGACATTTGGATTGCTTTCAAATCTTGGCGATTGTAAATAATGCTGCAGTAAACATAAGGGTGCATACATCCTTTCGAATTAGTATTTTGGGTTTCTTAGGATAAATTCCAAGTGGTGGAATTGCTGGGTCATAAGGCGGTTCTATTTTTAATTTTTTTAGGTAATATCCACAACTGCTTTCCACAGTGGCTGCACCAATCGGCATTCCCACCAACAGTGCAAAAGGGTTTCCCTTGCTCCATATCCTCACTAGCACTTGTTTGTTGATTTATTGATGATGGCCATTCTGATGAAATCTCATTGTGGTTGTAATTTGCATCTCTCTGATGATTAATGACATTGAGCATCTTTTCATATATCTATGGGCCATCTGAACATCCTCTTTGGAGAAGTGTCTATTCAGGTCCTTTGCCCATTTTTTAAGTGGATTGTTTACTTTTTGGTGTTGAGTTTTATGAATTCTTTATAAATTTTGAATATTCCCCCCTCATGAGATATATCAACAAATATGTTCTTCCATTCAGTAGGCTGTCTTTTCATTTGCTGATGGTTTCCTTTGCTGTGCAGAAACTTTAGTTTTATGTATTCTTATTATTCTGTTGTTGGCTGGGTCTCTAGTGATATCCCATTTTATTCTTGATATTGGTAATTTGTCTTTTCTCTTTTTGTCTTTGTGCCTATATTGCTATATTTAAAGTGAGTTTCTTCTCAACAACGTATAGTCAGGTCATGATTTTTAATCTACTTGGCCAATCTGTGTCTTTTATTTATTGATTTTTTTTTTTAATTGAGAGAGAATGAGAGAGACAGAGAGAGACAGGGAGAGAGAAAGACATCATTCGTTGTTCTACCCATCCACACATTCACTGGTTGATTCTGGTATGTGTCTGGACCAGTGATTGAATCTACAACCTTGGTGTAGTTGGATGATGCTCTAACCAACTGAGCTACCTGGCCAGGGCTAATCTGTGTCTTTTAATTGTTTAACTTAGACATTCCCATTTCATGTAATTATTCATATGTTAGGACTTCAATCTGCTGTTTTATTTTTTTGTTGTTTTCTGTTTGTTCTCTCTGCTTTTTGTTTTTCTGTCTTCCTTTTCCTACCCACCGGTGCGTTATTGGAACCTTATTGGGTCATTTGGATTTATCTACAGTGTTTAGGTGGTATCTCTTTATATAATATTTTTTCAAGTATATTTTATTGATTATGCTATTACAGTTTTCCCAATTTTCCCCCCTTTTTCCCCCCTCCACCCTGCACCCCCCAACCCTCCAGCTTCCCACCCCCCTTAGTTCATGTCCATGGGTTGTATATATAAGTTCTTTGAGTTCTCTGTTTCCTGTACCATTTTTGATGTCTCCTCATCTATTTAATGCCTACTGATTATGCTTCTTCTTCCCTGTACCCTTTCCCCATTCCTCCCTCCCCCCGCCCCACACTGAGAACCCTCCATGTGATGTCCATTTCTCTGATTCTGTTCCTGTTCTAGTTGTTTGCTTAGTGTTTGTTTTTGTTGTTTTTCTTTCTTTTATTTTTTTTTAGGTTCATTTGTTGATAGTTGTGAGCTTGTTGTCATTTTACTGTTCATAGTTTTGATCTTTTTTTTAGATAAGTCCCTTTAACATTTCATATAATAATGGCTTGGTGGTGATGAAGTCCTGTAACTTGACCTTATCTGAGAAGCACTATCTGCCCTTCCATTCTAAATGAAAGCTTTGCTGGATAGAGCAATCTGGGATGTAGGTTCTTGTCTTTCATGACTTGGAATACTTCTTTCCAGTGCCTTCTTGCCTGTGAGGTCTCTTTTGAGAAATCAGCTGATAGCCTAATGGATACTCCTTCGTAGGTAACTCTTTCCTTTCCTCTTGCTGCTTTTAGGATACTCTCCTTATCTTTAATCGTGGGTAATGTAATTATGTTCCTCTTTGGGTTCAAATTCTTTGGGACTCTCTGGGCTTCCTGGAAGTCTATTTTCTTGGCCAGATTGGATTGGGGGAAGTTTTTCTTCATTATTTGTTCAAATAAGTTTTCCATTTCTTGGTCTTGTTCTTCTCCTTCTGGCACCCCTATGGTTCAGATATTGGAATGTTTCAAGTTGTCAAAGAGGTTCAAAAGTCTCTCTTCATTTTTTTGAATTCTTGTTTCTTCATTCTGTTCCAGTTGGATGTTTATTTCTTCCTTTTGTTCCAAATCGTTCATTTGAGTCCTGGTTTTCTTCCTGTCACTGTTGGTTCTCTGAATATTTTGCTTTATTTCATTTTGGGTATCTTTCATTTGTTCTTTCATTTTTCGACCAAGCTCAATCAGTTCTGTGAACATTTTGATTACCAGGGCTTTAAATTCTCCATCAGATAGGTTGGCTATCTCCTCATCATTTAGCTCTCTATCTGAAGTTTCACAGTGTTCCTTCATTTCAGCCCTATTTCTTTGTTTGGGGCCCCTGTTAGGTTGTAAGTTGTAAGTTGTAAGGGTGCGGGGCCTTAGGTATTCACCAGGGTGGGGCAACCCTCCTTGCGGTGCTGCAGAGCTGCCTGTGGGGGAGGGGCCAGAAGGGGAACAGTACAGCTCACCTGCTCCTCTCCAGCCTGCTTTTCAACGAACTCTCTTGGGTGAGACTGGGAGTTTCTCCTGCTGTGGCAACTGCTGTAGTCCACAGCCCACTCTGAGTCTCGGTTTCCGCTTAAGTCAGCCCCGCCCGCACAGCTTGCCTTGGTGCTGCAGCCAGCCCAGCCCGCACTTGCTGCCTTGCTGCGGTTTCTCTCCGTCTGCTCTCCTACTGGTCTGGTTGTTCTGTTTGACTGTTTCTTTAATTCTGTGGTTGTCAGAGTTCCATACATTTTGATTTTCTGGCACTTCTGGTTGTTTATTGATTTTAGATTGGTTGTTATCCTCCTTTTTGTTGTGCAAGGAAGCAAAGGGTTTTTCTACATATGCCTCTATCTTGGCCAGACCTTTTATAACATTTTTAGTAGTTGTTTTAGGTGTTACATTATATATATATGTATATATATATATTACATTTTATATATATTACATTATATATTACATTATATATATTTTATATATATACACATAACTCATCACAGTTTCCTAGTGTTGTGCTTTTACTAGTTCTAGTGACATACAGCTACCTTTCCCACCATCACAGTCTCTTACCCTCCCTCATTCATAATTGTTCTAACTACTTCCTCCACATACACTTAGAACCACACCGGATGGTGTTATGACTTGTACTTTAATCCTCAAACATAAAAAAACCAACCAAACCAAAAAATCCAGAAGAGCAGAGGATTCCACTGCACTTACTCATATTTTTGTTTGTGTCTTTTCTTCCCTCCTGATGTTCTAAGGTTCCTACTTTTATCATTTCCTTGTTCTTTAAAGGACGCCCTTCAACTGTTCTTTCAGGGTGGATCTGCTGGTGACAAATTCTCTTCGTTTTTCTTCTTCTGAAAATGTCTTGATTTCTCTTTTTTCCTTAAGGTTATTTTTGCTGGGTGTAAGGTTCTGGGTCGAGGGTTCCTTCTTTCGGCTCTCTTCTAATTGTCCCACCTCACTCTGACGAGGACACTTACTCCTGCTCATGGGGACCCTCACTCTTATCAGGCCTCACACCTGAACCTGGAGTTCCTACTTCCCACTTCAGTGTTCTGCTGAGCAAAACACTGTGAAAACGGGATCTGTTCTGTGCTTCCTTTGTTTTTGTTTTTGTTTTTTTTTTTTGTTTTTTCCAGAAAGGGACCTTGTAATTGTGTACAGAACCTGTGGTGTTGGCGAGTTGTGAGGAATACTGGCAGGGGGGTCTCTGATCAAAGTAGGAATGGGCATATAAAATGATTAACTTTTAAAATAGTAAATGATTTTCCAAAGGCTATAGTAATAGTAACATTTCAACTAAAAAGAGGCCAGTATATAAGAATATTCCTAGGACTTTAGGACTTTTTCTGTCAGGCAGGACCAGGGTCAGCCCTTGAAATGTTATTTTTGAATTGTATCTGCTCTCATCATAACAATCCAAATACAACTGCCACAGTTTTGATATGGGTCATATATAAAACATGCTCAAGTAGACAGCAAAGTTAATGTGTCTCGCAGTTATATTCCTAAAGGACAGATGTGACAAAATATTTTATTCAAGAGAGATGAAGTTTTGGAATAGGCACACATGTCTGGATCAGGCACACATGTACTGGTGTTGTTGGACCCTGGATTAGTGGGAGGAAGTTTGGGGAGCTGTGTCCAGTTGGTAACACCTCACTTTAATGCAGCAAGAATATACTCACACAATATACCAAGTGTGGGTCTTAGGCCACCTGCATCAGGAAGGGAGGCCTCAACACTGTGATCCAGGGCCTATCCCAGATATTCTGACTACATCAGAGTATAGAGGCGGGGGTGGGGCTGTCAGGCTTCATCTTTATCAAGCATCCCAGGTGGTTCTTAGGCATACCGATGTTTGGTGCCAAAACACAGCCCCTAGGGCGATGGCAGATCTAGAAACTGGGCCACCTGAGTTTCAAAGGGAGCTGTGATTACAGTTGACTCTGAACAACTAGCAGGTAGGGGTGCTAATCCTGCAGTCAAAAATCCTGTAAGTTCTGATTCCCCCAAAACTTAACTAAAATTGGCCCTTCATGCCAGTGGATTCAACCAACATAGGGTGGAAAAGGGTATTTTTGATGTGGGGTTGGGATCCCCAGTTGGAAAACTATGGTTTCAATGAGAAAATATTGTTTTCAATCCAAGGTTGGTTGACTCTGCCTTCGGGACACCCACAGATAAGGAAGGGATTACTATATTTACTGAAAAAAAAAACCCTCGCTTGTAAGTGGACTCATGCAGCTCAAACCCCTGTTCTTCAAGGGTCAGCTTTATTTGGTTTGGAGAAGAATAGGCACAAAGAGGCCCTGATGACTGTCTTCATTTCTCAAGGCCTGTCACTGATCCAGGAGTCTATGGTCAGTAAATGTGAGTTATATGGTGACAGATTTCAGCCCAGTGTGAAAAGAAAAAAAAAATCTTTCAAATTAGCATTTAAAAATGTAAAACTGTCCTGGTTGTAACTTTCTGGATACTGGATATTTTCGGTCAAAAGCTACAAGAACTTGTTGAATGAAATAAGGGACTATATTTCTAAAACATTCTGAGAATCGCTGACCCTATGTCACTTAATTAGTTCTCTGCCTTTAGAAGATCCTACATGTTCCAAACGTCTTCAGACTTTACATCTCTCCATGTTCAGCCATGGTAACCAGTGTATTAACTGCTTTCTGTTTTGAAGTGACCCAGCGGTCCATCTGGAGCTGACGCTGAGACGTTCCCAGGCACCTCCGTGTCCTATGACACTGTTGTCCATTACCCATGACAGCCCTGCTGGGCAGAAAAGCGTCGCTGGCGAAGAAGCCCCTTTGTAGTCACACATACCTTTCGCCTCTCTCCTTTTGAAAAATGTCTGTAGTTATATCTGCCTACTCTTTCACTTTGCTGAGATGAGTTTGAATTTGTTATTTTGAGTAAATGTCTAAATTCAGGTGCCTGGGATTACCCTTGGATTGTTTGGCTGACAGCTGTGAACTTAGTGAATCTCTTATCTGTCCCATCTCTGTCCATGAAGCTTACTAAGCAAGTTCAAGGTCAGGATGGTATAAGTGTACTCTCACACTGTGTGTGTGTGTGTGTGTGTGTGTGTGTTATATTGGATAGAGAAATTATAGATAACAATGGGCCCCACGATTCTCTCTCTAGGGGCCTAGGAGATGGGGCTAAGGGTATGGCCAGACAGGGAAATTAAGCTTGTAAAATGATACTGTTAATATTTATCAGGAGACCAGATTTTGGGAGAGGACAGAGTCCATGTTCAGCTAGCATTTTTAAAAAGAAACTGATACTTCCAAGTGAAAGAAAGTATGTATGGTCCCTGATAGAGGAATCTTTTATTTTCTTGGCAGGTGACACACTGTGGCTTTGTGTAGAAATGCCTAAGTGTTTCTGCTGTTACCTGTTTTTACTACCAACAATTCTGACACCAAATGTGTGGGTCTCTCCAATTCTCTGCAAACACCAACTGGGTGCTCTGTAGTTTAATTCAATTCTGATACTAACTCTCCAGAGTTAGAGACCCCGGTGGTTAAGATCTTGGCTCCACACGACTGCCCCCCAATTCAGATGGCAATTGTAAGTAGTGGGTTCCCAGGTAACCCACACTTCTGTCTGACTTTGCTACAAATTGGAGGTTCCCATGATTCCCTCTTCAGGTTAGATAATTGATAATTTGCTATAACAGCTCATAGGACTCACAAAAACATTTTACTTACTATTACCATTTTACTATGAAGGATATTATAAAAGATACAAGTGAACAGCCAGATGAAAAGGTACATCGGCGAGGTCTGGAAAGGTCCTGAGTGCAGAAGTTTCTGTCCCTGTGGAGGCTGGGGAATTCTACCTTCCTAGCACATGAATACATTCACTAACCTGGAAGTTCTGTGAAGCCTGTTGTTTAGGGATTTTGATGGAGGTTCCCTTGTATAGGCATGACTGCTTAATGCATCGGACATTGGTGATTAACTCAATTTCCGTCCCCGGTCCCCTCCTCTGTAGGTAGGGGTTGGGACTGAAGGTAGCAACCTTATAATCACTTGGTTTGTTCCTCTGGCAACCAGCCCCTATCCTGAAGTTTTCCAGAACCCCATCAAGGGTCAGCTCATTAGCATAAACTCAGATATGGTTGGAAGGGACTTATTATGAATTGCAAAAACCTTCCTCTCAACCTTGCCACTCAGGGAATTACAAGCGTTTTAAGAGCTCTGTGCCAAGAAAAAGATTGAAGACCAAATATATATTTCTTGTCATATCACATTATCAAAGTATTATTAATTTTTTTTCATTTAAATTTTTCCTTTCTTAAAAGTAGGGTAAATAATAGCAATAACTACATACTACCGGGGAAGGTGATTAACTAATAAAGTTAAACTTATAGAAGTTCTTGGAGAAGATTGCTTTGGAAGAGAAAGGCATAGTAATGTTAAAACTATTAATTATCCTTTTTCTATTAATGATTTTTTCTAGATAATTATAAGTAAATTCTAGGACTTGAATCCCCCTGCCCCCATTACTAAAATGAAATACTACATCTATGTCTCCTGTGTAAAGCTTCCAATTTTGGATTCCTTGTTGAGGCCAGGGTTTACTGCAAGTCACCTCTTCATTGTGTCTAACATTATAGAGCACTTCATTGTCCACCAAGTGCATTCACAGAGGCTGTCTCCTTGGTCCTTAGGGCTTCCTCATGAAGAAGGCTCAAGATCGGGTGTCTGGGGCTTTGAGGTTTGCTGTTCAGTGATTCTGCTGTTCATTGAGCTAAAAACCCAGGTCCTGCAGCCTTCTCCCCTCTGCACCTGCTCGTGGAGAGGGGCCCTGTCTACTAGGCATCATGGCCTCCTCTTCTCTAACTCCTCTTGCCAGTCTATGCCAAAGAGAGGTCCTCTCATCTGAGTTGTAGCATCTTATGTGGCTATTTTGAAGAAGGTCTAATGATAGGCTCAGAGTCTTTTTTCTTCTCCCTATATGCTGTTCTTTTTATTTCCTATAAAGTGAAGGGACTAAAAATGAAAAGTAATAAAAATATCAATTTGATAATTTTTGACTCATATTCTAAGGGTGTTTGGCATATGGTAGATGGCCAATAAATGGCTGATGAATGAGTGAATAACTAACACCACTGTACATCTCTATGCAAGGTGGTGTGCATGGATGCAGAGTATGAGATCTGGAACCAAGCTACGTGGGTTTGAATCTCAGCAATTCTACTAAGTAGCTGGGAGACCTTTGTCAAGTAAATTAATGTCTCTGCCTCAGCTTTCATATCTGTAAAATAGGGATAAAAGAGTCTTTATAAGGTCATTGTGAGGGTTAATGAGCTAATAGATAATAAGGGTTAAGGGTATTAAAGTGTGTTTTCATATATAATCTCATTTTACCCTAACAGCCACCTGATGATGTAGCTGAAACAAGCACTTCTGGATCTCATGGCTGAGGAATCTCAAGTTCACAGGACTAGTGAGCAATAATAGACAGGTGTCTAAAAGTCAGTTCTGATTCCAAAGTCTCATTTTCTAGATTAGAGTTATTTGTTTAGTTTTTGAGATGATTAAAAGACAAAAAGAAAAAGAAAGGCAAGTGGAGGGAAAAAAGCAGTTAGCTTTGATTTCAGTACAGACTGTAGGCCTTACATAAAGACAAAGTCCCTTTCAGTAGTTGAATGAGATGAACCGAGGTGGTGTGAAGTAACAAAGATGAGAACTGGCCCTGCAGAAATAAGGAGCCCTTATCAAAACACCTCCATCACTCCAGGGAAGAGGAAGAAAGCAGTTTAGTTAGAATCACCAAGGAAAAGAATCAATCAATCCAATTTACAACTAAATAATACCTTCTTTATTCTTTAGTGTTAGCACTGAGCTTTTGGTGAAAAATTGCTTTGCTCTAAAATGGCCTAATTTTTCCTTTGAATTTGCATTTCCTTCCTGCCCAGATGCAACTGGCAGCAGCCCAGGGGTAGTTCCACTGAAACAACTGTTCTCCAGCACCTCCACTTGGATTGGAACTGTCCTTTTACATTTGTTTCTTGGCACGGTTTGCCCAACTTTGCCAGTCGCACACCAAAATTCTGCCAACAGAGAACAGGAAGTTTGGGTCACCCTTCAGGGTCTACTGTTATCTCACTGTTTTTTTTGTTTTGTTTTGTTTTTAGCCACTGGATTCAAGCCCAGGTGAAAGTATTAACACATTAGCCATTTGGAATTGTGCTCAAGGCTTCAGGGCAGCAAATATATATATAAAATTGAGCAAAAAGGAAATTTGGACCCATTATACATTTGGTGAGCTCATTCATCCACCCAGGGAAATCAGGCGAAAAGCAGCCGCCAGCCCAAGGTTAATTTATTTTCTTCTCAGCCAGGAACAGGGTGTGCTATTACACAGAGAGAGGAATGAGGACTTTTTAATTGGCAAAGAGGAACTTCTGCTGTGTAAGGAGATATTCCAATCGTTGGAGGTCAATAGAAGTGCTTTAGGATTTTAAAATCCTGCTGTGTTCACAGTTTAATTTGAAGTCCTCCAAATGGCTAGGATTCAAAGAACCCTGCATTAACTGTTTAGAAACAGAAGAGGGCATCTCATCATGCCTTATGTTGCAGTCGGGTTTTCTTTCTTTCTTTTTTTTTTTTAAAGAATGAAAAGGAAGTTGGTCTTTGAATGAAAATGAACAGCATTTCCTTTTCGAAATGCATGAATGAAAATATTCTGTTAATGTTTTCAAAAGCTTAAATATGACTGAAATGCTGTATTTGCCTTCTAGTTTTTAAGAGATCTCAGAGTTTTAGTTGAAGACTAGCTATAAGATGCTTTATTATATTACAAAGTGATTGTCAAATACAGTGCATGAAGATTTTAAACAAAGTACCACATGGAAACCCTTCTCCTTAGCTGGCTAGGTAGTCCTCATCAGGTAACCCCACTTACTTCCCATGTTCAAATCCAAGTTTTTCTCAAAACCCAATCTTTCTAAGTGTCTGTGAGTCTTCTAAAATTTTATGCAAAACATATGTTTGTGTATTTTACTAGAGGAGGTTTGTAGTTTTAAACATATTACCTATCCTCTTTCTTAGATTAAATCTCTAGGAAGTTTCTATGTTTAATTCTACCCTATACTAATAGGTATTCTATATTCTATTTGTATTTAAAGACTCAGTTGGGAATAACCTAGACAAAGCCGGTTACAGTAAATACCACTGAACTGAAAATTTCAGGTTTTGCCTAATAATTTAAACCATAACCATTATGGAATTCAGTAACCAGCCTTTTGAAAGCCTTTGGCTGCTGGATACCAGGAGTTTCAGTGGCCTCCCAGGAGGGCTGATGAAAGGGGTATTGGGCTGGAGATAAGACCTCCAGTCCACCAGAATTAAGATATTCCATTGGCCAGACTTCTCATGAGTCCTCTGGTGTGTCTTATTCTTTCCTACCTTGGAGTTTTTGCAGACACCATTCCTGTTTGTGACAATGCCCTCCTCTCTCTGCTGCCCACAGTTTTCCTTTTGGCTCAGCTAACTCCTTTTCATACTTAAGTAATGGGATTATAGTTCTCATCCATAATGAAATTTTACTTGAGCCCACCTCCTTTCCAAAATTAGGTCAAGGGCTCTTGGGAAATTCCTACTTCTGTTGTATAAATGATTTTCCAGAGACTGCCTCACCTCTTCTCTGGGGTCTGAACCATCAGGATGACCCCCGACAGCCATGTCTACACATGGAAACCAGCTTCCCTGGCTCTGGTCAATTAGTCTAGGGGCAGACACTGCACTCAAGATGGACCAAAGACATTCCCTGTTTCGCTGAAGGATTTGGAGTATTGATAGCTTAGTCACATTAATGAAGCACATTAGAAGGAAGGTCAATAAACTTCTGCTAGAGAGGTAGAGCTAATTTAAGTCTTGCACTTGTCTCTCCATCGCATCCTCTTAGACACATTTATGACCTTCCCAAGCATTTCTTTCTTTGATGAAGCTATCATGAGTTGCCTATAACTCCCAACCAAAGACAACACAATTTGTACCAACTGGAATGAACTCATGCATGCATGTATAATAAATGGTGTAAGTATTTAAAAAAAGGAAGAAAGAAAGTCTTTGGGATTCTTTGTATTAAGTTTTAGTTGGAGTCCAAAGAGAACTTTTGATTTAATTAGTCACTTTGCTTACTGGTTCCAGAGAAGAGCAGGGTTTGGTGTAGGGCTGTGAGTATCAGGCAGTACCACTCTTTGGAAAGGAAAACATTAAGAGTAGAGAAGGGAATGCAAAGGACATACAGGCAGTGAGTGTCGATGTTGAGGATTGTAGGCCAGTGTTTGACCTTTTAGTCCCCTTTTTCTTTTTCTTGGTCTTTGTTCCAAAGATTGCATCTGTCCAAAAATGCATGGGACCCTTATATATCACTGTGCTCCTGCATATGTGTTATTCTTTGTGTTTTATAGTTTACTCTCTAAATGTGAACACTTTAAAAGAAGAAAACTATATTTTATTTACTTTCCAGTTGTCCTAAATTATTTAACCCTGCAGTGCTTAATTCAGATTTATGGAAGGATGAATTTAATGAGGGCAAATTGTTTGGAAGCACGGAGGGGCTGTTGGATGGATGAGGTAGGAAAAGCTAGCTCCTGATTTGAGCTCTGGACTTTTTTATAATGCTTATTGTATGGTAAGAGCCTGGCATTCATTGTTTTATTAATGCCTTATTTTGTGGCCCTATATACAACTTGCAACTGACCCTTTGTAGCACCCTGTCTCATTCCATGGAAGTATCTAGAAAATTCAAGTTAGCCATTGAGGTTCTAAGAAACATTAAATTTTCAGAGAAAAAGATTCCTTGTCATATAAGGTATCTCACCTGAAGGTTATTCTCTATCCCCGAACCCCAGGATTGGGTAAAGATGAAGTATGTTTGTAGCATACATTACTCGGTAGTTGAAAAAAAAAACTTTTACATTTTGATGTGGCTATTTTGACTTAATTGATCAAATCAACCAACGTAGTGTCTTGCTTTGCCCTGGGAGTTTCCAGTAGATATCATCAATTGCCCTGGGGTTGGAACTAGAGCGTTTGGGAACAAGAATGGCCTAGAAAGTGTTCTTTGGACTATGGATTCATGTTCTAGGTAGGCCTGATGTGAGAACATCTCGCATCAGGCATCCAAGTCCTGCTAGGCAATGTTTCAGCATATAGGTTGCTTCCACGACAGATAATTAAGACTCATTGTACTTTATTTAGTGGTATTCATGCCCATGTATCTTCCCTTTAGTGCATTTCTGGAATCCATTATGTTGGAATCTGCCTATGCTCTCTTCCTTATACAATTATAGTTGATGCTTTCTGCTTTCCTTTGTGTTAGGTACATGATTTATTTCCTTTTGTTTTCTTGCCCCACATCACACCCTACCCTGCCATAAATCCCTAATCATCCAAGCAGAGGTTTTGGAGACAATGGGAAGAAGTTTAGTTATAAGTACCACCCTTTGGAAAGGAAAAAGTTAAGAGTAGAGAAGGGAATGCAAGGGACATCAATATTTGTAGAACCATAAGGGGAACTTTTTGCTGAAGATGTAATTGTTATTATTTTTAAATAATTTACTTTTTTTAAAAAAAGTAGGCAAAATGAGTAACTGGAAAGATGATGTAGATAATTAGAAATTTCAGGAGCCAAACTCTATTATCTGCTTTGTAAGGTTAAAGGACATTAGGACCTTAATTATCCAGGTAAATTAACTATCTATAAGTAGTTCAACTTATTAGTTAATTACTTTGTTCTCTATTTAATTTTCTTGTACAGACATAATTTTATAAAAACATTTATATGTATATGGGGATAGATTAATTTTACGAAGTGTGATTGTCAATTCCACTAACACTGGACAACATAGTAGTGTTTAAAAGGGCAGTTTCTTTTCTACAATAATAATAGCAAACATGTAAAAATCAAATCCTGAACACTGAGTAAAACAAAGAAGAAAGATGAGTTTCTTACTAGGCTTTTGACCTGCGAACTAGGAAACTCAAGGGTATGGGGGCAATGAGTTCCAAGTTGCTCACAGGCTCAGGGGTTTTTATGGGATAAATGCAGAAGTTAGTTGTTTTTTTCAGCTGATTGACTGCCTGGTGGTCTTCTTCCATATTTGGATTAGGACAGCTGAGTCATGGGAACAAGGAAGTCCAGAGATGGGATAAACAAACTTGGTATTTGGAGACCGACTGATATTGCCTGCTGACTTCTGAGAAGAGCTATAAATTCCTGTAAAATTAGGTTGGGTTACCTTTATGCACCTGTGCTGATTGTCTCCATTTCATCCCTGACATAAGTGATTCCATTTTGGTTTGGTTCTACAATGTACAGAGCATTTACTATCTAGTGGGCACCATCAGAGCACTTAATTTCACCCTTAAATGACCCTACAAGCTGGATGATATTATTACCCCCATTTTACAGACAAGACAATCAAATCTCAGAGGTGCTAACTAGTTTGCCCAAGATCACAAATTCTATACTGGCAAAGCCAGGAATTGAACTCAAGTAATCTGACTCTAGAATTTGGACATGTAAATATTACACTATATAATCAATTGACTTTTGGATAGATTTTTGATTTCCTTCTGGCACAGGCCAAGCTGATAAACAAGAACCTCACAATGATTAAATCTTGAATTATTTATATTTCAAGAGATTATTTGGTTCTAATCTAGGGACAAAAAGTGGAGTTCACAAACTCAAATCCCTCTGGGAGCCAGAAGAGAGCATTCATAACTGAAGAGGACTGGGTGAAAGCTAGTCAAATAGTCCCCTCAGTTTCTATTTTTTCTTCCTATTTTAATAAAGATATTTTTTACAGAAAATATTTCTCTACTATAAAAAGAAAAATAATGCAAGTGAAATGATTGATGGTAGGTGACATTGATTCTCAGGGTTAGGGAAATTACAGGGACAAGTGGGGGTTACGACACATTGGAGATTGCTTGCCCTGTTTTAAAAGGCAGACATTACCAGGTTTGATATTAATAGCTCGTTTCTAAAAGAAAGTATATTTTGTTCATATTTTATGTGAAACATATGGATTTTTAAAATTGTTAGTTCAATATTTTAAAAGGTATAATAAGAGCTAAATAGAATCTATTTTTCAGACAAAGCTTACCAGTTTGTAGCCTCTGAAAGAAAAACTCTCTTGCAGTTGTGTTTATGGGCATGTGCAGGTGAAAAATCGATGGAAAAAAGTTGATAGAGCTACTTTGTATCTTAATAGCCCAAAGTCAGTAATGAACAATTACCTTTATCACCTTTTAGCTTGAGTATATTATAAATAGGAGTGGCTTTCAATGATTTGCCTTCCTAGTCAGAGAAAGAAAGGCTATGGAAATTTCATAATTTCCATATGAAACAGATTTATAGATTTATAAAGTAAAAAATCTTCATAAATATTTAAGTGAATCGATGTGGCCCATGGGCAATAATAATAGGCAAGTATTTTTCTCTGTGTGTACAGAGTAATGTGCAATTACTGTAGCAATTTGCATCTTGATTAGATGGATTATTTTATGTGGATTTTGAACTGTTGTTCTGTAAAATATAGTCTTAGACAATTCTATTCATTTCTTTTACTATTGAAATATTGAGAAATGTTTGAAGGGAAAAAAGTCTAAACTGTTGTCAGTTCGGATAAACTGTTGGGATAGTACTCCGTCTTGGACTATCCCAAGTCAGAGTGAGCATTTCTGGAGACTTCTCTGCCTCTCCTTTGACTAGTGAGAGTTAGCTGCAGTGCCGCAATGGTTTTTGTTGTTGTTATTGATGGCCAGAGACTGTGGAGTGAGGCTGTTGGGATGGTAGAGTGAGGAGCACTGCTCTTCACAAAAAGCAGTGATAAAGCTGAATCCTAGTACCAAAAACAGCCATTTCAGAGATCTGCAAATTGACTAAGGTCATACAACAAATTGTTCAGTACTATTTAACAAGAACTACTAAACCTTGGGTACAGGCAAGGAGAGGCTGTGCTGGACAGCCTGGACTGCTCCCATTCCCCTCTTCAGTTCCATCACAGGAGGGTTTGGCCGTGGCAGGGCAAGCCATGGAAAGCTGCTAGGGGAGGCTGACTTGATTTGGAGAGGGGAATGGAAAACCCCATGCCCTCAGTTATAGAAATTGTGAGCAAATAAACAGGAAAGGGTATCTTGAAGTTGTGTTCCTAGTGGGAATAAGCAAGAAACCAACAGACTAGTGAGGAATTTAACAAGGAGAAGAATGGAAGGAGATAGCCACAGTGGGTCTTCATAAGCCTCTATCTCTCTGGTGGTCTGGAAGGTGGCCTGCATGACCAAGGCTGAGTGCATGCTCGAGAGTTCTCCACAGATCCCTGGATGAATTTGAGACCTCCAGCTGAGAAGTACAAGCTGGAATAGGCTCGTAAATAATGTGCTTTGTGTAGTGGGTTGAATAGCATCCTTCCAAAGGATAATCCAAGTTCTAACTCCAAGTACCTGTGAATGTGACCCTATTTGCAAATAGTGTTTGCAGGTGTAATTAAGTTAAGGTTCTGGGGACAAGATAATCCTATGATTTAGGGCCTTAAATCATAGACTGGTGTCTTTATAAGAGAAAGAAGAGGGGGTGGATTTAAGACACACAGACAGAGGAGCAACATGGAGGAGAAGGCCATGTGATGCTGGAAACAGACTAGAAGGGTGCATGCACGAGCAAAGGAGCACCCCAGATTGCTGGCAGCCACAACAAGCTGGGAGAGAAGCGCGAAGCAGATTCTCCCTGCAAGCCTCCAGGAAGAACCAGCTCCACCAGCACCTGATTTCAGATGTGATCTGCAGAACTGTGAGAGAATAAAGAATCACATTCTTTATCACATTCTGCTCTGAGCCATCAAGCTTACGGTAATTCATTACAGCAGCTCTAGGAAACGAACACACTTGGTGTTGACAAGTGTGCAGATGGTTGTGTTAACTTCCCATGATGGAAAGAGTGGGAATGTGGGGCTCAGACAGACTTGCTGTGTCTGATTTCTGGCTCATCATTTTTTAGTTTGTGATTATGAAAATTTGATTTCTGTGAATCTCAGTTTTGTTATTTGTAAAATGGGCTTCTCTGCAGAAGCCTTCCTCCGAATCCAGGCTGTAATAAATTCTTGTTCTCTGGGCACACTTTCCCTTTCTCTGCACTTCGCCTCTTGTGTTGAATTATTTTTGCATACAGTTGATTCTACCAGACTGAAGTTCTCTAAAGGCAGAGGCTCTGTTATATTTACCTTAATGGTCACAGTATGTATAACATAGTAGGTATAATCAGTCCATGCTTCTAAGGCTGTCGTGATATGAGGAGTAACTGTGGTGTTTGGTAGCAATGGTACCTATGATTGTTATTATGTCTGTCTTTCAGGTTTGTAGTCCCCCCTTTTTCATTTTTAGCTATGCATCTGTATATCCCTCAGGAAAAAAGATAGAGTTTGAATCGTTCTTTGAGCAATATGTAGTCCTTGGGCTGGTGGAGAGATTCAGGGAGGGTGCTCCAGATGAAAGAGACAATGGAAAAGAGCATGAACTGCTCATAGGATGCTAGGAGCCTGCTACCTTCCCAGAGTGGGACGTTTCACCCTGCATAAAAGGATGCCAGAGGTACTCTTAGCTGTATGTTGTTTTTTCTCCCTTAAATCATGGCTTGCAAACGCTGCAGTAGAGGATCTGTGTTTGTGTCACCTGCTTCATGCTTGTTAAATTTCTTAGTTCATATACATGCTCTTGATGTGTTTGTGGCCAAGGATCATACATGGTAAAACTAAATGAGATCACAGATCTCAGAACCAGACCAGCCGTCCCAATCTGGGATTATCTCCAGCCGTAAATAATGACTGGGCACAGAATCAACTGGCAAAATTAAGGGGTAGAGAGCTTGGATATTTGGGGAAAAGAAGAAGAGAATGCCAAGAAATCCAAGGGTTACAAGCTAACCCTCCAGGAGCAGGAGCAGTAGAAAGCTACCCACAACTGCGATCGATGGCAGTAAGTCTGGCCGGGAAAGGAAGTGTATGCACTGGGAAAGAGGAGAAACAGGATGTTTTGGCAGGTCAGACACCCTCTGAATTGGAATTGTGCTCCCTCCTTTTAAAAATAATTTAAATAAAAGATTCCATTCTTTAAGGAAACAGTGAAAAAATGTGATTCTTTAACTATAAAACAAGTGCAAAAATAAAATTAGCATTTAAAAGCATGTTTTATTTTTTAATGAATGTCATAAAAAGCAGTATGTGCTTTCTTAGACAGCACTATATGTTATTAAAGTTTTGGAATTGTATAAAATTACCAATAGAACTGGAAATTCTTTACTTCATTATTATTTTCATAAAAATTATTATACACATACATATATGTGGCAAAAAAATGTAGGAACTTTAGCTAAGCATAAATTTTCAAGATTACTCAATTTCTATCATCAAAAGGTAATAACATACATGTTTTAATGTGGATCTTCCTAGTTGTATTATACGTATTATGCTCAAATGGGCTTCCATACCATTAAAATTAGTTTGAATATCATATAGTCACTTTTAGAGGTCTCTAATTTATGTGGACACAATATCCACTTTCCTTGCCCTTTTCTGTTTTTCTGGTGATTCTGGCAACTATCCAGAAATCCTTCTTAAATCAGTCTTTTGTGACTTGTAACTAAGAACTCTGATTCATAGTGTGCCCCTCTCTGTTGTACCCAGAAAATGGAGAGCCTAATTGTGTTTATAGTAGGATAGGGACCCATCTGGATTGTATCCATCTCTAGGGAGCCCAGACATTTAGACCAGAAAGAATTTTGGAGATGGTCTTGCCCTCTGTGTATGTTGAGGGCAGTCATTTCCTGTAGTGGAAAGAACTTGAGGACCTGGGTTCAAGTCCTCCCTGTTACTTGCTGGCTACAGGTTATTGGGCAAATTAGTTTACTTCCTGAGTACTATATGTATATATATGATTGTGTATGTGTGTATGATCTTTAAAGTGAGGGAATTTGGTTTGAAATTTTACCAGATTTGGAGTTCTATGACTTATAAGCAGATTCAGAAACTTTTGACTTCAGCTCATAACTCCTAATTCTGAATTCTCAGTCCCACAAATTACATAATGCTGTAAAGTATAAATGTGCAAAAATTAAAACATCAAGGAGGTACATAGGGAGTAAATCTATGTCTTTCTTTTGAAAGTTTAAATTCATTTGACCTTTTGATGAATCAATAGCAGCACAGATATTCAGATAGAATAATTTATATAGATGAAGGGGCGCTATGTGTTTATGTTTGTAGCTTAAGACAAAAATTACTTTCACAGTTTCTACTGTAGCTTCTCAATTTACAAAAGAAAGTTCTGAAATGTTGTGAATAATATATGTATTGAATATGATGTCTTTCTCATTACCATTTCAAGGACCAAAAAAATCTTACCTCAGGTGAAACTTTGGAATTAGAACTGAGCTTAGCTGACCATAGAAAGGCATAAGTCAGTAAACTTATACTGTCCAGTGATGTTTGGATAATGAGCACTTTCATCTGCTTCCTGTGATGCAAAACCCAGCAGCAGCAGCAACATGATATTCATGGTACTTTAGGATCTAGTCCATCCTCTATACTTTACAGAGGAGAATAGGAAGGTGGAGAGACTAAGTGACCTGTCAAAGGCCATGTAACTAACATCAAGTTCAGCAGTAGATTTGAGACTGGAACCTAGGACTTATACATTGAGTATTATGATGGCTATGATGATGTTTCTCTTAATCACTGGGGAAACCCTGAGCCTTGTACCTGTGGGTACTCAACCATTAAATGTTGACTATCAACAGTTCTAGCACAGTGTAGCTTTTATTATGACATGTGTACAGAAGAATCTGAAAAAGCATTCAAAGATTTAACTTTTATTTTTTAATTATATTTTATTGATTATGCTATTAGAGTTGTACTGATCTTTCCCTGTTTTCCCCCTTCCACCCAGAACCCCTACACTCCCTCAGGCAATCACCCCACCATTGTTCAAGTCCATGGGTCATGTGTATAAGTTCCTTGGCTAATCCATTGCCTATACTGTACTTTATATCCCCATGGCTATTCTGTATCTACCTTTTTGTACCTCTTAATCCCCTCACTTCTTCACCATTCTCCCACACCCCTTCCTATCTGGCAACTATCAAAACTGTCTCTGTATTCATGGTTCTGTCTCTGTTCTTCTTGTTTACTTATTTTGTTTTTTACCTTCAATTGTTGATAGATGTGTATTTTTTTTTGCCATTTTATTGTTCATGGTTTTGATCTTTTTCTTAAATAAGTTCCTTTAACATTTTTTATAATAATGGTTTGGTGATGGTGAGCTCCTTTATTTTTTTCTTGACTGGGAAGCTCTTTATCTGTCCTTAGATTTGAAATGATAGCTTTGCTGTTAGAACAATCTTGGCTGTAGGTCCCCTCTATTCATGACTGAATATTTCTTGCCAATCCCTTCTAGAATACAAGATTTCTTTGGATAAATCAGCTGACAGTCTTATGGGAACTCCCTTGTAGGCAACTAACTTCTTTTCTCTTGCTGCTTTTACAATTCTCTATCTTTAACCTTTGGCATTTTAATTACGATGTGTTTTAGAGTGGGCCTCTTTGCATTCATCTTGTTTGGGACTCTGTGTTTCATGAACTTACATTTCTATTTCCTTCACCAAATTAGGGAAGTTTTCTTTCATTATTTTTCCAAGTAGATTTCTAATTTCTTGCTCTTTGTCTTCTCCTTCTGGCACCCCTGTGATGCGAATGTTGGATCTCTTGAAGTTGTCCCAGAGGCTGCTTATTTTCTCCTCATTTTTTTTGGATTCTTTTTTCTTCTTGTTCTGTGTGGTTGTTTTTTGTTGTGTTCTGTAAGAGGAACTTCTTGGGGCTCCAGAAGTTTCTTCCATTGCCATAATCTCTCCTGGTTTTGCAGTCAGAAGTTGTGGGGACTTATCTTCCTGGCACTGGAACCCTGGGTTGGGGGTCCTGGTGTGAGGCTGGGACGCCTTGCTCCTGAGATAGTTATCCTGAATTTTTATCCACCACACCTAGGTATGGGACCAGCCTATTCCCCTGTCTGTATCCCTCGTACCAGTCTGGATGGATGTGGTTTCTTTAATTCCATAGTTGTCAGACTTCCATTCAACTGAATTTCTGATGATTCTAAGTGATGGTTGTTCTATATTTTAGTTGTAATTTTGATGTGGTTGTTTGAAGAGGCAAGCCATGTCTGCCTCCGCTGCCATCTATAGTGGAAGTCTAAGGGTTTAACTTAAAAAAAAAAAGACAATATTTTGATGCTGGAAGCCAATGATTTTAGTTCCTAGGTCTTGATTCAAGTCGTCCACATCTGTAACTGTTAATACTACCTGAAAGCTAGAGTTGGTGTAGGATGGTAGAGACACTGCTCATCTCTTTAAATAGTTTATCAGAATATTAATGTTAATGTGCAGCAGGTAGTGGGGTCCTTTAACTTGTACTCAGATTAATAGGTCATTATTACTCTATCAAGGTATTTGACATATGCACAGCATGGCTCAGTGATGGTATTCTCTTCCTGACTGGGTAAGGATTATTTGCTTAGGTTTTGTTCTGAAATATTTATAATATATTAAACAGTACTTGCACTTATTTGAATGAGGTTAAAACAGAATAGCAAATCTACAATAATGTGTAATGACTTAGTTAAAATTTAGTTTATCAGATGAGACTGATGATATTCTGATAATAATGCTCCAATTGAGTCAAAATAAAGGGAAGCAGAGTTAAAAACCCACTGAGGATGAGTTCAGAAATATATGTGTAGATTAATTTTGGAACTTGGTAATTAGGATACAGCCAACCTGATTTCTTAGATCTCCTCTGCCTCCTTCCATATATTGCTGTCATCTCATTCCAATTTAAGACTCTTATTTTATTTTCTGCTTTAATGTGCTGACATTTTGTTTCTCTCCAATGAGAAGTGATTGGACCTCTTTTCATACATAAAAAAGTAGTCTTACATCTTAAGGTTTGCAGTTGGTTTTCTAGAGTTAGAAGGTTTATTTGAATAAGATTAAAAAGGGTACTTTTCAGTACTTACAGATCTGGAGTTTCCATATTGAGGATATTTTCTGGCAAAGAGAAGTGGCTTTGAATATTTAATAGAAAGTACTCTGCTCTGAGATTTTTCCCTAGGGCGTTACCGTCATAGAGTTTAGACTGTGGCAGGGACTTGTTCCATGTTCTGTGTTCCACAGACTACTGTGAGCATTATTTGTACATTGATATTAGTTAGAACACAGGAGAGTAACAGAAATGACTGGAATAAACAGTAACCACTATTTAAGAAAATAAAAAGAAGTGGCACTTTAACTGCCAAAAAAAATTCACATTGTATGCCGCGTAGTTTCAACAAATGTTCTGTTATCTAACCTTCTGGTTGCTCCATTGTTTCATTCCTGGTACTTCTGTGCGGATACAGGGAAGGAAAATTGATAGTAATAATGACCTGAGGTAGCAGGAGACTATGAAGTCCTTTTTAAACAAATCAGAGCTGTTTGCTGCTTGTGTGGATTACAGCAGTGGAGGGGCTGAGCCTGGCTAACTGGTCAACCTGTCCTGCTCTCCCCAGGCCCGGATTCCCTGCACAATGTTTGCAACCCCCGCTCCACAGTTTCAAAGAAAATTTGAATTCTGTTTGGCATCATTTTAGTGCAACATATCTTAAAAATAAAATTCTAATTTGGAAAATATCAATCTATATGTCATGTATGTTGAGAGTTTTTATTAACTAGAATAGAAAACCTATTTTCAGAACTTGCTAGAATACAGCGTATTATTATCTGAGCAGATTTATAAGTAGGTTGAGTAAGTGACTTCATTTATGATTATACTTGAAGTTTGTCAAAGGCCCTTGGGCAAAAATATCTCCCTTACAAGATTAGCGGTCATACCTGAAAGAGAATTCTGTAAGAACCCTTGATTTAAGTGGCTTAAGTAATTACCTTATCTGGGTAGGTAGGGTATTAGCAGGCAGTTCAACCCAGTTCAACATGAATGTGCTGAGTGTCTGTGATGTACAAGGTGCTGTATTATCTTTCTGGAATACAAAGATAAATAAAACAGATCCTCCCCACAGAAAGTTTATGGTTTGGTGGTGGGTCCTGGCAAGTATACATCAAGGTATCTGACAATAATTTTTGTTTACAGTAGAAAGAAAGATTTTGATGAAATGATTCTGGCAAACTTTTTGGAGGGGAAGGGATGCTGCTGGGAGAGGTTGGAGATTATGGTCCTATAGAATTTATGGGTAGATTGGCAAATTTGATATCAGTCAATGACATGAGTATCATAAATATCAAGTGAGGAGCTGTATAAACAAACTTCGTTGCCTCTAGAAACTGGAATATAACATCATGGTGTGGTTGGAGGGTGGCCAAGAGAGACCACCTGACTGGCTGTCAAAAGACCCCGACAATGTACAGTTCACCCTGGCTGATATATCCAAGTCCAGGATTTAGCCCTTAGCTCCATAGACCCCAAATCTCCACATAATCTGATTGAACCCAGAGATATTGCCTCAAGCTCACAAAGCTTGCAATAGATGAATGGTTATAGCCCGCGGTAGAATGCTAATGATTAACTTGACATAAAAATCTATGAGTGTGAAGTGGACAGTGTGAAGAATGGATTTTCTTTCCATGGGAAAAGTTTCAGAATATTGTTGGGTAATCATAGAATCAGAATAAGGATAATTATTTATGTGACTTAAATGTTTAACAGCATCAGATTCTGATAATAACATCGGGTTCTGATGCATCCATCTTAACATAGGCTGACAGGACATTTGGACCTTTGGGGTGAAATTGTTCCTTGGATGTTCTGTCTCCCAATCTCCAGATTCTCCACTATGTTCCACTTGAGGTTACAAATTTCATATATATTTCCCCTTCTCATGTAAATGGTAGCACATTAACATGCCATTCTACACTTTGCTTTTTTCACTTAACAATATTAATATATTTAGCACATCTTTTCTATTAATAAAGTGCTTATTCATCTCCTTTTTTTACAGCTGCAAAGAATTCTGCTGTAGAAAGTGACATGATTTACTTAACCAGTCCCGTACTTATGAGAACTTGATTATTTTTAATCTTTTGCTACTACAAACAGTGTAACAGTGAATATTGTCTACCTCTTTGTCTATGACTTAGTGTGCCAGTTCCTTTTCTTCTTAAATTTTGTGTTCTCTTATCCTCCTCTCTTCTCACAGTATTCACTGACCATATTCATATTCATTCTTATGGCTTTAATTATCATCTATATGCTGATGGTTCTTAAACTGATATCTGTATTTCTAACCTGTATCTCCCTTTCCAAGTCCAGAAGAATACATGCCTTGCCTGTGGTATAATTCCATTAGGATGTACAGTATGAACGTGGTTTGACATGTGCTTAAATGGATCTCATCATACTTACTTCTTCCTTACCCCATCAAATATGTTCCTCCTCCGTGTTCCTTCCTTGACCACGGACACCGCAATCTCCCAGTTGCCTGAGGGAGAAAGTTGAAAACTATGAGTCCTTCCTTTTCTTCAACATCTGCATCTGATCAGCCACCCGGAATGGTTGATTCCACTTCTTGTCTAGCCCTACCCTCAAATACCTTTTCTGTTCCTACAGGCCAGTGCTTCTCACAGTGTGGTCCCAGGACCAGCAGCATTAGCATCACCTGGGAATTTATTAGAAATGCAGATTCTTGGGTCTCACCTCATAGGTCCCAGTGTTTTAACGAGCTGTCAGGTGATTTGAATGCATGCTGAATTTAGGAAAGCATTCCTCTGGCTCACTTTCTAAATCTAGCAATTGATTATCTTTTATTCCTGGATGATTTCAGCAGCCACTTAAGTGGTTTTCCTGTCTCCAGACTTGTTCCCCAGAAATCTCCATATCAGAAGTCAGAGTCCGAAATGCAAATCTGCTGTGTTTAAAGTCCTTGGAACTTTCAGGAAAAAAGCTCAAACTTTCCTTAGTACCACATAAAGCTCTGGCCTCTGCTTTCTCTGGTAGACTCACCATCTCTCATCAATCCCTCCTTTGCACTCTAAAGACCCACCGTGCTGAAATATTTGCAGTTGCCAAGTATGAATCATTTTCTGTCTGGTTCTCCATTTGTCCCTCTACCTACCATGTTCTGTTTTCCCTTTGTCACTATCTCTGTCTTCTCCCCCAGTCACATTATTTAGTTCTTTTATTGATTACCTTTATCACTGTAACATTCTTAAACCTCTATTTTTCATTCCATCAGTGATTGATGACTGTGTAGCCATTTTAGGTTTTTCTGCTGTGGTGTGAAGGTCTCACACGGGGGTGGGGATGCCGCCCAGCATCACTGTATGAGTAGGTGGGGCATTTGCTTGGACAGGCTTCAGTTCAGGGCAGTGAGAAGGCAGGTGCTTGTCTGACTTCTCATTAATACTTTGGGCTGTGTAAGATGATTTTGTACCCCTAGGCTCTCATGCACCGTAGGCTCTGACTGTATTCTACTAACTCCCAGTCCTCTGCTTAATGTCTCCCAGTGATTTATTTAATTTGCATAATTTCTTGTCATAATTACTCTTCCCCCACCATTTGTTTTGAGGTTACCTTTGAAATTTTTTTCCAGTGGGGTTTCAGAAAGTACAAGAAGTGTGTGTGTGTCCCTTCTTAAATTTGAAGCATGTGTGAATTTTTATGTCCATTTGGGTATAAGAAACACATTTTCACAATTATATTGTGTGGCTAGTGTTGTGGCTCAGGGGTTGTCAAGTGGTCACTCATTCTGAACACTATGCAGAGAGAAAACACATGGAATCACTTAGTGGCATTTGGTCAATGACATGTTTACATCTTATTGGCATTCTTAATATATTCGTGTTTTCTTATCTTTTGGTTGTGTAATTTATTTACTTTTAGAAGTTTTCTTTTAGTAGTATCCTTATTGTATTTCTTGGCATCCTCTAGTTCATTAGGGGTTGCATAATGGTGTTATTATACGATTCTTTTTCATTTACTGTCTGATGTGGATCGTGGCTGGCAGGATCCATGTGTTGTGGTGGCTATGAACAAATACACAAACAACAGAAGTCCTGTGGAGAAAAAGGGATGGCATGGCCACTCTCTCAGAGAGAGAGGGCAAGAGGGCCAGAGAGCCCAGTCCCTCCCTGGACAGGCTTTTATTGCTTTTCTGAATACATTACATGGAGGGTAGTCCTCATTTACTATGCACAGGTTCACTGCAGGGAATTACCTTTTACAGATAACAAAGGCAAGAATGTTGCTAATCATTCAAAGAGAAGGATGTTGCAGACCAAAGGGAAAAGTGGTTGAACCGGTCACACTCCATACTTGGGAGGTTTAGCACAGACTTTAGGAAGTTGCAGTAAGCCCTTGCTGCCTCAATTCAGGTGAGGGACTTTTAGCAAAAACAAGTCTCATGGCAGTCTGGATACAATGCAGGCCTGATTCCCCACCTGAAAACCTCTCCGTGGGCGTGGTCCTGTGTGCCACTCACTCCCCACTGGTTTTCCGTGTGAAGGTTGAACTACATCTCCACGCCACGTGAAACAGCTCCCTACAACTGTCTGGAATACATCCCTTGTTCACTCTTTGGTTAAAATAGTGGTGCAGTTTGAGTAGTAAAGCCAGAATCAGTACTTGATTCTTTCCCTTTACTTACAAGTTGTCAAAATAATGTGTTTATTTCCTATTTTCTACCAAGGGGACAAATAAGACCCCCTCCCTCCTTAAGTATTATCAGGAGCTCATGGGTTTTAAATGCAATTACTGCATTTTAATCTATTATTATTCTTATTGATGCACAAATTGACTCATACTTGGGCAGCACAAACATGTTGATGCCTGAGCCCTCTTAACATGATCTTAGTAGGCTTTGATAGCTACCTTGCTATATGGCATACCAAGATTTTCCAGGCTTATCTTCTACATTTCTTGCTCATTAATCAAAATTGCAGAGGAAAATACAAGCCATTTAAAACAATTTTTCTGACTCAGAATGGCAAGGCTGAGTTTCATTGGTTCTTTGTGGTGTTAACCTTTGCAGAACAAACCCTCAGAGGCATTGGGTCTGAATGAGTCTGCACTACACAGAAGCACTGCTACCTCTCACCACCCTGACCTTCACTGACATGGCGCCGGAATCTCGTCTGAGTCGCTTTGCCAGCCTTAGGTCATGCCATTTCTGTACTGAATAACTATTTCATCACTATGGCATTCTCCAGCAAAGACATCAGCCTTCAAGAGGAAAGGATTCATTATACATATCCTGCTCTATAAGTGACTTATATTGCAAATGGCATTGCTTCTCTTAAAACTGCCAAGTTTCTCTCACTATATGAGGTCTGTCTGGAAAGAGTCCAGCCGTTGTTAACATAACAAGAATGGTTAGCATGGCATCAATGTAACTTGGCAGCCAAGGAGAGTGGACTGGAATGCACATATGCGAACAATGATGACTTCACTGGACTATTTAGTAGGGGCAGTAGATGCCATTGAGTGAGCATGTGTACTGAGGGGTGGTTGCCTTCAAAATGACTGAGTGAGTAGAGCAACAAATCTGCATCAAATTTTGCATTATGCTTGACATTCCTCCACAGAAACTATTTGGGTGATTCAGAAGGCCACAGATTTGGGCCACTGGTGATTGGCAGCTTCATCACGATGACATGTCCGCTCATGCATCATGTCTTGTGCAGAGTTTTTTGGTGAAACATCAAACCACCCAGGTGACTCAGCCCCCCTGTAGCCCAGATTTGGTGCCCTGTGAGTTCTGGCTTTTCCCAAAACTAAAATCACCTTTGAAAGGGAAGAGATTTCAGATTGCCAATGAGATTCAGGAAAATATGAGGAGCACTGATGGTGTTTGGGAGAACTGTATGAGGTCCCAAGGTGTCCACTTTGAGGGGGCCTGAGGCGTCATTGTCCTGTGTATAGTGTTTCTTGTATCTTCTTCAGTAAATGTCTCCATTGTTCATATTACATGGCTGGATACCTTCTGGACAGACCTTGTATATTTCCTCATTATCACTGTTCAGAATTATGTGCCCCCCAAAGACATGTTGAAGTAAAAATCCTAACACCTCAGAATGTGGCCTTATTTGGAAACAGAATCATTGCAGATGTAATTAGTTAAGTTAAATGAGGTCAGACTTGAGTAAGGTGGGCCCTGAATCCAATATGACTGGCGTCCCTACAAGGAGAGGGAAGGTAACCTGGAGACACACAAGGAGAACACCACGCGACCATAGAGGAAGAGATCAGAGTGATGCAGCTACAAGCAAGGAATGCCAACAATGATGACCACCCCCAGAAGCTAGGATGAAGCAAGGGAGGATTCTACCTAGCGTCTCAGAGGGAGCATAGCCTTACTGACACCTTGATTTTGGACTTGTAGCTTCCAGATCTGTGAGAAAACAAATTTCTATTGTTTCAGTCACCCAGTTTGTGGCACTTTGTTACTGAAGCCGTAGGAAACTAATATAAAAATCTTTTTTTTTTTTAATTTTCCAACTCTTTTTTTTTTTTTTTAAGATTTTATTTATTTATCTTCAGAGGGGAAGGGAAGGAGAGAGGGAGAGAAATATCAATGTATGGTTGCTTCCTGTGCATTCCCTGCTGGGAACTGGCCTGCAACCCAGGCATGTGCCCCGACTGGGAATCGAACCGTGATCTCTTGGTTCACAGGCCCGCGCTTAATCCACTAAGCTACACCAGCCAGGGCTAATATAAAAATCTTTACTAGTGATGTACTACACTGACCAGTCTAAAAATAGAAAGTGTTTTTTTAAAAAAAGATTTTTTTTTTAGATTAGAAAAGAAACTGTTAACATTCTTAGTTTGTACATAGCACAGAGTATCATAGAATTTGGTTCAAACCCACATTTAATTGACAGGGAAGATAAAGCCTTCAGGAAGAAAGTGGTTTGCGCAGGGTCACACAGGTATTATGTGGAAGAAATAGAACCAGAACTCAGATCTCTGGATACATGGATACTCAGATCTCTTGGAAATAAAATGTATTTCCAAGGCATACATTTGAACACTTTCAATTATTTTCAAGTTCCTTTTATCTCTAGAGACTTGCTCTTTGTCTCTTTCTTTTTATCTTTGCAGTAAAATTTTAATAACATGCAATGTGGTGTGCTTAGTCAACGGAGTATAATGTGGAGCTCAAATAATTGTCTATCCTTATGCCCCTGAATGAATCTTTTTATTATATTCACACCGATTTTGTGAAGGTGGGTTTCAGTTTTTCTAGAGCATTTTGTAATCCCTCTATGTCTCTAGAGGTCAGTGTGGGTTAAAGAAACTTTGTTTCACACTCTATTCAGTTAACATTTAATTCAAGGCAGTTTAATAAAAAATGACGATTAAATAGTGGCCCAGGGAAACAGACATTAATTCATAATGACAAATCCTATAAGCATGAACATATACAATAATATGGATTTTGGCACATTAAAGTTTTCACTGAACCCATAGACCTTAATATTCTTAGAAATAATTGAAGTAATTTCTATACTTTTTAACATGTTAAATATTATTATTTTGCTTAAAATGTATGACTAAATTGCTTTAAATTCCTTTCAGAAAGATATCTGTGCTCCCGTTAAAAGCGGCTTGAATGAACATTTATGGCTAGTCATATTATTTCTCTATGTTGACACTTCGAAGCGGTTCTGTGTCTTTGTCTTCGTGTGGCGTTAATGCAGAAGAGGCTTTGTGAGCTGATTAGATTTCCATGGGGGACACAGGGGGTATTATTAAAAAGTCTGGTAAATCTCTGTGATAGCTATCAGTCTTATTATTCACCAGAGCTTTCAAAATCCTTTTCTTCTCCCATTTCCTCTTCCTCATCTTTTTCTTTCCTTGTTTGTTTGTGGTGAGAGTGACAAAAGTAATAGGCTTTGTGCCACGATAAAAAGCTTACGTGAGTTGCCAAGTGAAGTGCGTTTCAACAAGCAAACAGTGTTGCTGAGGGGCGGAGAGCAGGGGAAGGGACTTCCTTTCAGGGAGAGTCTCCTCGGAGCCGGGCCGCTGAGCAGTTCTGCTCTTTCTACTTCCTTGGGGTTCCACAGCTGACCTTATTTGTAGAAAGTTTCCCATTGCTAAGATTTTAAAAACACTGTGTAGCAGATTAGCAACAGTAAATTATAAGCAAAGTAAGGGGTACTGATTAGAAGAGGCAATGAAAAGCAGTAGCTAAAAGTTGGGCTATGAACTAAAAGTGGGACCAAGATGGACGGAGCCTGGGTCCCTGAACTGTCACCTGAAAGGAGGGCCATTCAATATCAGGAACACAAGTTTAGATTCTGTGAAAGCAAGAAATGAACTCTTATTGTGTTAGATCATTGAGATTTGGGTGTTCTTCTGTCACAGCAGCTTATGTTATCTACCTAATACAGAAAATGAGACTGGAACAGAGTGTTAAAGAATGTGGAGGACATAGGTAATTACAGGAGGGGCCAAGCACATCTCAGACAGGAAGGGTGAAATGAGCAGTGTCATGGGGAAGGGAATACAGCACCGTTGGCGGAAATGGAATTTTAAAGGGGATCGGACAGTTAGGTAGCCATCTCAGCGTGTGGAGGCTGTGGAGTTTGGACCAGACTATATTGCGGAGGTAGCAATCAGAAAGATAAGGGAGAATAGTATGATACCTAAGGATAACGAAGGCATGTTCCAGTGGTGATTGAACCATTGTTCTGGAAAGATTCAGCTGATGGCAGTGTATGAAATGGATTAGCTGCTGGTGAGATCAGAGTGGAAGCAGGGTGATCGTCTAGGAGACTGAATGATGGATGGCAGAGGGGGTCAAAGTCAAGGCATTATTAAGTATAAATGTGGATGACTAACTGTGGGAGCACTGAGAAAGGAAAGAAGAAACATACCCTCCAGGTCTGTATATTAGTTAAGAGCAGTGAATAATGCTTGTAATTATCAACTTGGGGCACACACAGAGAAAAAGACTGTAATATTTATTGTTGTCTTCAAGAAAGCAAGATAGTATATAATATGTTCTATAAAGATTACCATTAAATAGTTAACATAAAAGGCATCAGCCTACGAATGCCCATAACTCCATTTCATCTCCCTGGCCACACAGGACTGTGCTCCCCAGCCCTCCTTCGTTGCAGCCAGGTGAAGGCATGTAGCTGAGTTCTGGAAAAAGGAACATGGGTATAAACGACACGTGCCGCTTCTAGGTCTGTCCACAGAGCACGACATTTGATTCCCCAGCCCCTGTTCTTTTGTGGCAATCTTAGAGGCTACATGTTTCAAATTATGTGCTACCACAGGGAAGAAGCCTGGCTCTCTGAATCACCACCTGGACGAGAGCTTTCCAGAACTGTCTATCACCCAAAACATTGAACCAAACATAACTTAAGAGATAGGTGACTTTTTATTGTTTTAACTACTGAGATCTTAGAATGTATTTATTATAGCAGCATAGCTAATCTCTTTCTGAATACACAACACTTAGTCATTCGGTCAATTTTTATTGAGAAGCTAATAACAATATTGAAGGGATGAGCTAGTCCTAGACTCAAACTTTATTCATAATATTTCCTGCTGGCATATTCCCATGATAGCACTTTTCTGACAAGTTTCTATAATCTAGAAATTCATTAAAATTTTGAAGTCATCCACCTCCTGTTTACTTTCATCCTCCCGTTCTTTGGATCTTAGTTATTAAACTCTGGCTCATATGTCAGTTTTTTAAACAGGACGGTTGGCAGTGAATTTTGACTCTGCCTTTTATTAAAATCATTTCTGACAGAACTTCGACTATCAGGTGAGAGAGGCTTAAAATAAAAAAAAAAACTTGCCTACAATATCTTGCCTGAGATAGTTTTGGGTGTGTTGACAGATAAAGTTTAGCGCTTCTTTTGCTTTTCCTTTAGCTGACAGCCGGTTACTTAGTGAGGCCAAAACATCTGCCCACGTGAACTGAAGATCACGATCAAAAACCTTGATCACCATGGGAATTCTGGTTCTGCAACAACAGTTAAAAAACCTGAAGTTTTTATCGAGATGGATTTGTGTGCCTTCTCTCTGTCAGATTCATCTTCACATTTGAATGTGAGTCTGATATGAATGTTCATCAAAGAATAATTTAACTTCCAGTGGACTTTTAAATCCTCATCATTATTTTCTACTAAGAAAAGAGACCTGCTGTTAATATTTTGGAGAGGATCCTTTAAGCCTTTTCTATTCACAACCAACACACACATACACACACACACAAAGGCAGCAGATAGTTTTATATAAATAGAATCACACTATAGATATTTTTATAATTTAAATTTTCACTCATAAACCTGACATGGATGTTTGCTTGTCAGTAAATCTAGAGCTACAGAATCATTTCAAGGGCTATAAATTCCCTTGCAGAAAAATACCATAGGGCCAGTCTGCCGTTGATGGACATTCCGGTTGTTTCCAGTTTTTCACTATTATAAAAAAAACTGCCAACAACCTGCATTTGAATTTTTATGAGTAGTGTAAATCGCTATGCTGAAATTGCTGGGAAGAAGGTAAGCACGTTTAATATTTCCAAGTTTAATATTGCTTAAAGAAAAGTGTATTTATCATTTTGGCTAATGCATTGGCAAGACAGTGGTGAGGATGAATACATTTAAAGGGGCAGAGAGAAGGAAATTCACTCTACTCCTCATCAAGAGTAAGTCCAAAGTACCTCAGATAGGTGAGAGAAACTGTGTTGCTTCCAAAGGCAACCCTGTGGGTCTTTAAAAATCTTTCTTAGTTATGTAACCTTGTATTACAATGTATAAAAGTCTTCAGTGCATCAGGAAATTTATCAAAGTAGAATCCAAGATGTGAATTGAGAGTGAGTGCAAGAAGGGGAAGGATTTTGTTGGAGGAGAATAATGCCACAGCCCATTTGTAGTTCATCCTCTTTCTCCTGTCCCAAGTCAGTCTGTGGGATGCCTCGTGACACCAGGTCTCTTGTGTGTTGTGAGGATATCCATGGCTCCCATCTGGCTGCTTCCCAATTTATTCCCATGCCTGTACCTAAGAAAAGGATGCCGTTAGATGTATCTATTTCCCCATGTCATTCATTTCCTTCACTTTAGATAAGGACTCTGAAAAGTCAAGCTGGAAGAAGTTGGAGTTTTAGGGTCGAGGCCATAGCCTTTGGAGTCTGTATTAGTCAAGGCTGCAGTGACAACAAAACCACAAAATCTCTAAAATCTTTTTTTTTAAGATTTTATTTATTTATTTTTAGAGAGAAGGGATGGGAGGGACAAAGAGAGGGAGAGAAACATCACTGTGTGGTTGTCTCTTGCATGCCCTCAACTGGGGACCCGGCCCACAACCCAGGCAAATGCCCTGATTGGGAATGGAACCAGCAACCCTTTGGTCCAGCACTCAGTCCACTGAGCCACACCAGCCAGGGCAAAACTGCTAAACTCTTAAGAGATTAACACAGCAAAAGTTTGTTTCTTGCTTTCAGAAGTTTGGGGCACATCTCAGGACTCCTCACAGCCACTCTCCCCGATGTGGTGTCAGTGGGATCCAGGCTTTGTTTCTGTTTGGAGATTGGCCCTGTGTTCTCAACTCATGGCTCCCAGAGTTGCCACTCTCCAATGTTGCAGCTCAGCAGTGACACACAAATTTCACTGTGATGACCTGAAGTAAAAAAAACAAATTATGACCAAGTGACAAGTAAGCTGGTATTATTTACGAGTCAGTAGTCTGTGCTTTATCGACAAAAGACTTCAATCCTGGTTCCATTATTCTGGGGTCTGCTCTGAGCCCGGGCGGGAATGATGTCCCTCTGATTCCAGGTGGGAATGATGTCCCTCTGAGTGAGGGCTGCCTCAAGGTTGCACTTTCAAGTTCTGAGTTGGAGGGGACAAAACAACACTCTGAGCAGGCACCTGGTGCTCCCATAAAATGTTTAAAGCACACTGACAGCTAGATGTATTTATACCTTTTCAAACAAAAGAACTTTGCTTAGCTCAGCTATAGGGACAAAAGGTGAGTAAGGCATTTTGCTGCTTATGGAAACAGCCTGGTCCCTGGCTCTCTGATCTTTGATTTTAGAGCTCAGCTCTGACCTTTGCACTTCTCCCTTGGTTTAGAGGACTTGTAAAGTCTCTCTTCTCTGATTTGCTTGACTCATCTTCACCCTCAATTTTTGGACTTGCTTATTTTCCCAATTTGGGGGCTCCCCACAACTTTTGGTGAGAAGCAAGCTCAATTGGTCCCTGTCTCAGGGAATTCCTTCGGCCTGGTGGAGCCCTGGAGACTCCTTCCCAGCGTGGTCCCAGGTGGCTCGGTCTGTTGGTAGCTGGTGGCGGCGTTGAGTGTGAATGCCATGTGTCAGCCAGGCTGCCTGTGTCAGAATCCTGTGTCTGCCACTTACTGGCCGAATGACCTCAGTCAAGAGACTGAGCCTCTTTGTGCCTCAACTTTCTCATTTGGAAAGTGAGAAATAATAATAAGAGTACTAGCCTCGTGGGATTGTTATGAAGTTTAAACATGGATTAAGTTAAATGAGTAAACGTGCATAGAATAGTGCCTGGCCTATAGTAAGTGCTTAATGATTTAATCTGTCATTGCTTATTATTTACAATAAATGTGCCCTGGGGGCACAAGAAGGGAAGCAATTAATTTGGTCCAAGATGCTGGGAAAAGCTCCATAGAAATGATGATAATTGGAGAGAGTTTGGATCAATGAGTGATTTCACAGAGGAGGGCTTGGAGGGAGGGCAGTGTGAGAAGAGTGGCAGAGACTCAGGTAGGAGAATAAGACAGGAAGTTCACTATGCTTGCCACATGTGCTAAATGGTGAGGGTCGGAGAGCAGAGGCATCAGGCTGGAGAGGTGGGACAAGGGGTTACTGACAAGGACTTGAATGCCAAACCAGTGAGCTGGTACCTTTCTCCTAGGTAACAGGAAGCCAACAATCACTTTTAGGCAAGGAAGTGGTTTGGTCAGGTTTGTGGGATCATAATGGCTATGGTGTGAAGGGCAGATTGCAGTGGGCTGGAGTTCTGGCAGGGAGTTGCATCAAGGATTGGGATGTCATTAAGCCTGGGGGAGAAATCACATGAGAACTTTATATAGTGGACCATTAATAATGCCTGCTCTCCCTTTCCCTATTTTCCTGTTGGGTTTTTGGATGGTGTATGAGGTGTTAGTTTTGGGTCTAGTGTTGGTTCTGTTTGTTTTTGCTTGTTTATTTTTTCTTTCTGTTATTTATATGTTATGTTCCAAAAGCATTATATGAAAAAAGTTAGTCCTTATACTAATAATTCATAGCATAAGTCCAATACACTGCTTTCTCTCCACTCACCCACTGTCAGTCAACTTGAAACTTTCTACAGCCAGTGTAGACTATGACAGGTTAAAACATATTTGACACTACACACTGTGGCTTTAAGTGTGCATGGGCTTCAGTGGTCCCCGAATTTGGCCCTTCCTCTGCTTTGCTTGTCACACCATTAGCAATGTCCCTGGGTGAGTGACCTAGGGTTACGGATTAAATTTTAAAAACCATCTTGGCATTTTTCTGCTTGCATTGGTTGGACTTAGCCTGAGATTTCATTAAATATTTAATTGTATTTGGTTTGCTGCAGGGTAAAATCTAAAAGAACTCCAAATGGTCTTTTATTTTCACAGTTCACCTGTACTTTTTGTTATTCTCAAACAAAAGGCTCCTGCCTTCATACACAAAGTTATTTCAAGAATTTTACTATCGTATGCCCTCCTGAAGTGTTTTGAATTACGTTACCTACAGAACTAATCCATCAAGAGCTTTGTAAAATCCTGCACAGGTCTGGAGAGTGTCCAATTGGAATTTGCAGCCACATTCCCTACCCACCTCATCCCTTCATTTATAAAGCTCATGTTTTTTAATTTTTTCCCTTGCTTTGTACCTCCTGAAAAAGTAGCAAAGCTACCCATGGTTTTAGAAATTTCTTTTCTCAGAGGTTAGAGCAAAAGCCTACAAAGATAGAAGAAAACCCTGGCAGAGATCTTTATTTTAAACACATTTTTATTTGGCTGAGAATCAGCTTTCCTTTTCATTAATACTTAATAAAAGGTTTTTAGAGTTGACCAGTTTGTCCCTCTTAGAAACATTCTTCTTCATTAAAAAGTCCTTAGAAATGTCCAGCCCAGTCTGAATAGTAATCAGGTACTTTTGGCTTCAGTCTACAGGGTAGGAGAAGGTCATTGGTATTGCGCCCCAAGTGGTTCCTCCAGACGCAATTAATTAACCTGGAGAAACCGCTGCCAGAAGTGGCTTCCGCCCCCTCCCCTGCCTCCTCTTGGAGGATTGCTGGGTTTTTCAGTGGGCTTTCTGGAAGACCTCCAGCTGACACGGAAGACTTTGCTGTAGTAGCTTTCGTGAATCCCTTTGGGTGTGCCAGAAAGATCCAAGGAATTAAATATCATCTGTGCCTCCAAAACCAATAGGGGTCCCACTTAAATTTTCTTTTCTTTACACCTGCATTGCCATCTTTCCTTAGAAAAGAACTCTTAGTTTACTTGCAATCAGCCTCTGGAGGGTTCTGGAAAAATATAAGAGCTGTCCTCAGATATTTGAAAGTCTATGAAGTGGACAAGTATGTAACATATTCAATATACAGCTCTGAGTGACAATACGAGGAAAAGTAGGTAAAACATGCCAGGAGGCAAAGGCTTCCCCAGTGTATGTTCTTCAAATAGGTGAATGCTAGTGGGCGGTGGGGTTGGAGTGAGCAAGTTTTCGGAGTTAAATACATTAGGAAATGCTGTGTTAATACTGTTAAACAGATTTCCCTATCAAAGCTAATGAGCATTGTAATTATCCAATAGAAGCATATAATATGTGCTTATTTGACCATGGAATATTTTCCATGGAACAACTTAAAGACCATATGCTCTTCACTGAAGCGCTAAGAAAGTGCTGCTGCCTAACATGAGAATAAATCTTACTATTACAAGTTAGAAGCCTTAGATGTGTGTTCTAACTGCAATCAGTGGCTGTGGGGCCTGAACACAAATATTAACAATTTGGGATTAAGTTTATTTGTAAAGCAGGAAGTAGATCTGATTATTCCTGATGTCCTTACTGGCTCTAAATTGCTACGTGTGGCATTGGAGCTTATTAACCCTCCCATCTGTTGAGGCGTTCACATCTGAATCGGACCCCATTTGATGATGGGCATGTAGCAGAAGGTGTTCGCCCTGGTTGTAAAGTATTTATCAGCACACCACCTCTAGAACCTGGACAAAGGCTGTTTTCAGGAGTTTCTCTTCTGAAGTCGTACATGGCATTGTCAATGTTCCTATTATGTTAGTTGCAAAGGGAAGTTAATAATAGTGCTGGTTGTACTGCTAGATAATTGGGACTTCAAATACTTACTAAGTAATGAAAGATAAGTTCAGAGATATACATTATTTTGTTAGAATATGGCTATTATGGTGATAATATTATGGTGACTCATTTTAGTTTGGAATTTCAAAGACTAGAAGAGTTTGTATTATTAACATCCATAGGAGTTAAAAACTAAGTATCATGGTATATTTAAAATTAGGTTCTTTCCAGCCACATGTAATGGACATTTAGAATGGGGGAAACAACACGGAAAATTCATATTTTACAACAAAGGCATTTTATCTCCTCATGTAAGTAAATCCAACCTAAAGTGCCTCTTAACTCTGCCTCAAAAACTGCAGGGGACAGGATTTTAATCAGCAGTGAGTGCCATGAATATCTCGTGGTTACCAGCAGAATGAATATGCTCTTACATTGCAAGTGAGCATCTGATATGTGAGACAGAGGTGACAGTCACGTTCAACCCACCACTGAGCACTTCCAACCATCTCTTGGCTATTACTTTTTTTAAGAGTCTGTTTTTTAGAGCAATTTTAGGTTTACAACAAAATTGAAAGGGTGGTACACAGATTTACACCACCCCCCGCACACACACACACACGTGCAGCCTTTCCGTTATCCACATCCCCTCCCAGAGTGGTACACTTGTTACCAAGCATGAACGTACACTGACAGATCATGATCACCCCCAAGTCAACAGTTTACATTATGGTTCATTCATAGCTTGTACATTCTATAGGTTTAGACAAATGACATATATCCATGATAATAGCATACAGGGTATTTCCACTTTTCTAATAATCCTCTCTGCCTACTTGTCTTCCGCCCCCATCACCTGTCAACCACTGATCCTTTCATTGTCTCCATAGTTTTGTCCTTTCCAGAATGTCATATAGTTGGAATCATACAGATTGTAGCCTTTTCAGATTGGCTTCTTGAATTTAGAACTATACTTTTAAAGTTCTTTAATGTCATTTCATGGCTTGACAGTTTGTTCCTTTTTAGCACTGAGTAGCATTTTATTATTCCATTGTCTGGTTGTACCACAGTTTATTTATCCATTCACTTAGTGAAAGATATCTTTCTTGATTGCATACAAGGTTTGGCAATGATGAATAAACCTTCCGTAAACAGCTATGTGCAAGTTTTTGTGCAGACTTAAATTTTCAGCACTTTTGGGTAAATACCAAGGAGAGCAATTGCTTGACAATATGGTAAGTGTATGTTTAGTTTTTATAAGAAACCTCCAAACTGTCCTCCAAAGTGGCTGCATCATTTTGCTTTCCCACCAACAGTGTATGAGATTTTCTGTTGTTCGCATACTTGCCACATGTGGTATTGTCTGTGTTATGGATTTTGGTCATTCTAATAGGCGGATAGTGGTATGTCACTGTTATTTTAATTGGTGTTTCCCTGATAATGTGACGTATGGAGCATCTTTTCTTTTGCTTACTTGCTGTCCATATATCTTTTTTGGTGAATTGTCAGTTAAGGTCTTTGGCCCATTTTTAGATCAGGTTGGTTGTTTTCTTAGTGCTGAGTTTTGAGGTTGTTCATATATTTTGGATACTAGACCTTTATCAGATATTTCTTTTGTAAATATTTTCTTCCAGTCTGTGGCTCATTTTCTTATTCTCTTGATAACGTCTTTTGTAGAACTCAAGTTTTTAGTATTAATGAAGTCCAGTTTTTCAGTTACTTCTTTCATGGATTGTGTCTTTGGTGTTTTATCTAAAAATTCATTGTCAGTCAGAAGGTCACCTAGGTTTTCTCCTATGCTATCTTCTAGAAGTTTCGTGTGATTGAGTTTTTCATTTAGATTAATGATAGATTGTGAGTTAATTTTCATGAAGGATGGTGATGTGTCTAGATTTATTATTTTTTGCATGTGTATATCTAGTTGTTCCAGAATCATTTGTTGAAAGTTATCATGTTTTAAGAAGGATGGAGGAATTCCTCAGTATTCAGAGGGAAGACACCAAGATGATGAAGAGACTTTAAACTGTGCCATAGGAAAACAAGCATAATGTTCATGGGTGCTGAAGCTAGGGAAGAGAAAACCATCATGGACATGACACCTGTCTTTAAATGCTTGAAGTGTCATCAGATATATGAGTGATTAAACGCTTATGGTCTCAGTGGTGAAATTTGGCCAGCAATTAGAAAGAAATAGGTTGCAGCTCCTTTTCAAAATTTTCTGAAAACCAGAGATTTCCAAAAATGGGATTGGTTGGTACAAGAGGGAATGGGTTCCCTGTTGCTAGATGCTTCCACAGTGTGTAGTTCAGTTTTGGGAAGCAGAAGGACTAGATCACTTAAAAAATCTTTTCTAATATTGAGACTCTTGGCTTTTAAGCCTTGATGAGGGGCATGAATCAACCCTTGAAAAAGCATAGCAGTCAAGGAGAAGGACAGCACAATTTGGTTATACTTTGGAGCAACTTAGAAATACTAGTGAGAAAATAAACAAACAAAAATGGGCATTGGAGCCAGATATATAAGCTTATTCTTGGGGATAGTCTGACTTTGCTGTGGCTTTTACTAGAGGGCCATTTGCCCACTTTATAGCTGCCCACCAACCCACAGCCATGGGCAAGCTTGGAGATAGGTGTGTTTAGATGACTTGGGGCATGTGAGCCAAGCTAGTCTGGAAGTGCCAGCTAGAGAACAGCACTGCTCCCTAGCCACATAGCTAGGCATCCCAATGTCCTCTGCATGTGATGCGAGGATATCATAGCCTGGAATAACTCAATGGGACCTTCATTTTTTTAAAGGCAAGTACATATTAAACTTTTGTTATGCAGAAGTCAGGAACTATATTGAAGTTGGCCATGTTTCACAGAGTTACATAGAGAACAATTTTCACTCATTATTTCTTTGGAACTTATTTGCAATCCAATACATCAGAGATTTCTATTCACTGACCATTGTAAAACTAAAAATTTTGTTCCTTCACTGAGAAATTTCATCATGCCTTGATGTATTTCATAAATGTCATTTCCATGAAAAATGTGTGAGAGAGAGAGTCTAGGAAAAAATGTTTATTTTCCTAGTTGGGAACATTGAGATGAGATTAATTTTGATTGAACTGGCTGCATTAATTTATAATCATATACAATAAGTATTATGATTGAAAACCATAATATATGCTAACGTTTGGCAGCATGGAACGACAATGAGCTAGTTAATCATTCTCGCCTCACTCTTTAGATAGGCATGGTTTGCATGGTCACCACAGACTCTGAGTGACACTCCAAAAGGGGACGCTAAACTTGAAAACCACCTTGATTGTTATGGGACCAGGTCTCATGAGTGAGAATCAGGGCAATAATTTAATTTATTAATTTATCCAGAATTTAATTCCAGGATAATACTTGCTCCCTTCCCTCCTTCATCCTTCCTTTTTTCTCTATTATAAAATTAGTATCATCCAATATTTCTCTGTTTTCATTGTCCATCACAGAACTCAGTTACAGAAAGTCACTCACTCCTAATTCCTCACTGTTCTCTCTCATCTTTATAATGATCAACGATCATTGGTTTATGTTTATATCAGCTATTTTGTTTCATATATACCTTTATGTTATATATTTCTTTAAATATTTTTTTAGAAATGGGCAGAATCTACATGATATACACATTTAAAAAAATGCAGGCCAGGAGGCACCACCATTAATAGATGAAACTGTTTGCATTTCACAAGTACTTTTGAATGTCTTGGGCTTTGCATTCCATACCAGAGAATCAGGCTGTATCCTAAGAAAACATCTCATATGAACATATGAAACATGCCAAACAAGGAAGCGTGCCATCTTCACAGTATTTTCATATTAAATGGAACTTTACTGAGAGAGTTTTTATAAAATATTTGACTCTCTTTACCAGCCTTCCCAGCCCCCATGATAAAGAGAAACCATTGTATAATTGCACATACATCTTCAAATTCAGAGAACTACTACATCCTGGACTGGGCTAGAGATGCCGGAGAGGGGCATGTGAAATGCTGATGTCTGTGTAGACTAGATGGGGGTTGGCTGAACAGGTGCAGGAGCAGTGGTGGTCCAGAGGGCGTTGAAGGGATAAACCTGGTCAAAGCCATATCACCAGAGAAGTCATTAGCTGAGGTGGGGAGGTCCAGCTAGTGCTTGGAGTGCTAGTTATCAAAGTTGGCTGCACGTTGGAATAACCTGGGATGCTTTTAAAACTAGGAAAGTGGAGAGGTCAGTCTGATAACAGTCTTTTTGGGGGGTGGGGTGGGGAGGGAAGAGAGGGTTTGTCTGCAGCAGAACTAAATCATTACTAGCCTCTGGAGGATGTGGGGTTACTCTCCAAAGAGCTTCGATGTGGAGCTTTAGAGAGACACCGATGACTCATCCTCATGAATCTGTTCTAGGTAAGGGTTCTATTTTTGTTCAAACATTGTGGCCCTTTAATGCTGTCTTTAATGTTACCCCTGCTTATTCCTCAGGGAGAGACATTGCAGCCAGAGAAGGAACCAATCTGTTTACTTTTTTCAAATGACACTTTCACGATCAATACATATGAAAGGCTTGTGGTGCATGCAGGACCTGGAGCTGATTGCTTAGTGCTGAATGCTTTCTCCACCACTTACTAGTGGTGTGACTCCAGACAAGTTGTTTAACTTCCTTATAGAATACACATAGTAGTAATGCCAGCCTCTTAGGTTTTTATTGCAAGTATGAAATGATGTAATACAGGCACGTGATGCTGAAGATGGACTGAGATAGAGTACACACCAGGCCAGTCGGTCTCAAAGCGTGTCCCTAGACCATCAGCATCAGGGTCACCTTGGACTTCTTAGAAATGGAGATTCCCTGTTTTCATCACAGGTTTACTAATTCAGAATTTCTGGTGATCTGAGTTTTAACGAAAAGATTCTGGTGTTGACTAATGTTTGAGAGCCACTGTGTGAAGGGTTACTTGTGGGTGTTTAATTAATTCCCACCAGCATACATTTCAAGTAGCAAATTCACTCTGGTGGTTATTACTTATGTTAAAAAAAATCCTCTTCTACCTAATTAAACTAATTACATTTAAATAGCCAAACCATTCTCCTTAATTCACAATCCAAACAATTACTTTCAAGTGATTTATTTATAATTATCACTTCTATCACTGAAAGACAACTACAGACTTTTCCAACTAGGGTATACCAGAGAAAAAATTTTCAGCATTGCTCTGGGGTATAGATTTGGAAAATCTTCGGAATGAGGCTGGCTAGCTGTCTGGGATTTTGAAGTGATGGGCCTGATTAAGGTCCTCCAAACTGTGATAAACCCAGTTATGACACTATTGAGATGTCACTACTGGGGTGGGATGACACTATTTATAAAAGGCCTTGCAGTCAGCAAAATTAAGCTTGATCTAGTAAAACTCAGTGGTGACCATTGAACTTTTTTTGAGTATGAGAGTGATGCAGTGGGTGGGAAGTGGAAAGGTGAATTGTAGTGGGGAGGGCTGGATATCCAAGGTCAGCATCATGGAGGCGGCCAAACTCTGAGGAGTTAGGAGATTTCAGAGGTCTTAGACTATAGTGCTCTGGAAGAGGCTGGGAGAGAAAACTCACCGACCTCTTCCAGAGGTCGAGTATATGTTAAATTACAATAAAAGCAGTGATGTGATTAGGCCCAGGGATGTCATCCAGAGGGGCATCTTCTAGTGGGGATTGGAGCCACAGGATTTTGCAGGTGCAGCGTAGGCAGTTACTTTGTATTTCCAGGTGATCTTTCTTCATTGGCCAATGGGTGGAGGCACAGGCTGACAAGACAAAACAGGTGATCTGGACCCCTTCAAAGGTCCTGAGATTGGGGGAGAACTTCACTTCAGAAGTATGTATTTTCCAGAGTTTGTGACAACTGTACTGGATACTAAAGTGGGCAAATGATGTAGACTCTAGTGCCTTAAGCTGAGTGTGTGTGTATGTGTATGTAGGAGAGGGAGGGAGGAAGGGGGAGAGAGAAACAGAGAGAGAGAGAGAGAGAGAGAGAGAGAGAGAGAGAGAGAGAGAGAGAGAGAGGCTCCAGTTTTGCTGGTGGGAGTCTATCCTTTGCCTTTACAAAATTTTGTGAGTCACTCTGGGATTGGGTTCTTTTCTCAGGAAAGAACAGGTGTTCTGCCAACTAGAGACTTCCTCATGGGGTCTAGGTGGGAACCATGTTGACTCCCACCTCTTGGAGAACTTTTGCTTAAAGATGTTTAGGTTCTCAGAGGCAGGTGACTTTTATTGCATGGTTTTGGGGCTTGCAGTTGTTGGGTGCTGAGTGTCACAGAATCAACTTTTTGTCAGGGTCACTGTACCATGAAAGATTTTTCTCTCGGGTAGATTTTGAGGAAGAGAGTAGGATGGTAGACCCAAGATTTCTAGGGATGCCTTACTTGGCACTTATCTATTATAATGATAAGGTAGACTTATAGAGTATTGTGATCATCAATTTGTGGGATGTTTTAGGAACTAGATACCTTATAAACCTGGAAAGTTATTTAGATTCTGCTCAAACACATCCTAATTTAGAAGTGCACTCACGTTTTGGTAGGTGGGGTTGTCCAAAATCACCAGGATTTCCTATATGTATTTAGGAATGAGTTTCATTTTTCAAACTGGAAAACCACCAGTCAGCGGGAATATTGTAGACATTACTTCCTCTTTTCCTCTCCCCCTTCCTATTATCTATATACCTATCAAATCTTTCATCTATCTATCTATCTATCTATCTATCTATCAATCACTATCTATCATCTATTTCATTTCATCTCTTTGTTTACATGAGGATTACACAATCACAGCATTTGTGGGTGAAGATACTTCTATTGTTTGAATAAGTAAATCGTTCCTCTTAAAGCTTTAGCCTTTAGAAACCTATTTAAAAACCAGCACAAGATCCTTTGAGTGACACTCTAAGTTACCGTTGTAGTTCAAAAAGCAGTTTCAATTCAGGCTTAAGCACCACAGAGCTGGGGAAACCAATCAACAAAACACACAAGCAAGCAAAATATAACCAGAGACATTGAAATTAAGAACAAACTGACAGTAACCAGAGGGGAGATGGGAGGAGATAATGGGGGGAAAAGAGGGAAGGGTTTTCAGGAATATCTATAAAGGACACATGGACAAAACCAAAGGGGAGTGGGATTGAGGATGGGAGGTGGGGATGGCTGGGCTTGGGGGGAGTAGTGGAGGGAAAATGGAGACAACTGTACTTGAACAACAATAAAAAAGATAAGTTAAAAAAAGCAGTTTCAGTGAAATAGGAATGAGTCTGGATATAGTGCTGGTTCAATACTTCCCATCAAGTTTCTTCTTGATCTTTCTCTTGAGCAGCTCCCACCCATAGAGATAAGTATCAAGGTCCTTTGATGCAGAGGAACAATGTGGAGGTAGAAATCCTCTTTCAAGAGGACAATGAAAGAATCAAGATGGGCATTTTGTTTTCTTTTTCCCAGAGTGTCTTCTTAATAATATAATAGCTGAAAGGTCACCCTTATAATTCAGAAAAGTCAGAAGGTTACAAGTGAGAGAAGATGTCAACAAAAAGTGGATAGAATCCCTAGCAGGAAAAGAGCAACTGGTTGTGTGTGTGTGTGTGTGTGTGTGTGTGTGTGTGTGTGTGTGAGAGAGAGAGAGAGAGAGAGAGAGAGAGAGAGAGAGAGAGATAGATATGGAGAGAGAGAGAATATCATGCATTAAATATTTTAGAAAGTGGAGGCACAGCTGGTGCCCGGACAGTGAGTCATGTGCTCTCTGAAACATCAAATAATCCTTCTCTGTTTGACTACTTTGCAATTATGGACTGTCAAATTTCCTTCTGGTATTTGTTTTAAAAATAAATGCCCAGTCAGAGCATTTAACCCCTTCCATGCTTTCCAGCTGTTCTACTTGTATTGTTGACTCAAATGTCACCCTGACCTGTTGAAACCTGCCCATGTGGCATTATGTTCTGCAGCCTTTCATTTCACATAGGTCAACACTTGGCTTTTAATTGCTAGCAAATTTCAGGCACTACTGACTCAGGCTGGGCTGCTAGAGGTGAAAGATTTATTCCAGAGATAAATCTCTCTGGAATCCTTGTGAAATAGCCAGTCACTCAGAAAACAATTTTGAATCTTTTACACAAAGCAAAAAGATGAATGCTTACTGAAGTGTCATAAAGGGGATACATATTACAAACTAGTAGCTTTTTCATTGCCTTCTCCTCCTCATCTTGGCGATTACTCTGAGTTGCTGGCTAGGTTCTGTGGTCTTTTGGAAGCTTTGGCCCATAGACAGGTAAATGTGTTATTCTGTCTTGTCATTATTATTGTGATTTTTTCCTAATCAATATTTGGATGCAGGAACATCAATATATCAACTTTATCTTACAAATCAAAGCCTCAATTGAAATTTCTGAAGGCTTGTCACTATCTCAGATGTGCTATTTAGCACCTACCTAGTACTCCTTCATTTGCATCATCAATTTAATTCTAAAAAAAAATGATGAATTATAGAGGATGGGCCTCTTACTGTCTTCTCTTTGCAGATAGTTGCTAATATTCAAGATTCAGAGTAGCTTAGACACATAAAGCTTCCTGGCCATGGGGCAGTCTAAAATTATACTTGGAATTTCTCTAGAAAGAAGTCTACTTTCTTTAAATACCTCTATTTAATGACACTACTTTTGTCCTGTTTCCATTCTAAAACTACTTGGCACCTTCTAAGAAGAAAGGAGAGATGGATTTCGGGGTTAGCTAACTTCCTGCTGAGGATACTCAAGGATGTAGAAGACTGGAGCCAGTGGCATGCTGAAAGTAAAACTGTGTACTTTTTTTTTATGCCCATACTAAACTTGGCATGCATTATGCCTGAAACCATTAAAAAATTGTGGAGTGTGCCCTGGCTGGTGTAGCTCAGTGGATTGAGCACAGGTCACCATTTCGATTCCCAATCAGGGCACATGCCTGGGTTGCAGGCCAGGTTTCCAATAAGGGATGTGTGAGAGGCAACCACATACTGATATTTCTCTCCCTCTCTTTCTCCTTCCCTTCCCCACTCTCTAAAAATAAATAAAAACATATTTTAAAAAATTGTGGAATGTAGTTTTTGTGCCAGTTGCTATGCTAAATAGTGGTATTCACAACATTGTGAAATTTAGGACAGTTATTACTCCCATATTATAGATGAAGATAAGAATGATTAAGTGATTTACCCAAGGTCACAAGGCAACTAAGTGGCAAAGCTGGGCCAGAAACCTATTTCCTCCGACTGCAGTCAAGCTCTCGTTTTGCATAGTCAATAAGATAACATAGTTCAACTTCTTGATATTTAGTTCCTCTGTTTCTTCCTCTCCTGTTTTTCCTTCCAGGCTTCCTTCTGTCTCCCTCTTCAAATTACGATTTGAGTAGTTAACACTTTTTGAAGGCTATTTCTTTAGGGAAGCGATTTTCAACCAGTATGCTGCAAAAATTTTTAAAATGTGCACTAGCTGACTACTTAGTCAGGGACACTGACATCTTTTCCCTTAGATTGTCAAATAAAAAATGACAACAGCCAACACAGCCATAGCTGTTCAGTGTGAGTGAATCAGAATTATACCTATTTTTGTCAGATTGGCAAAAAATATATTTTTGGTGTGCTGCAGAATTTTAGTAATTTGTTTGTGTGTGCCCTGAGATGAGAAAGGTTGAAAATCGCTGCTTTAGGGGATTCTCAGATCTTCCAGACAAAGGAGTTCCTCCAATACATGCTTTTAGTGTACCACACATTTATTTTTCAGAGTGTAGATCACAACTAATAATTATTCAATATTTGTGCAAGTATTTTATAATGTCTCTTTTCCATACCAGACTTTATAGTCCATGAGATGAGAAATCACCTCTGTCTTGTTCATAATAACACCTCGAGCCCTTGGCAGAGGCTACATACAAACAAGTAGCTCAAACATATTTGTTGAATGAATGAATAAATGGCATTCACTCTCTGAAAGATAGCTGTTGTGTTATATTTATTATTTTTGATAGTTGAATATAAAAAATGCATATGGATACTCAATGGGGTAATTGAAGAACTTGTCAGAAGAACAGGGCAACAAAGGAAATTACAGAGTTAGTGATTTCTGAACCCAGCCTGAGACTGAGGTGGTGGCACCAGGGAGTATGACATGGCCAAAGTGGAGACAGGAGGGTGGGATGAGGGGAGAGCAAGTTGGCAAATGCTCTGTCTTTGACCTGTCAGTTACTTCTCAACAACTTCTGAAAAAGAATAGCCTTTCAACCTATAGCTTTGATTTAAGGGAAAGAATCCATTCATCTCTAAGCTTATTATGTTAATAAAAAAAGATCTAGAGGCAATTTTATGTTAATTTTTTCTTTTCTTTTTATTGGATTTATTGGAGTGACATTGGTTAATCAAATTACATAGGTTTCAGGTGTACAATTCTATAATTCATCATCTGTATGTTGTATTGTGTGTTCACCACCCCAAGTGAAGTCTACTATCATTACGAGGCAATTTTAGTTATACACTTTTCCCCCAAAGTATTTTCCAATTTTCCCCATTGTTTTTCTGTGCTAGCTATATATTTTTTAATATATTCTTAATCAAAATTTATTTTTGGAGCAATTGTTTTCATATCTTAAAAACTTGAAGCAGTCTCTCTCTTTTAGGTCTGTGAAACTCATGGAGCAATCTCCTTTTTTCCTTTAGGTTTTGTTGCTTAAAGTCACGTGAGACAACTTCTGTTGCATTTTTATCAGGTCTGTTTCACAATATACCAACCCTGTGGTTTTTGCAACATCTTAGACAAAGATAATATAATCTGACCCGAGCTGGCCTCTGATTGATTAGTCTAATTTGTAGATTGAAGTTTCATACTAGAGACATGTTAACGTCAATCAAACTTTAGAATATTCAGCCTAGCTAAAACCATTACTGTAGCAGTGTTTTTTAATTCATCCTAGAAGATTGTGCCCAGTGAATATTCAGTGCTGTAATAATACAGTAAAATATTTTAAAAAGATTTTATTTATTTATTTTTAGAGAGAGGGGAAGGGAGGGAGAAAGAGAGGGAGAGAAACATCATTGTGTGAGAGAGAAACATAGACTGGTCACCTCTTGTAAGATCTCCCGACAGGGGAACTGGCCCCGGTCCAGAATGGGTGATCTTTTGGTCTACCGGGTGACATCCAACCCACAGAGCCACACCAGTCAGGGCTGCAGTAAAATATTTTTAACCAAGGAAATGTGATTTTACGGCACCAAACCTATTTAAAATTATGAAAAGAAACAATTTCTTTTTTAATAATAGAAAGTTATGGTTCTAAGCAAGTAAGATTGATGTAGTCAAATATATAATGGAACATGCAGGAACACAAATTACTATTAAACGCAAAAAGCAAGTAATTAAAGCTGAAAAAAACAATTACCCTACTTATTCAAAGAAAGAAATAGGTAACTTACAGAAATACATAGAATGAAAAATAAACAGAAGTGTTTTTATTCAATTTACTAGAACAGGAGAGGAGATGTTTTTGTTTTGTGAAGGTGATTAGGTAGCAACAGATTTTTTAAAGCATTTTTTTAAGTAGCAGAAATAAGTTTTTACTTAAATGGTATCAAGGCTTTTCCAGGTGCAGTGGAAGAAATATAGATAGACCTTAATTTAAGAATAGCCCGTTTAGGAAGGATTTGCCTGTGCAAATAAGGTCAGCTGCTTCCTCTTCATTCCCTCCTGGAGACAGTTGCCTGCAGGTCCCCAGTACGGGATAATAAGAAAAAGAGTAAATGAGTTGGAAACCTTTTACTACAAAAATATAGGATGTGGACTGTAGGACGTCTAACCCTGTCCCCTCCTACTGTGCCCCTTCCACCGAAATGGTGCGGAGGCCTGTTTCTGGGAATTGTTGATGTGGAAATGAGTAGGGAATGGAGAAGTAGAGGACTGATACCATTTGAAGTTTGTTTCCCTTCATTTTTACTTCATTATGTTTTATTTTTAATTGAAAAATTTAGACAAATGTAAAAACAATGTACCCACTATGACAAGCAGGATACAGAAGAGTGTCCTTGTCCTGCTCAGTTCCTTTCTGCTGTACCATGCAGTAGAGCTCTCCCTGCAGTAGAGGTCTCCTGACCTGTTTTCTGACCCTTTAGTCTTGCCTTTCCCAAAGTGTCAAATAAATGGACCCGGACAGCATGTGATTTTTCGAGTCTAGCTTTTTTCACTTGGGATAGTTTTGCATCTTTGTCAAAAATCAATTGGCAGAATTCACTAGGAAAACATTCAGGTCTGAAATTTTCTTCATCAGGAGGATTTTAATTACCATTCAATTGCTTTAGTGGATATAGAAATATTCAGGTTATTTTTTTCTTTTTAGTACATTTTGGGTCATTGAGTCTTTCAAGGAATGGCTGTATTTCCTTCACATTGTTGAATTTATAGCTATGGTTATTTTTAGTTGTTTTTAATATTCTATTTTTATCCTTTAATGCCTCTCAGGTTTTTGGTGGTATATCTTCTTTTATTCATAGTGTTAATAATTTGGATCTTTTCAATTGACCTAGCTGGTTAGATATTTATAAATTTTATTGAATTCTTTATAGAACCAATGTTTGATTTCATTAATTTTCTTTGTTTCCATTCTGCATTTTCACTTATTTCTGCTATTATAATCATTATTTATTTTCTTCCGCCTGCTTGGGCTTTAGCTTTAGCTCTTATTTTCTAATTTCTTAAATGGAAGTGTACCTTATTGATTTGAGATCTTCTCTTCTAACATTAGTGTGTAATGCTATAAATTTTACCCTCTAATCACTGCTTTAGCTATATCCCACAAATTTTGATGAGTTGTATTTTCAATTAGTTCAAAATGTTTTCTAACTCTCCCTGAGACTGTTTATTTAACCCATGGAATATTTAGAAGTATGTTGTTTAATTTCCAAATATTTGGGTTTTTTTAGATATGTTATTAATTTCTAGTTTAACTTCATTATTTTAAGAGACCATATTATGTATGATTTCAATTCTTTTAAATTTAAGGTTCATGTTACACAGTAGAATATGGTTTATCTTGTTGAATATTTCATGTGCATTTGAAAGAACATGCATTTTGCTATTGTTGGGTGGAATGTTTGGTTAATCACCATTAAGTCCAGTTGTCCAATGGTATTGTTCAGTACTTCTGTATTTTTTCTGATGTTCCTGTTACTTCTGTTAACTGTGGAGAGAGAAATGTTGAAGACCAAATGTAATTGTGGATCTGTCCATTTCTACTTGCAGTTCTGTCAGTTTTTGGTTTGGTTATTTCCATGGTCTGTCTTTAGGTGCTATGTCTAGTTAGTATGAATTGACTCTTTTATCATTCTGTAATGTCCTTCTTTATCCCTGGTAACTTTCCATGATCTAAGATCATTTTTCATCTGATATTAATATATTCCCTCTGGCTTTCTTTGAATACTGTTTCTGTGGTAGATCTTTTCCCATTTTTTATTTTTACCCTATAGGTTAAACGTTTTATCTACTTTGACAATCTCTGTATTTGAATCAATATACAGACAGTGGCCTGACTTATGATAATGTGAAAGTGATATGCATTGAGGGGAAGCCATACTTCAGATTTGAACTTTGGTCATTTGCTAGGTTAGTCATATGTTGTATGATACTGTCTTGTGATGCTGGGCAGTGAGATGATTTTGCCCAATGTAAGCTAGTGTAAATGCTTTGAGCATATTTAAGGTAGGCTCAGCTAATTAACTGCATTTTCTACTTCTGATATTTTCAACTGCAATGGGTTTATTGCGATGTAAGTTAGAGAACATCTGCATTTGGACCATTTGCTTTCAATGTAATTATTGATTTGGTTGGATTTAGGTCTTCCACCAATTTTTAATTTTTACTGTTTGTCCCCTCTGTTTTTCATTTTTCCTTTTTTGACTTCTTTTGGATTAGTTTAAATGTATTTTTTGTCTTCTATTTGAATTTATCTATTGTCTTTTGATATGTCTCTGTATAGGTTTTTTTTTCTTTTTGTGTTTGCTCTAGAGATGAAAATAGACAGGCTTGACTCATCACAGTCTGCTTATAATTATTAATATTTGCCACTTCGAATGAAATATAGAAACCTTACAATTATACAGATGCCCTTATTGTCTCTTCTTTATGTAGATGACATAGGTATAACATCTACATAATTTTATTTTATTTATTTATTTTTAACATATTTTATCGATTATGCTATTACAATTGTCCCATTATTCCCCCCCTTTATTCCTTTCTGCCTCGCACCTCACCTCCCACCCACATTACCCCATCTTAGTTCATATCCATGGGTCATAAGTTCTTTGCTTCTCTATTTCCCATACTATTCTTAACCGCCCCCTGTCTATTTTGTACGTACCATTTATGCTTCTTATTCTCTGTACCTTTTCCCCCATTCTTCCCTCTTCCCCTCCCCAGTGATAACCCTCCATAAGATCTCCATTTCTGTGATTCTATTCCTGTTCTAGTTGTTTGCTTATTTTGTTTTTGTTTTTTTTTAGGGTTGGTTGTTGATAATTGTGAGTTTGTTGTCATTTTACTGTTCATAGTTTTTGATCTTCCTTTTCTTAAATAAGTCCCTTTAATATTTCATATAATAAGGGCTTGGTGATGATGAAATCCTTTAACTTGACTTATCCGGGAAGCACTTTATCTGCCCTTTCATTCTAAATGATAGCTTTGCTGGATAGAGTAATCTTGGATGTAGGTCCTTGTCTTTCATGACTTGGAATACTTCTTTCCAGTGTCTTCTTGCTTGCAAGGTTTCTTTTGAGAAATCAGCTGATAGTCTTATGAGAACGGCTTTGTAAGTAACTGTCTCCTTTTCCCTTGCTTCTTTTAGGATTCTCTCTTGTCTTTTGTCTTGGGCAACTTAATGATGATGTGCCTTGGTATGTTCCTCTTTGGGTCCAACTTCTTTGGGACTCTCTGAGCTTCCTGGACTTCCTGGAAGTCTATTTCCTTTGCCAGATTGGGGAAGTTCTCTTTCGTTATTTGTGCAAATAGGTTTTCAATTTCTTGCTCTTCCTCTTCTCCTTCTGGCACCCCTATGATTTGGGTGTTGGACTGTTTAAAGTTATCCCAGGGGTTCCTGAGACTCTCCTCATTTTTTTGAATTCTTGTTTCTTCATTGTGTTCTGGTTGAATGTTTATTTCTTCCTTCTGCTCCAAACCATTGATTTGAGCCTTGGTTTCCTTCCCTTCACTCTTGGTTCCCTGTACGTTTTACTTTATTTCACCTTTCATATCCAACACTTTTTCCTCTATTTTGCAATCATACTCAACCATTTCTGTGAGCATCCTGATTACCAGTGTTTTGACCTGTGTATCTGATTGGTTGGCTATGTCTTCATTAATTAGTTGTATTTTTTTCTGGAGGTTTGATCTGTTCTTTCATTTGGGTCATATTTTTTTTTGTCTCAGCACACCTGTTACAGGTACATAATTTTATCCCTGATGTTATTATTTTTGCTTTAAACAGTCATAAATAGTAAAAAAATAAACTAAGCAGTTTATTTTTTATCTAGATATTTACCACTTATGTTATTCTTTTTTTATTCATTAAATCCTAAATTTCTTTCTGTTTAATTTCCCTGATGCCTGAAAAACTTCTTTTACTGCTTCTTCTGGAGCAGAACTGTTGATGATGAATTTTCTTAGTTTTCATTCTTCTGAGAATATCTTTTTTCCTTCTTTGTTTGTGATGGATATTTTCTCTGGATCTAGGAATCTTAGTTGGTAGTTCAGTACTTTAAAAAATAATCCATTGTATTTTGTCTGCCATAGTTTGGGATGAGAAATCTTTAGTCATTTGAATCATTGGTCCACTATGTTTAACATGTTGTTTACTTTGTCTTTTTTAAAAAAAATTTTTCTGTGAAAAAAATTTGGTTTCCAACAATTTGATTATGATGTATCTAGGAGTATTATTCTTTTGAGTTTATCCTACTCAGTTTTACTGAGCTTCTTGAATATGTAAATTTATGTCTTTAATCAAAATTAGAAAATTTTAGCCATTATTTCTTCAAATATTTTTCTTCATTAATCTTTCTTTTTGTGGGGGGAGGTTTCCAATGACCTGCATACTAGAATTTTGAGATTGTTCACAGATTCTTGTAGCTCTGTTCATCTCCTCCCAGTCTCTTTTCTTTAATCTCTATTGTTGAGATGGGATAATTTCTTGATCTGTGTTCAAGTTCCCTCATTCTTTACTCTGTTATTGTTGTTTTGATATTGAGTCTATCTCATTACTATTTGACTTTAATTAATATATTTTTAGTTCTAAAATTTTCATTTACTTTTTGAAAGTATTTATTTATTTATTTTTGGAGAGAGGGGAAGGGAGGGAGAAAGACAGGGAGAGAAACATCAATGTATGAGAGATATATCAACCAGTTGCCTCTTGCACATCCTCAACTGGAGATGCAGTCCACCACAACCCAGGCATGTGCCCTGGCTGGGAATCAGACCGGTGACCTTTTGGTTCACAGATTGGCACTCAATCCACTGAGCCACACCAGCCAGGGCTCCATTTACTTTTTTTATACTGTCTCTTTGTTAAGCCTTTCTGTCTTTTCATTAGAGTGTGTCCTTTCTTCATGGAGATTAATTGCAATAGCTGCTTTAAAGTTTTTGTTTGATATTCCAACATCTAGTGATCATGGGATTGGCAGTTACTTGTCTTTAGCCTTGAGAGTTGTCCAAAATTTCCTGGTTCTTTTGACTAATGTTGTATTGTGTCCTGAACATTTGAATATTATGTTATGAGACTCTGGGTCTTTGGGTCCTATTAAAATCCTCTGGAGAAAGTCAATAGTCAATCTGGTTTCATTTAGACAACAAGTCTCAATCCACGTTCTGTGGGCTCTGGACCTGGTATCAATTTAGTCTTCAAAGCCTTTCTAGTGCCTCATCCCCATCTGAGGCCCAGAGCACATGAGAGGGAAGGAGCCCTGAGCTCCTTGTGGGAGTTCGGGTTGTATTCCACCCATGGGCCAGTCTGGGGCCTAAGCAGTGTAATGCTCTGTAGACACATTCTCAAAGCCTTTGATACTCTGCTTTGGATCAGTTCCACACATGCACAGCTCATTCTTGAGCCCAAGTCAACCTGAATAGATTTAGGGGCTGCTCATCTCTCCAGATCCTTCTTCTCTGTGATTTATTCTATATCTTCTGGTTCTAAGCCACCCCTTTACCTAGGCCCCTGACTACAAAGGTGGGGTTTTCTCTTCCCTGCACAGTCACACACTTTCCTCAACCAAGTCTCCCTCAGAGGTGAAATAGCAGGGGAGAAAAAAGAGAAAAATAACAGGGATTTCTCCCTACACTGTCCAGAGCATACTAGCATTATTTCCATGTTTCTTTAGTCAGAGAGAAGATTTTTCTATTAAAGTTTTAGGTACCTGCATGCTGCTCTTGCCACAGAAGTGCACCTCCAGGGGAAGGCCGGGAAAGTAAAAAGTGAAAACATGGAGAATTTTTCTACACTCTCTGTCACATAGGTTCCCACCTTCACCTTTGTCCTAGGAAGTGAAAGTTTCTCTTACAGATTTTTTAATATAAACTCGCTATGCAGTTTCATGATTCAGGCTGCTTTAGTGTCTTAGTTCTTTTTTTATTAAATTAATTTTAGAGAGAGAGAGAGGAAGAGAGAGAGAAGGAAACATTGATTTTGTTCCACTTATTTATGCATTCATTGAGTGATACTTGTATGTGCCCAGACTGCGTATTGAACCCAGAACCTTGGCATATTGGAATGATGCTCTAATCAATGAGCCTACCCAGCCAGCGACTTGTCTTAAGTAATAAGTGTCTAAGTAATAAGATATAGGAGAGGAAAAGAAAACTCTAGGAATCTTACCAACCATATTGATCATTCATTATGATTTCTCTACTCATTTCACATGCTGCTATTACATTTTCAGTGTTCAGATAGTTGCATTATTTATTTCCTTGTAATTTATGGGAGCAAGATCCATGCCAGCTCATACTGGAAGCCTCCCCTTATTTTTCAAAGTATTGATTTATTCTATAAATGGTGGCCAATTGTAGTTGAAATAGTTCTATTTGTGTCTTTCAGGTATGTTATAAATTAAATATAATTGCAGGCTGTCTGGGTAACTAACTTACTTCCTTGTTAACATTATTTCTATGGGAAAATATATTCTAAATTCTAAATAACCATCATATAAAAATGACTTTTAAAGCAGAACTTATTCCTGTTATGTCTTCCAGATGACAAAAGGCTTGGAGCCTGAAGTAGAAATTTGTTGTCATTACAGCTTCCTTTATTTCTGTGTCTGTGCTATACTGTTGGTTTTGGTTTTCGCATGTTTTGGTCTATGTCTGCTTCTCTGTTGCAGAGTCTGTGTCATGCTATGTCCTCATGGCTTCAGGGGCTTTTTGCTTGATCTACCCCTTGTCTCCTCTTCTTCTGGGTCTCGATCACATCCTGTTCATATCATTTGTACTGATAATTGGAGGTTACATTGACTGAAAGTTATGTTGCCCTAAAATTCATATGTTGAAGTATAATCTTCAATGTGAGAATATTAAATGATGGGACCTTTGGTAGCTAATTAGGTCATGAGGGTAGAGTCCTCATGAATGGGATTAGTGCCCTTATGTAATGAAAAGATGACAAAAAGAGATACAAAAGAGATTATCTCTCTGCCATGTGAGGGCTCAGCAAGAAGATGCTGTCTACGAGCTGGGCAGAGGGCTTTCACTGGAATCTGACTGTGTTGACCCCCTGACCTCAGACTCCTTGGCTTCCAGAGCTGTGGGAGATAAATTTCTATTGTTTAAGCTACCCTGTCTATGGTGTTTGTTCTCACAGCCCAGATTGACTCAGACAAGTGACACAATGAATTGCTTTGCTTCTTTCTTAACTGATTTAAAAGCTTTTATACTCCTTTTAGGTATTGTTTGAGGAGTTGGGAGATACCAAAATTAATGGCAATTAGACCCTGATTTAGGATGGTCATCCTTTAATAGAAGACTATGATAACACTGTAAGTAAAAAAGAGAGGGTAAGGGAATCTAGGGAAAGGCTGGATTATTTCTGGCTGGGGATAGTAGAGAAGACTTAATAAATGAGGTAGCATGTGAACTGACCTGAGAGAAGAAGCAGGGTTTAGCAAGGAAGACAACCATATTTGGAGAAAACTGCATGGAGAAAAGTCAAGGAAATGGAGAAGTGCAAGTTGGCAATAGTGGGTTCTGTTTATTGGCTGGCAGTAAAGGACTCAGAAGGAGGAGCATTTGCTCTCTCATTAAGCACAGATGTTCCATAGTACATTCAGGATCCTGTCGTTCAGGAAACCTGTATGTCCTTCTATTGCTTCTTCAGCACCTGGCCTTCCCAAAAGCATGGTCATTGTAGAAATTAAAAATGCAGCATGCATGACAGGTGCCAAATACATAATGAGATCCCTTATTCTCCAAGGACACTCTGCCCTGTCTCCAGGTGCAGGTGAGAGGGAGCATTCTTAGGTGGAGGTCCTCAATTCCTTCAAAAGCATGGCTTTTCTATCCCAGGAAAGCTCTGCTTCCAGGAAGCCCATGAAGGGCCCTGTGCTCCCCAGATGGAACAAATTCTCCCCTTTATTGCATGTGGACTGGATTCACAGTGAGACCTAAGGGCTGGAGTTCTCATCACCTAGCTCTGAAGATATGTCCAGAAGAAGGGTTTCTAAATTGTTCTAAGTAATTGGAGCGATATTTGGAATAAGCAAATTAACTTTTATGAAGACAGCACTCATTTGCATGTAAAATTTCTCATTTCCTTTTTATTTCTCTATTTCCTTTTTAAAGCCTCCTTACATCATAGTTATTCTGCATATGGCTCAGAGCTGCCTGTCACCCCCAACCCCTGCCCCCCCTTGAAAAAAGTCAGCTTAATTATCTCAATGCCTCTTACAACCTGTTATTTATTCAGAAGAGCATTTGCAATAATGCATTAAATGGTAGCCTAGTGACCTGAAAGAGTTAATGCACCTCCCCTTTAGTTGAACTCCTTCTACCTTAGCATCACTCAGGCACTTAGGAAATTTTATTCAGTGAATACAAAATAATCATGCCTGACCCAGGTGCAACAAGTACAGGCTTTTAAAACATGTTAAGATGGGTTTGTCTACTGACCTGTGGCAAATATCAGAGAGTTAAAGAATAACTATGTTTTATCACAGCTGTACTTGCCATCATGGAATATTTAAAGTCAAATCAGAACCAAGGCCAGATACTAGCAAGCCCAGTATAAACAAGTGGCTAGGGTCAAAGAGGGTTTAAATCTAACAAAACTTTCACAATGCCGACCAGGTCATGCCACTTCCCTTGTTAAAACCCTTCAGCAGTTTCAGGATAAATCTTAAATTTCTCAGCATGCATCAGGGTCATTTATGGACTGGTCCCAGGCTAACCTTCTTGGCTTGTTCCTTGCGTGTACACCGTGTTAGTTGGCTAGGGCTGCCAAGACAAAGCACCACATGCTGGTTGGCTTAAACAATGGAAGTTTATTTTCTTACAGATCTGGACACTAGAAGTCCAAGAATGAGGTGTCAGCAGGGGTGGTTTCTTTTGAGGCCTCTCTCCTTGGCTTGCAGATGGCTGTGTCTTCACATGGTTTTTCTTCTGTGTCTGTTTGTGCAAATGTTTCCTTATTACAAGGAAACCCATCATATTGCATTAGAGCCCACACTAATGACCGCATTTTAACTTCACTACCTTTTCAAAGGCCATATCTCCAAATACAGCACATTTGGAGGCACTGGGGGTTAGAACTTCAACATAAAGGATTTTTTTGGGACACAACTCAGCACATAACAATACTTGAGTTCCAGTCCATAACCACTCACAACTTCCCAAATCTGCCTAGTTTGCTCTCACTTCTTGATTTGATACCTGTGGGTCCTTTCCATGCTTCCTTGCCTGGCTACCTCCTACTTGGCTCAGGCATCACCTTTGTCACCTCTAAGGGTGGTGATCTAGAGGACCAACTCTGTCTCACTCATTTGTGCTTTGATCAATATCGTGCTCAACAAATGTCACACTAAACTGGCAATTTTAGGGACTCAACCAAAGGAAATGAAGTAGAGAGATTATTGATACTTCCTCTACTCTTCCTACCCTCACCTCTTTCCTCTTTCATGATACTTGTCAATCCTGCTCCAGCCCAGGCTGGCGCTCTGGGTCTGGGTCTGACTTGGGTGGAGGCTGAGTGATCAGCACTTTAGGGAGGAGGCCATGAGGAGGGGAGGGTCCATGTGTCCATGAGACCTAATCTGCCCAGTATGGTAGCCACTAGCCATATGTGGCTCTTCAACTTCAGTAACTTAAAGTTAAATAAAACAAAAATTCAGCTCCTCAGTTGTACTAGTTACATTTCATGTGCTCGATACTCATGTAGGGCTGGTGGCTACTGTGTTGAGTAACACAGATATAGCCCACTGCTATCAATGCAGAAAGTTCAACTGGACAGTTTTAGGAGGACCCAAAAGGCCAGGTTGGTCTGTGTTCAACTCCCCTGCCTCGCCCCAAGCCTATCATTCGGGGCTATGATGATCTGAGTAGTACCGAACTGACCACAAATTCTCAGCTCTCTTGAAGCAAATGAAACCTTGACTCTAGAATGTATCTGTTTCATTATGGTCCTTGGCTATGACTCACAGGTAATCTTCATATCTTCATGCCACTTGGCAACAGAACAAACTCTTTTAACATAATTTCACTTATATTTATATTCAAGGCTACAGACATGTTCAGGGCAAATGTGGGATACAGGAGAAGGCTATCATAATGCTCCAAGTGTCTCTTCTATCCTGAGAGCTAGCTACAGTCTACTTTATAGCCACCAAGTATTATTCCTTTTTTTTCTATTGTGACCCAGTCTTAGGGAAAAATGATGTATTAGTCATTTCTTCCTTAGCATGGACTTATCATAATACCTTGCCCTATAGCGTAGGATGGAATGACATAATAAATATTAGAAATTTGACTTTATGCCTACCAGCAACATGAGCCTGGGAGAGTATTCTGTCCCTCCTGGGTCTCTGTTTTCTGTGCTGTGAAATGAAAACAGTAATATTTACTTCAAATTGTTGTCAGACTTGATGTGGGAGAGTGTACACCTACCACAGAATACATACACTAAATATTCATTTTCTTTCATTACTTTTCCTCTGTCAAATTAATTTAATTATTGTCAAGTCACCAGAAGAAGCTTTATTGGGGGGAGGGGTGCCGATGGGGAGAAGTACAGCCTTTTCACAGGACTCCTGAAAAACATCACCAAGGCCAGCCCTCTGTTTTTGCCTTCAGATCTATTAGGCACAAAACCTGAGCATTGCTTGTCTTCTGGGCTCTCTGTTTCTGCAGGTGATATGTTTCTAATCGAGTTCCTCTTAAATGTCCTGAGGTTCTTTCTCATGGATAGATGTTTCTCACCTGTGAAGATAAAGTGAGTTCTGGAAAAACAGAGAAAAGACTCAGTGTGGCGGGTCATTATTTCTGGTCGCCAAGGTAAAAGCAAGAAGTGGATTCAGCCCAACAGCAGACTGCATTTGCTGGGCCAATATGCACCTTTGCCCCTGAGAGAAATCCACCAATTCTTTGGCCCAATTACCATGGCAGCAGGCTGTGGGGACACTTGGGATAACAGGACAAGGTGGCCATCGACTATTAGTGTTTAATAAAAAGCTTGGTGCTGGAGAGACAAATGTACTTTTTAAGTTATGTTTTCAATTGATTCTTATAATTATCGATAACCAGAAAGCACTTCTAGAAGGAAAATAGTTGGAAGGTGGCTTCTCATTCTAGCACAAAGAAGCTGATTGCAGGATTTTAGCATTCAAAGGAAAACTTTACTTTTGAGATGAATATTCCACTGTATAAGTACAAAATTTATTTTCTAAGAGTGTCACCTTTTGTGGATGGTCATCACTGACAATGAGAAGAATGGGGCACCCAGAAGTTGCAGATGGAAGACAAATAGTGCTGAAAACAGAAGCTCTTCATAGGATGACATAAAAAGCTCCTTCAACTTTCTCCTCAGATTAACTAAATGTAACTGGTTCTACCAGATAAACCACTTTAATTATAATTAAAGTTAAACTACTTTAATTTTTCCATGATGTATTTTAAATTTGAAAAAGTTATGTAAAAGTGTTACAGTGAAAAGTGATCTATGTGCAGCTTTTGTGTTCCTACTGGGTAGCAATTTATTCCATAATTGAAAACCTTTTAGATCCCAGCTTTCAGGCACTGTGAGTAGCAATGACGACTGGGGTGGTTAATTCCTTAAGGGCTGACTAAGTTGATACGGTAATGTGGTGGTATTTTTATGGACTGTACAGTATTTAACTTGTTATTTCTTTTATTCACTAAGAGAGTTTGTCCTTCCTTCCACCCCTCTTCTTTCTTTCCTTCTTCCTTCCTCCTTTTCCTCTTTCCCTTCTGTCTTTCTCCCTCCATTCATTCCTTCTTTTTCCTTATGGGCCCAAGGAGGATCTAGTTTTACTCCAATCAATTAAACAGTATTTACTGAAGATCTCCCCTGTTCTAGCCATGATTCTATGCACTACTAATACAGTGGATGACAAAGGTATATAAACTTACGTTCTCATGGAGTTTATAGTCTCAAAATAGTTTCTAGATCTTTTGGGGATTTTCTTGAAGTATATTGGAAGTTTTTCATGAACTGTAAAGGAGAATTCAATTTCTCTGGTTTTCAGTGCACACTCAAAAGCTATTTCCACCTATGTAATGAATTGAAGATAGCTCATTATCTAGAGCTGGTAAAGCCTTGACCTTAACATCACTGTTATGGTCAAATGCCTTGAGGAGCTCTAGCCTTAAATCTCTCATTTTAAATGAAACCTATCGGAAATGTCTATGGTTATAAATCATTAAAAAAAAACCCTAAAATTCTTTTTCTTTCTTTTAACCTTGATGGATTGTCCTGTTTCCCTGTTCCTACTGGAATGTCTGTGAGTCAAATGCAACTCAAATACTAATTCATCTATTTCATTTAGGTTCTAAATTTATATCCCTGTTCCTCTGACAAACAATAGATGGCAACATGTTCTGCATTGAGAACACAGCCATTCTGTTTTTCTTATGCTTAATATATTTTTAGTTCCTAAGCATGAACTTTCCAACTCCTGGACTGTATCTTAATAAATTAGGTGGCAGGACTCAAAATGCAAGCAGAAGAACAAGCTTTCAATGAGGTCCATTTTATAGAACGGTGCATTTATGAATGGCAGATTTAAGACAATTTGGTTGAAGTGATTGCCTTTGTCTCACCTCTTTTTGAATCTTTTCCCTTGTATTGCTTTCTGTCATAGTTCACTGAACTATTCCTAGCAATGCAGACTGTGAATAAACTCAGCTAAGAATACACTTAAATGATATTGGAAGAGGGGCCAACTTGTGTGACAGACCATTTTAATTTTTCATACTTAATTTTTTCTTTAGCTAATAAAGTAAGACAAATTATCCTTCAAATGACACAAATTTGATTTCTGGTATTCTATTGAATGATTTTTCCTGCATATAACCATCCTAAAGTATGACTTCTCCCTCAATGAGACTCGTGTTCTTGGAGGTAGTGCGTAGAGTCTGAATTTGATAGTCAACTTCCCTTTCTGCTGAAGACTGAGGGTTGGTTGTGGGAAGTGTTTTATAGCACTTCTTTTCTTGGGAAGCTTATATCCAAAGCAAGAACAACCTTTGTTCTCTTTTTCTGCATTTCCCTCCCTTCCCTAACTTTTGTCCTTAAATATTTAATAAATTCTTAGTACATATAGAGCACTGTTCAAGGTGCTGTTCTTAGGGATAAAATTAATAGAAATAATGATTGCTTTTTGATAATAATTAGTAAGTACTATTTAATGTCTACCTTTGCCATTCAGTTTACATAGTTTATTCATGAACATATATTTTTCTCATGAACACATTTTGAAGCTCTGACTTAGAGCTCTAAAATTAGAAGTATAGTGTCCTGCTCATGTATACTGGTTACACAATGAATTTTAAACAAATTTAATCTCTATGTGTTGTTAATAAGGAACTTTTTTCATTGTTCCTCCTTTATTTAAACTTGAAGCTTTATTTTTGAGAGGTACTATCCAGTAGGTCCAAGGACATGATTTGATCCTTAGCTTCAATAAGGGTGTTTATGACAATGATGACCTGTTGAATTTCAGGTTACCAGAGAGAGAAAGAGGAAGAGGACTTAAACTTTAAAAGGTGATATGTAGGATAAACAAAGTGAAGAATTGCTTGTGTTATGAAAGAGGGAGTAAGCTCCTTGAGGAGTTTATGGTACATTCATTCTTATAAAATTTTAAACAAAATTACTAATGATTGCTCTGTTTGGGTGGTTATTTACTGTCTAAGGAAGGAGTGGGCAAAATTTGTCCAGTGAAACAAAAGCTGAGGAGTTCATGACCTGCCTAACAAAAATGTTAAAGGGAGCCCTTCAAGGCAAAATGAAAGGATGCTAAAAAACAACATCATAGCACTTTCATTTGATACAAATGAAAATAAAATTTATAGGATGCAAAAAAAGCAGTATTAAGAAATTCATAGCAATATACAATTTCAAAACAAAAAAAGAGAAAGGTCTCAAATCAACAACCTAATTTGATACTTCAAAGACCTAGAAAGAGAAGAACTAAGGCCTGAGTTAATACAAGGAAGAAAATAACAAAAATTAGAGCAAAAATAAATAAAATTAAAAAATAGAAGAAGAAATAAGAAATCAATAAAACTACGTGTTTACTTTTTGAAAAAATAAACAAAATTGACACTCAGACTACTGAAAAAAAGACTCAAATAAAATCAGAAATGAAAGAAGAGACATCACTGCTTTTTCCACAGAATCAAAAAAGTTCATAAAACACTATATGAATAGTTATTTAACAAAAATGGATATTTTAGAAGAAATGGAAAAATTCCTAGAGACATATAATCTGTTAAGACTGTATCATGAAAAAGTAGATAGTATGGAGGTGAATCACTAATCCAAAATCTCTGAATAAAGAAAAGTTCAGACCAGATAAATTCTATCAAACACTTAATGAAAGACAAACACCAATCTTTCTCAAAATCTTATTAAAAAAATTGAATAAGAGGAAATACTCCCACACTTATTTTTTTTTAAGATTTTATTTATTTATCTTCAGAGGGGAAGGGAAGGAGAGAGGGAGAGAAATATCAATGTATGGTTGCTTCCTGTGCATTCCCTGCTGGGAACTGGCCTGCAACCCAGGCATGTGCCCTGACTGGGAATCGAACCATGATCTCTTGGTTCACAGGCCCGCGCTTAATCCACTAAGCTACACCAGCCAG
>CM052539.1:156521797-156618928 GCA_028533065.1 Trachops cirrhosus
TTTTTAAGATTTTATTTATTTATCTTCAGAGGGGAAGGGAAGGAGAGAGGGAGAGAAATATCAATGTATGGTTGCTTCCTGTGCATTCCCTGCTGGGAACTGGCCTGCAACCCAGGCATGTGCCCTGACTGGGAATCGAACCATGATCTCTTGGTTCACAGGCCCGCGCTTAATCCACTAAGCTACACCAGCCAGGGCATCCCACACTTATTTTATGAGTCCAGCATTAACCCGATACCAAGGCCAGAGAAGGATACCACAAGAAAATAAAACTACAGGTCAATATCCTTGATGAGTATGGATACAAAATTTCTCAATAAAATACTAGCATACTGAATCTTATAGCACATTAAAAGGATCATACACCATGTAGTGGGAAATTTATCTCTGGGATGCAAGAATAGTTCAACAAACAAAAATCAATGTGATACACTACACTAACAGATTAAAGGATGCAAATAAAAACTATATGATCACCTCAATAGATGCAGAAAAATGTTCAATAAAATTTAATACCTTTTCCTGACAAAATTTTTAATGACTTAGAAATAGAAGAAAAGTACCTTAACAACATAAAGTCCATATATAAAAAGCCCACAGTTAGCATTATACTCAATGGTAAAAAACTGAAAGTTTTTTCTCTAAGATCAGGAATAGGGCATGGATTCCCACTCTCACCACTTCTATTCAACTTAATACTGGAAGTCCTAGCCAGAGTAAGTAGGCAAGAAAAAGAAATGTATCCAACTCAGAAAGGAAAAAGTAAAATTGTCCCTGTTTGCAGATGACATGACCTTGTAGAAAACCCTAAAGACTGTGCTAAAAAACTGTTAGAACTAAGATACAAATTCAGTACAGTTGTAGGATACAAAATGAATATGCAAAACACAGTTGCATTCTTATACACTAACAATGAACTATCTGAAAAGAAATTTAGAAAACAATTCTATTTACAATAGACCAAAAAGAGTTCATAGGAACAAACTTAACTAAGAAGGTGACTGACTTGTGTACTGGAAGCTACAAGAACATTGATGAAATAAATAAAAGAATACACAAATGGAAAAACATACTGTGTTTGTGAAATGGAAGACTTAATATTGTCAAAATATCCATAGTACCAAAAGCAATCTGTAGACTCAATGTAATTCTTATCAAAATCCCAATGGATTTTTAAAAGAAATATAAAAAACAATTCTACAATTCATATGGAACCATGAACCATGAGTAGCCAAAACAATCCTGAGAAAGAAGAATGAAGCTGTAGGTATTACAGGTGGAAGAAAGCAAAAGGGGAAAAACTGGGGTGACTGTAACAGAACAACAATAAAATATTTAATAAAAAATAAATAAAAAGTATATTACAATATATTATGCTAACCAAAACAGCATATATACTGAGGGAACAGATAGAAACCCCAGAAATAAATACATGTATATATGGCCAACTTTACTTCAAGTGTGCCAAGAATACACAGTGGGGACTGGATAGTCTATTCAATAAGTGGTGTTGGGAAAACTGGTGATCTACATGAAAAAGAATGAAATTGAACCATTATTTTTCATCCTACATAAAACCAGATTAAAGACTCAAATGTTAGACCTGAAACTTTAAAGCTGCTAGAAGAAAACAGAAGAAAAGCTTCTTGCCATTGGTCATGGCAATGATTGAATGGAAATGACACCAAAAGCACAGGCAACAAAAGCAAAAATAAACACGTGGGACCACATGAAACTAGAAAACTTCGACAAATGGCTAATAGACATGTGAAAAAAATGCTCAATGTCACTAATCATCAGGGAAATGCAAATTAAAACCACAACGAGATGGCTCTTTACGCCAATCAGGATGGCAGACACATATGTATATACCAAAATCCCAAAGGACAACAGTATTGGAGAGGATGTAGAAAAAATGAAACTCTTGTACTCTGTTGATGGAAATACAAAACAGTGCATGTCCACAGAAAACAGTGTGGAGGTTGCGCGAGAAATTAAAAATAGTACTATAACATGATTCACTGACAGTTCTTTACCCAAAAAGAACTGTCATCAGGATGTCGAAGAAACAGCTCTCCCATCTTCCCTGCAGCACTATCTCTAAGCGCCAAGATGTAGAAACAACCTAAATGTCTATTGACAGATGAATAGATAAAATGTGGTATATACATACATTAGAATTCTATTCAGCCTTAAAAAAGAAGGAAATTCTGTGATAGACGACAATGTGGATGAACCTTAGAACATTATTTTAAGTGAAATGAGCCTGTCACAGAAAGCCCAACATTGCATGATTCCACTTAGATGAGATAACTGAAATGGTCCAAATCATGCAGCCAAAGAGTGAAATGGTGGTTGCTAGGGGCTGGGAGGAGCAGAGGGAGCAGGGAGGTATTTGTCAGTGGGCATCAAGTTAATTGAGATGATAAGCTGGAGATCTGGTGTACAGCTTGGACCTACAGCCAACGACAACAAATTATACTTCTTAAAGGTTTATTGAGGGTAGATCTCATGTCAAGTGTTCTTACCACAACAAAATAAATTAAAAAGTAAAACTGTATTTTCTTCAGAGACGTTTATGTTTTCATTTAAATCATGGATCCATTTAAAATTTATTTAGATTTAAATTTTGAAATAGTGATTTAACTGAATTACCTTTCCAAAAACTGATAGTTACTCTAATGCCATTTGTCATCATTATTTTTCCATTCATTTGAAATCCCATTTGTGTCAAATATTTTATGTGTTTCTGGACTTTGTATTGTTTCACTTACTTTTCTTTGTATTTCTGACACTGGTACACTGCTGGTTAATTGCTCTGTCTTTACCATCTGATATGCCCAGCCTCTCTGTATTATTTTTCTTTTAAATTTTTTCTTGAGTAGGTTTTTAGTTTACTATTTCAGAAGAAGTTCAGAATTACAACAAATTCTTTTGAGAGTTTGAATTGAATTGCATTAAATATATAGATTAATTGATTGAGACTTGTTTACAATAACAAGTGTATTCATACAGGAATATGGTCTCTAATAAAATCTTTTATGTCCTATGGTTAAATTTTAGCATTTTCTTCATATGGGTTATATGCTTTTCTTTTTTGCCAATGGGAAATGACTTTTTTCCATTATATTTTATAACTAGATATTGCTGGTATAAATAAGAGTAATAGTTTTTGTTACATTTATTAGGTAATGGCCACCTATAAAACTTGATTATTGTTTCTTATAGGTGAGACCATTGTAAGTGTTTTAATGAGAAAAACAGGTGCCTTGAGATCCAGGAAGGGGCTGCTGACTGGCCACTGTAGAGGCCTCACAGGTTGTGAATCTCAGTCTTGCAGTTACAGAAACTGAACCTTCACTAGTAGCCCCTCAGATGGATAAAACCCACATTCGAGGAGACCTAATGGACAAACAAGAATATTAACCTATTAATATACTATGAAGGGTCATTCCTTTGTAGGGATAGAATGATCTTATGTCTCAATCCAAGACACTCTGATTTTTTATTTGAGGTAGCTAGGAAATAAAATTAACAATGAAAAATTTGCTTGAGGAGCAGAATTCATTTCAACTGGGTCATATTGGAATTGAATTTTTTCAAACCCTAAACATACAGCAAAGATTTCTACAAGGTCCAGAGTTCTGCCTGAGCAAATTTCATTCTCCTGGCCAGTATTGGACAGGTGCTCCTAAAGTCTGCCTTCCAGACCCAGCAGTTTTCTGCTGGCCACTGACTTCTGTAAGTCCATTCATTGTTTAGGTGTATTCTTACTATCAAGAAAAAGTTGCTTTTTAGAAGAGCAAGTCTTACTATGAGGACAAAGATACCTCGTCTCTTTGTGTTATGTGTTGATTTAATTAGATTACCATTCAGAAGGTGGCCTTAATGTTCTGATTTCCAAGTTTAGGGGGTGTGTGGGAAAATTACCTAATCGTTGACTCCTCCACCCATGGCTTCTATAGCCATAGTGAAAAAACAGGAGGATTGGTGGCTGTGTTGGTTTTTGCAATTCCTTTTGCACAAATTAAGGTTGTTAAATTCACAAAGGTAAAGTTAATAAACAGATTTTGATAACAGAGGGGTCATTGCCAAAGTTGGGAAGGATGGGCCAGGTAAAGCTTGAATGTGTGTACCTAAAACCTTCTCCACCTCAGTTTCCTTTCTGTGGCCAACAGCAACCTCACATCTGCAAGAATCCCAGTGACAGATGAGGGGTGCTCCAGGGAACAAAAGGCTCAGTGACCTTCAAGAATATTTTCAAGAATTTTGGATAACGAGCAGGGAATTCTGTTCCTGTCTGTACCACAGAAGAGTATGTTTTGTTTTGTCCTGAACCAGAGGAGAATTAAGGCCCTTAAGAATAACTAGGTAGATAAAACTGCTCATGCTCATCAACTCAATAAATAAATATCACTTCATTGCGGTTTGGCCCAGTGCAATTTACTAAAGTCAGTCGATTGGCTGTTATCTGAAACATTAAATATAGTTTCAGCTAGGCTTGCTTAAGCTGAGAGAACACACAAAATACCCACCACAGTCAACAGAAGTGCAATTGGAAAGAGGAGCTGGATAGAAAGTAGAGTACACTGTACACATAACCTTAGAAACAAAGGCTAATTAGCCTGAACAGGTGCATTTTACTTGGTCCTGCTGCTTGAACATCTATTATTGGACCTTTACTTATCTCCTTTATGATTTACATATTTTCTATTTATAAATCATACTCTACACTTCCTCCATGCTGCTGCAGTGGGTGATGGTCTTACTTCCATTTTACAAATAAAGAGGTTTCAGAGGGTGCCTTCCTCAGCTGAAAGTGTAAAAGCGAGTAGCCTTCCCAGAGCCCGTGTTTCCTGCACCCTCTCTCCAGGACCATCAAGGCTGTCACAGCATATTGCACGAGAGCACCTTCTCCAGGTGGCAGCTGGCATACCGCGGCCACATCCTGAAATAGCTTCCACATTTGTCTGAATAAAAATTTCAGGACCAGGAGAAGAAAGCCTCAATAAACTGTTGTTGAATTACTGAAGGTGTCCTATAAATAGGGTGGATTTTTAATCTTTGGGAATGGCTTCCAGCAAAAGGTAACAATAGTATAAAGACTAAAAAAAGAAAATCAAGAGCAGGCCTGAGTGGAAGAGGACTCCAGCAGAGGCAGAGTGAGAAAAATCAGAGAAGAAGGAAGAAATGTGGAGTGCAGGGTCCCTCAAGTCAGGACAGAATCACATGGTCATTTTGGGGAGAACCTGGAAAGAGCCACTGGATTTTGGAATCAACAATTCATTAATGGCCTCAAGGAGCAGTTTCAGAAAGAGCAGGGTCAGATCACCTAGGTTGAGAAGGGAAAGGGCAGGCAGGGGAGGAGGCACTATACCTGGGTGGTTAAGCTCAGGCATCTACGGTTAACTAGTCTGAGCCCAAATCGCATTCTCTACTTACTGGCTCTGTGTTTCTGATGAGCTACTTACATTTTCCAAGACAGATAGTTTCCTGTTGTACAGATGAACTAATGACAGTACCTGCCTCAGGAAGAATAAATGTGATAATGCATATAAACACTCATTACAGTACTGGGCCCTGCAAAACATTCAATAAATGTTTGTTGTTAAAGATAGAGGCAGTAATATCCTCTAGGTCCATCCATGCTGTCACAAATGGTAAGATTTCATTCTTTTGTTATGGACAACTAATACTTTACTTGATATATATGTGTGTATAAATATGTATGCATATGTATATATATTTCACAACTTTTTAAAAGAAATTAAATAGTTGCTTTATTTTCTCAAGCATCTGACCAAGATCACAAAGGAGCAAAGATATGAAAAAAGGGAGAATCATGGAGAAAGTCCTGATTAATTACAGGATTAATTACATAAGAATTAATTACATAAAAGAGAGAGCTATGATTTTTCTGTCATGATACAAACAAGGCAACTCATGACCAAGAGTTCTGGGTAATGCATAGGAAAGTAAGAAAAATATACTAATATACCACAACTTTTTAATTCACTCATCTATGGATGGTTACTTGGGTTAATTAATTCTATATCTTGGTGATTGTAAATGATGCTGCAGTGAACATAGGGGAGTGTATATTCTTTCGAATCAGTGTTTCGGATAGACCAAGGGGTATTAGGCTAACTGAAGCAAGTCAGTTAGAGATAGACAAATGCCATATGATTTCACTTTTATGTGGAATCTGAAGAACAAAATTGAAACAGAAAGTACACTGGTGGTTGCCAAAAGGGAGAGGGAGTGGGGGCTTCGTGAAAGAGGCGAAGAGATTATGAAGTACAAATTGGTAGTTACAAAATAGTGACGGGCATGTAAAACACAGCACAGGGAATATAGTCAATAATGTTGTGATAACTATGTACAGTGCCTGATGGGCCCTGGAAATGTCAGAGGGAACACTTTGAAAGTGTATTGTTGTCTAAGCACTATGCTGTTCACTTGGAACTAATACAAAGTATTATTGAAAGTAAACTGTAATTAAAAAAATAGAGGCAATAAATTTTGGCACTTTTAATAGACAAAGAAGGAAAGGTGTTTGAGGAACAGGAAACACTTGAGATTGTTTATAGGCCAAATAAAATAGTAAGTGTAGAGGAATATATTGGTGCTGGAAGAAAGGATGGTTAATGTACGTATAAGAGGAGAGTGAAAACAAAATGATGAAAGGAAGAGAGCCTTGGCCAACCATGCCTTTTAAGGCAGAGTAAAAGGAAGTTGAAGAACTTGTTAGATTGCCCTGATCTGCGGAGTATAACTAAGAGGCAGATTTATTTGCTGAGAGAATGGAGACGGGGCGAAGGAGATGGAGTGAATGTTTAACAGCCTAGCTGAGGAAAACATATTTGGAAGAGTTGCCCTGCATGCCACCTGCTACGATAAACTAATGAAAGAGGAGCACAGGCCAGGGGAAACAGCTAAGCCCCACGGGCCAGGCTCACACAGTACAATTTTCTGCTGGGCCAGGCATCCACGTGTCCAGCTAAGAGACTAACACTGGGACTTTTCCCAGAGTGGGGACCTGTAATGAGGTACATGAGAGAGCCTAGAGAAGATGGGTCCCAGAAAGCAAGGGAGAGCACACTTGCTGTCTGGTTGTGAGATCCAGGTGGGAAATAGCCAGGTGATGCTAGATACGAGCTGAGGTTTCAGAGAGACAGGGAATGGAAGGTTCGTGTAGGTAAGAGGTTAGATGGACATTTTACTGCATCTTTCTAGAATTCACATTAACTTTCATAGCATTTGAGAGACATTGGCTTCTTGAACACACTAAGGTAATTTTTACAATGAAAGAAAACCTGCAAACCTTCACTAGAACAGAAAAAAGCTTTGAGTCTGTCTTCTTTTGATAAACACTAAAAAATACCCAGAGGTTATTCCATTTTCTTGGCCAAACTTCTTCCCTGAATATTGACTTCAAGGTCAGAAAGTCAGGAAATTAAAGAAAATCTTGCTTCTTCCAGCTTCTGGTGGCTGCTGGCAGTCCTTGATTTGCAGCCACATCACCCCAATCTCTGCCTCTGTCTCACATCGCTGTCTTCTCTCTAGATGTCAGAACTCCTTCTGCTGCTTTCTTATAAGGACACTTCTGAGGATGTTCAGGGCCCTTGTGGATAATCCAAGATAATCTTCTCATCTCAAGACCCTTAAGGGTTTACAGGAACAAATATAAAGGACACATGGACAAAACTAGGGGGGTTGGAAATGGGAGGGATGGGTGGGTGGGCTGGAATGGGAATAAATGATAGAAACTGTACTGAATAATCTAAAAAAAAGACCCTTAACTTAATCATACCTGCAAAATAATTCTTTTTTAGATAAGGTAATACAGGTTCCAGACATTAGAAATGTTTCAGTCAGGATTCCCAGGAGAAAAAGAACCAATAGGAGACTATCTATCTATCTATCTATCTATCTATCTATCTATCTATCATCTGTCTATCTATCTATCTATCATCTATCATCATCATCCATCTGTCTTAAGTAATCTGCTTATATGAGAGCTGGAAGTTCTGAAATCTGCAGGTCAGGTGAGCAGGCTGGAAACTGAGGCCAGAATTGATGCTGTAGTATCGGGACAGAATCTCTTCTTTAATTTTTACTTTAAAGGCCTTTAACTGATTGGATGAGGCTCACCTGCCACATCAAGTGAATTCACCTTTAAAGTCAACAATCAAGATGTTAACCACATCTACAAAATATCTTCACAGTAAAAACTAGATTAGTGTGGTATTAAATAACTGAATACTAAACTCTAGCCAAGGGGCTATGTCAGACTAACCATCATAGGACGCATATCTTTGGAGGCAAGTATACTTAAGATTTAGGTAATAGAGAAAAATAAAGAGTAAAAAGTGAAAGTCCCCGATTTTCTGTCCTCCATCTAACTCTTCTCCCTAGAAGAAACCATGTCAACTGTTTGGTTTTATAATTTCAGATTTCCCCCCCTGTTATTTATAGATTTACTTAAGATACTTATATGTGCATATACCTATTTGTATATATTATAAATTGGACTTGCTTTTTAAATATTATGTCTTGGAGAAATTTCTACATCTGTACAGACAGGTCTACTTCAATTTTTTAACCACTGTAAGAATGTAATGAAGGTATGAATGTACTGTATACATTTAACTATTTCCTTGATGATGGACCTTTATTTTCAATTTCTTTTTATTATGAACAGTACTTTTACAGTACACAATCCTCACTCATATGTCTCCATGTAATTATATTTCTAAGAGATATCCTTAGTTGTGAAATTGCTAAATCAAATGGAATTCACATTTTGACATTTGATGACACCTCTAAATTATTCTCCATAAAGAATATATTAATTTGCACTCACACAAATATAGAGAATATTAATTTTTTACATAGTCTACCTATTGGGAATCACTGTTTTAATATTTTACAGGTTGATGAAGGGAAAGTAATACATCATTGTTGTTTCAGTTTGATTTTTCTTGATTAGTAATGTGACTAAACATCTTTTCACACATTTATGGCCATTTTAATTTTCTTTCTATAAATTGCCTATGCCTGTTCTTTGCTCATTATCTGTTGCCATGTATTTTTCTCATTTATTTTTAGGAGCATTTTATTTATTTGACATAGTCTATTTTATGAATTACAGTTATTTTACACCTATGTCTTTCACTTGCTTATGAATTTTTAAAATTTTTTTGCACTTTTTAGTATATTTTATTGATTATGCTATTACAGTTGTCCCAATTTTTTTCCCCTTTATAACCTCCATCCTGTAACCCTCCACCCTCCAGCATTCCCTCCCCACTTAGTTCACGTCCACAGGTTGTACATAGAAGTTCTTTGGCTTCTCCATTTCCTATGCTATTCTTAACCTCCCCCTGTCTATTCTGTTTCTACCAGTTATGCTTCTTATTTCCTGTACATTTCCCACCCCATTCTCCCGCTCCCCACCCCCACTGATAACACTCCATGTGATTTCCTTTTCTGTGATTCTGTTCATGTTCTGGTTGTTTGCTTATTTTTTGTTTTTGTTTTTTAGATTCAGTTGTTGATAGTTGTGAGTTTGCTGTCATTTTACTGTTCATGTTTTTTATCTTCTTTTTCCTAGATAAATCCCTTTAACATTTCATATAATAAGGGCTTGGTTATGATGAACTCCTTTAACTTTACTTTATCTGGGAAGCAGTTTATCTGCCCTTCCATTCTAAATGAAAGCTTTGCTGGATAGAGCAATCTGGGATGTAGGTTCTTGTCTTTCATGACTTGGAATACTTCTTTCCAGTGCCTTCTTGCCTGCAAGGTAATTTCTTTTGAGAAATCAGATGACAGTCTGATGGGAACTCCTTTGTAGGTTACTGTCTCCTTATCTCTTGCTGCTTCTAGGATTCTCTCCTTCTCTTTAATCTTGGGTAACTTAATTATGATGTGTCTTGGTGTGTTTCTTCTTGGATCCAACTTCTTTGGGACTCTGAGTGTCCTGGACTTCCTAGAAATCTATTTCCTTCACCAGATTGGGGAAGTTTTCTTTCATTATTTCTTCAAATAAGTTTTTAATTTCTTGCTCTTCCTCTTTTCCTTCTTGCATCCCTATGATTCTGATGCTGGGATGTTTAAAGTTGTCCTAGAGGTTTCTCGCCTCATTTTTTTGAATTCTTGTTTCCTCATTGTGTTCTGGTTGAATGTTTATTTCTTCCTTCTGCTCCAAATCTTTCATTTCAGTCCTGGTTTCTATCCCTTCACTATTGGTTCCCTGTTTATTTTCCTTTATTTCACTTTGCATAGCCTTCATTTCTTCCTTTGTTTTGTGACCAAACTCAGTAATTTCTGTGAGCATCCTGATTACCAGTGTTTTGAACTCTGCATCTGATAGGTTGTTTATCTCCTCATCACATAGTTCTTTTTCTGGAGCTTTGATCTCTTCTTTCATTCGGGCCGTATTTGTTTGCCTCAGCTTGCCTGATGTGTTGTAAGGGGCAGAGACTTAGGTATCCACCGAGGTGGGGCCACCCACTTTGCTGCTTTTTGGCACTGTGTGTGTGGGAGGAGTCTGAGAGGGAACAATGCCACTTGCTAGCTTGCTGGCCTCTTGTCCCACTTTCTGTTACGTACCTTGTTTCCCACAAATGAATTGTGCCCTTTCAGGTGCTGATTCCAGGGTGGGTGGTTTTGTGTACGTTCTAGGACCCTTTGGGTCTCTCCAGCAGACTCTCCTGTGAGGCTGGGAGTTTCTCCTGCTGCCTCAACCCCCACAGGTGTTTTCAGTCAGAGGTTTTGAGGCTTTATTTCCCCACACTGGAACCCTGGGTTGCACGGTTTTTCTCACTCCCCAGTTGTTCCTCCCAGTTTATCTGCACTTGAATGTGGGGAATCCTATCCACTAGCTGCTGCCTCACCACCTAGTGCCTTACCTGCCCTCGTCCGCCACTGCCTTGTAGTACGTCCTCTCCATCCCTCCTACCAGTCTGGATGAATGTATGTTCTTTAACTTTTTGATTCTTCAACAATATCAAACTGCGTGGAACTCTGACAGTTCCACGCAGTTTGATATTCTTGCAGTGCTGGTTGGTTTTTGTTTTTAAATGAGTTGTCACCCTTCTTTTGGTTGTGTGAGGAAGTGAAGCGCTTCTGCCTAGGCCTCCATCTTGGCTGAAAAGCCTCCTTATGAACTTTATTTTTGTTTTGTTTTATGGATATTTTTGTATTTGTTAATATTTTCCTCCATGGCTTCTTGGTTTTGTGCTCTGCTTAGGAAAGTCTTTCCAACTCTCTATTAGGTGGTGAGTGGAAAGCTGAATGATTTTATGTTTTTCTGCAGAGTTTAAATTTGATTTCTGTAGTGCTAGCAAACCCAGAAAACTGATAGTTGGCTACAGTTGTCATGACTGTCTAGAAACTGTGTGTTTTCCCAGTGCTTTGACAGAACTGAGCTCCCCAGATATCTTTGTTTTTAAATAACTTTTCTGTGCTTATTAAATCAGCTGTTATTTTAATTACTTTTCTCTGAAAGCACCAGAAACCAGTTTATTCAGTTCCTTATTTCATACCCTGTAAATCACAGTACAGCATTGTTTTTGTTTTTGTTTTTTTGCTTACAATGGAATCAGTGACAAAGAAAGCAAAAAAAAAAAAAAAATCAGGGGGTAAACTCACAGCTTAACCTCCAGCATCACCCTAATAAATACAGCTGTTTCTTAGTTTCTCTCTGTGCCATTTGTATTTTGGCTTTTTATTCCCTGTCATTTAATTGATGGAGAGTTAGTTCCCTATAGTTTCATTTTTTTCCAAAGTAAGATTCCAAATTGAAGGTGGTATCTCATATGAAAATTGTATCTTTTTAAAAATAAATAATCTGTCATTTCACACTGTAGAAACTGGTCTGATCAATGCATCACGATCAAGTCACATGGCTTCAAGTGACATTCCAGCATCCCAGGAAACACTAAATATGAATGATTATCCTGTCACTTGGTGTAATGGGGCTCCCTGTTGGGCTGCAATTGAGTGCTCCCTTGTTTCTTTGATGTTTTGCCCATTTCAAAGTAAATCTCAATGATATTTTTATACACAACACTGAAGCACTTGAATTTTTTCCCTGTAGATGTTTATTTCCATGCATTCCTTTATTCTGTCTGTAGTCCCAAAGTTTGACAAATACAGACTCTCAAACAATTTCAAAGTGTTTTAAAAGTCTATTGTCCATTGAACCTTTCAAGGCATGGATAGTTTTTTAAAAATAATTTTTTTTATTTTTCACTTGCAGTTGACATAAAGCATGAATAGTTTTTAAAGAGTCACATTTTGAAAATTATATGTTTAAAGAGTAACTTTTTTGGATTTATTTATTTATTTATTTATGCTTTTGTTGCCCTTGCTCCAGGGAGACATATCCAAAGTAATTACTAAAACCCATGTCAAAGAGATTACTTGCTTATATTTTTTTTTCTGGGATACGGAGAATAAAGTGATGGTTGGAGAGGGGAGGAGAGTGAGTAAAAAATAGGTGAAGGGGAATAAGATGTACAAACTGTATTACATCACTTATATGTGGTATCTAAGAAAAGCTGAAATCATAGAAACAGAGAGCAGAATGGTATTTGCCAGGAGCTGGGGGGTTGGGAAAGAAAATGGGAAAATATTGGTCAAAGGCTATGAACTTCCTGTTATAAAATGAATATGTTCTGGGGATCTAATGTGCAGTATGTTGACTATAGTTAATAGTACTATATTATAACCTTAACAGTTGCTAAGAGAGTAGATGGTAAATATATTCACCACACACACAAATGCTAATTATGCAAGGTGATAAAAGTATTGACTAATCCTACTTTGGTTATCATTTCACAATATATACATGTATTAAATTATCATGCTATATGTCTTAAACTTGCATAATGTTATATGACAATTATATCTCAATAAAGCTGGAAAAAAGCTATGTGTTAATAACCCAGGAACCTTATTCCTCAGGTGGATAACTGTTAGGTGAGATGACTCTGAAGCAAGAGTTCTTCACTATTTCTCAGAGTTTCCTTTTGTAATAAAATGTCAGCCATCCAGACAGATAGCTGGATCGATAACATTTATTTTACTGTAGAGATTTTTCTTTCTCACTTCCCCCCACTCTCCTACTGGTACATTCTAAGTCTCCAGATAAACTGCTGGCACTTGAATCCTCATCAGAGTCTACTTCTGGCTAAACCCAAATCAAGACAAGCCTAAGATGGGATCTGAATGCAGGCTTTTGGACTCTAGAGTCTATGTTCTTATCAATTCCTTTACTGACACTAGGAGGCAAGCTAGGCCGAGAGCAGGAGCTAAAAAGTATGGGGGCTTGAGAAAGTCTGGTGGGTTTGAAGAAATAGTCCAGAATGGCTAGAACAGAATATCTTGAGGAGTGGGATATGGGAGGAAGGAGATGTGGCTGGAAATGAAGCTTGGGATAAGTTCATGAAGTATTTGTAGGTCAAGTTCAGGTGTTTAAGTTTTATCACAAAGGCAATGGGAAGTCACTGGATAGTTCTACTCGATGTGTTATGGTCAGATATCCATTTTCAAAATTTCTTTTGGTATAAAGAATGAATTGGGGTAAAGGACAGTGGAGAGACCGGAGATAGAAAGAATAGTTCTGAGGCTACAGCTATTAGGAGATTGACAGTGTGAAGAGAAAAGAAGGAGCTGGCCTGACAGATGCTTAGGACATAGGGTCAGTGTACCGTGGTGATGGATGTGGTTGGGTGCATACACAGAGAGCGAGAGGTATAGGATGAATGGCAGGAAGGATTGTTTGTGTGGCTTTAGGAAGAGGACAGTTTCAACTGGACACACTGAGCTGCAAGTGGCTGAAGGCTACCCAGGTGGAGATATCCAGAAACAGGTGAAGCAAGAGCTCTGAAACTTAGGAAAGAGTTCATAAGTAGATATACAAAATTTGGAGTATTGATTGATATTTGAAGATCTCAAAGCCCTGAGCATGGGTGGAATTCCTTGGGAAAATGGAGAAAAGGCTATGGAAAGTATGTGAAAAATTTTCATGTACATTATCCCATTTGATCTTCATAACAACTGTCTGAAGTACTGAGGAAAGATATTTTCACAGGCATCTTGCAAGGAGGAAAATTAGGACACAGAGAGAGATTAGGTGGCTTTTCCCTTAAAATGGCAGAGCTAAGAAATAGGTCTCCTGGATTTATGTCCAGTGCTCCTACTGCCACATCACACTGTCCCTTTCAAAATACATTTGCATGCCTATATTGAGTGATATCGGTCCTTCCCAGAAAAGTGATTTCAGAGAACGCATCATACCTTTCCTCACATTATCGTGTCTCTGTTATATTGGAGAGGCCTGTCAAATGTCTAATCATGATATATGATATTCTTTTCTGTAGTCTTTACTTGTTTGCTGATAATTGGACAGACATTTAACATAGTGACTGGACATAGGCATAGATGACACCAAATCTCATTTTTCAAGGCTGGGCTTGCTTTGCAGGTGAATTTTTGGAGGCTTAGCTGATGCCTGGTCATTTTTCTCAGTCCATTTATTCCTGCATCACCTGTCACCCAACCTAACTTCATTCTATAGAATGAAGTTCCAGGCAATAATAATTCACATTTATTCAGTGGACATCCTAAAGGCTTACCACCAATGTTTGTGAGGTTTTTCTCTTCCGCCTTTTATGCTCTGGGGAAAGCAGTACCCAAACAGGACCATACATTATATCATGAAAGGTCCCTGAAGCAGAGCCACCTCTGAATACAGACAACACAAGCACGTTTTGCCAAGATGTTAAAAAATTTACTTTCCTCTGTTATCTATCAGGGAGGTGACACTGAGATTTTGAAAATGTTGCAAAAGAAATTTTATATGTGGCAAATTATGACATATTTTTATGTGATTTGTGGCATATTGTATCTGTTTGGGAAAAAAGCTGGCAATGTGACATATATGTGAGTCAAGCCCTTGTAACATCCCCAGGGACAGTCACAGCCAGAGCTCGGGTGAACAGCCTGAGGAGCAGCTCCCGTGCATAGAGAGCAGAAGGGGCTTGCCATGTTCTTCTGTGGTTGGCAATTTGCTTTCCCACCTCTTTAAGCATATGGTAAGTGGTGCTGGGGAAATGATCCCAGATTAGGGCGGAACACCCTCTGTGTTGTGTTTTCTCAGCTGTCTGCTGTTTTAACTAATTTCCAGTCAATTATACTGATGTCTGGGTGTATTAATGATTTCATTTTAGGCAGAAAAACATTACCCTCCTGATCCTTTTCTTTGAGTGCCAGAATGCTGATTTTATTTTAATTGTGATAGAAATCAGATTATGACTTATTTGTGAGAAGGGACAGTTTCTGGAACTTTTGTCCCTTACCTTCTCCCACCTTTCCCCCTTTCAAATGGCTAGAATAGAACCACTACATGATAGTGACTCAGTAGGAAGCAGACATCCCTGCCTGATGGAAAATCGAGTAAGTGATTTTCTCCAGAGGCATGTGTGTTTGCATTTGTTTGTTTTTGTGTGTGTATACACTTTTTAAATTCTGTGGACTTTTTCCCACCATATCAGACTTCCTGAGTATCCAAATGATTTTTGTGATGGCAGAAAGTATTCCACCTATAGCCATCCTTTCCTTTTAGGGAGAATAAAAATGCTTCCAGTGTGATGACATTTAGCTATATATTAGGTCACTTTCTTCTTACTTTTCCCAGTTTGCTGAAAATTGGAGACAGAAAGTAGGGGATGAACGACATTTTCCTTCTTTGAGTTGGTAGCTCATGTTTATGCCCTTCGTTTCAAAATAAGTCCCTGCAACCCCTTGCACTAAAATGTCGACATACTTGGATGAGGTATGCGGTTAAGCAGAGCCCAAAGTTTCTTCTTTCCTGGGAGGAAACAGGAACTTGGATCCACTCTGTGGCACTCCTGAGTGTAGCCTTGGTGTTAATGACTCTGGTTCAAGTGTATACATTCCACTTCTCCCCCTCTGCTCCAGTCTCTCCCTGCAACCCTCATTTTCTTATGGGTGGCTCTCTGGTGCCCTTAACTCAAATGTTTGTTTGTTCAGCCTCTTATGTCCCTATTTTTAAAAAGGTTTCTGGGATTTTATGCACTGGCTAGATAAGGTTTGATATAGGAATCAAATCTCATTTTTCCCTACTTGAAGCAAATAGGAATTCTCTTCTGAGCTTTTTTTTTTTTTAAGAAACTGGGGAGCGTGGGATGTAACATCTCAAGTCAAACTCTTGACTCCCTACCCACATTCCTACATTGACAGGGATGCTTTTAAACCTCCTGAGAACTGACCTCAGTTATGAGATTTTATTTGGCAGTGCTAAGGCTGGGGCCAGTCCTAGGAAAAACTGTAGGAGAGATGAGGCTCATTTTAAGAATATTTTATTGTCCATACTGTATCTACCTTTCTACCTTTGTCTCCAAAGTCTCAGTGTCCAGCCCTAAAAATAATAATAGTCTTTGTCTTTTATTATTAATCATCATAAAACAATTGACATCATTTTTTGAATGTTTATTATGTGCTAAACATTTTGCTAAGCATTTTGTGTCTCATTCAATCTTATGAATTAGATATTACTATTCCCATTTCCAGATGAAGAAACTGATCTACAAGGAAGTTAAGCATATTCCCCAAGTCTCACACTACTGAGGAACAGAAACAGGATTCATACTCATGTCAGAATGATTTCAAATCTGTGTGCTAATCACTTATGTAGACTACCCTCTCCTTCTTGGACATTATTTCATTTTATAAGTTTAAGATTCCAACTGTCTCCCATCAGCACTTACCTTCCATGTTCTCCTGCAGCCCTGCACCTAGGTTACTGGGATGATGTATGGTTCTAGGGTACATTAGTGTGCTGAGGAATTAATGACTGAGTAAAGCATTGTCCAGGGCCATCTGCAACTTTATTGCCAGGCAATAAGAATCTGCACTAAAGGGAACAAATTCTTAATGGTGGTTTTGCAGGTATTTTTGTTGTTTGGGAATATGTTCAGATCATAATACAGAGAAATCTGCTTAATTGCCTACTTTTTATTAATAATTAAAAACACATTTATTGAGTTCCTTATATGGGCCAAGAATTGCAATGGACTAGGTAGTGAGAGTATAACAACAAAGTAAAACAAGGATGAATAAAATAAATCCATGTCATGAATCTTGTAGGAGTACCAGAGAAACAAACCATGACTATAATTTGGGGTGATAAGTGTTTCTATAGAGGGGTGTATGGGGTGTTATTGAAACATAGAAAATAGGCACCTAGCCAGGGTCTGCAAAGCTCAGGAATGATCACCTAGCATAGATGAAGTTCAAGCTGAATGTTAAAGGATGAATATGAGTTAGCCAGGTGAAGAGAAGGAAGGTCAGAGAGGGGAGTCTCAGGTAGAGGGAACAATAAGACAATGAGGTCAAAAGCACAGAGGTGTGAAAGAATTTGGGACATTGGAGATGGTCAATGGTTAGAAGGCTGAAACATGAGAGGTGTGGGAATGACAGTGCCAAAGGTACTTAAGGGCCAGTTTACTGCACGGCCCAAGTCATTTGCAGATGCAAATTATTACTAGTTCTGGAAGGGTAAGTCTTCTTGAATAAAGGAAGAACTTCAGACTGCTCTACAGTCTGTTGTTGAATGAAAGTCTCCTTATTTTAGCAGGCTGTGATGCCTGCAATTTCCAGGCTGGGCTGGGCTTGGCTTACTTCTTTACACAAAACAGAAGTGACAGTGCGGGGAATGACCATGTGAAGACGGCTTGCAGTTTTCCCAGTGGCTGCTGTTCTGGGATCACCAACTACATTGCTACCTGTGGTAAACTGCTGGCTTTACCTGGTCTTGTAAAGGGTCTCTTCATCCCAGTTCTCCATGAGGTTTTTTTGAATTGAGTTTAGTGGTAAATGCTGGCAGTTTATGCAGCTCCTCAACTATTAAATACTTCATTCCTAAAAGTGGAGACAGTTGCTGATTTTACTCTCGGATGATTTAGACCTGTGGCTTCTCAAGTATACCAAACGGAATATTCTAAAAATCTTGGATGTTTGCCAGACTAACTTAAGGGTTGTTAGTATTCAAAGAGTTGTTTATTCAGCTAAATAGTGTGACATTTTTAAATAAACTGAGTTGGAAAGCCTCTCTGTTGTACTAGCGCAAAACCTCTTCGTTGTAAGTGGCCTCAACTGGGGGCTCTGGACCTGGCCCCTGGGATGCCCACTGGCAGACGCCCGAGCTGTGTTTCCTGTAAGAGCCTGAGCTCTTTTCTAGGAAACCTGAAATTTCCCAGCTGATTATGCCTTTCCAGAGAGGGACCTAAGTGTGGAATTGGCACCAAATTCTGTTTCTGTCACCACTGTTGGAAAGGAAGGGATGTTTTTGACACAGTAAGAGTTCCCGGTCTGAACTCGGTGCTTTCTTCTCAATATTGCTAGATGTTAGCTACAGAAGCTGAATGTTTTTGGTTAGATAGACACTGTTAATTGTTCCAAAATTATACTTCTGTCATGTTCAAGGGCAGCATAGGGAAGCCTGTTGTGTTTGCTCAGCCCAGGAAGGAGCTAAGTGTCAGGGTTTGCAGCTGCCTCACAAACTGCTGGGTTTTTAGTGCAGCAAATAGAAGGGCTGAGCTTTGATGACTCCGACTGGGGGAGGCTGGTGAGCTTGGATAGACCTAATCTGAGGGTGTGCTGTGGGTGTCGTCGTCACCACGGTGGTGTAGACGGTAGGAGAGGTTGCAGCTAGATGGTGAGTGAAGCTTCCTGCCGGTATCTCTATGACAAGAGCTCTTACTGCATGGTGCAAGGAGGAGTAATTTTCTCAAATGTTGTGATATGTAAAAAACCTAAAGGGTAAGGAGGGTAACCCACCCCTTTTACTCTTCACATGCCCCTTAAATGAATTTAGTCCAAAATAAGCAATAAGTAGGGCACTTGAATCTGTGTTAGTCAAGGTCCTTAAGATAAACATAGAGAAATTCATTAGTATCTAATAAATAGTGATAGTCACTTAAATTAGATGTTCTAATTCCTAATCTCCTTTCCCCATATATTATCACTCCTCTCTTTTCTTTTAAACTAGTTTCTGTTTCTTATTAACTCTTTTCTCTCATTGCAGTATCAGTTGCTGCTAAGGGAACCTATTGTCTCTTGCTGAAACCAAATATTCCTGCAGCTCTCATAGAGTGAAAATCAGAAATGTTTTTTTTCTTTTAAATTTTTATGAGATAACTAGGGGATTCATAGAAAAACTGCAAAGTAAATTCTGAGCACTGGTCCTTTCGACTCCTTTACCCTTCGCAGTAACACCAGAAATGCTAGTCTCCGTACATGGGGCCCTTTTTATCCTTCAACCAAAATCTGTGTTGGCAGAAGAATTTGGTATGTGTTCCCTAAAGTGGATGTCTGTTCTGCCTGTCCAGCACCCCTTCCTCTATTCTCTAACATATACTCATATTCCTTTAGGGAATTATTTGACCCCCATGTAGTGAGGCGGCAAATAACGTGCACTGCCTCCATCATTATAGGTGTGAGCCCAGTAGTGGGCAAGAGAACTGGCGTTTTTGAGGGCTGATATGAGTGCTGGGCTTTTCTCCACTTGTGGTTAGAGGAAGAAAAGTTTGTGAACATGCAGTTTCAGGGGTCACCTTTGCTGCTGCATAAAGGTTTAGAATGAGAAGAAAACAGAGCAGAGAGAAAGAGAGACGGGGAGACAGATGTTTATTTTTAAGAAGGGAACTTATTCTTAAAAAATTGCTGGCACTATTGATAGTGCTAATAGATGGTGGACTTTGTAGAGGACCTTGAAGCCTTCTCCATGGCCTGATAGCATTCTATGCTGGTAATGAGTCATATTACAATTTACAAGGGCTTGGATTAAATTAGAAGAACTTGACTAAAAAACATTCTGGAAGCCCTAATTAAGTGATCATATTGGTTTGAGAGAATAACTTCTCTTTCTACCTAAATGAAACATTTACTCCTAAAGCCATAACTGGAATTCACAAACTGACATTTCCTTCCAATTTCTTGGCATTGCACAGGAGAAGGGTATTTTAGCCAAGGTGAGCTGATAGCACACTCACTGTAGCAACATTGTGTTAAGAGCACATCCATGCTTCTAGGGAATCTGGCTACTTAGCAGACAGCTCTGTCTAGTTGTCATAAGTTGAATAAGAACAGAATGTAGAACTTCAAACAGTCTTACCTTTCAGAAGGCCAAATCATACTTGAGAGGTTGTGCAGGATTAAAATCCACATGAACGTTGGACAGTTTAGCTAGCTCATCGATTTAATTCATCCATGAATATTTATGTCCTAATGGATATATTATTTTTTAAAGTTGGTGCTGTTTATGCTACCTTTTTAAATTTTCATTTTAGTCATAATTCTGGCTTAAAGGGTTATTTTTCATCATCTTATATTCTTAACAAATAGAAGTTGCTCTTTTCACATCCCTTATCCATTTTTAACATAAAATAACACTAATAGCATGTTTGTGACGGAAGTATTGATCTGATTTTGTGTGGATTTAATGGGTAGATATTAGAAGGAGGCAGATTTCAAACTGCTACTAGGAAAACGTTTTACCATTTTCTTATTGACTGGTCACCTATCCCATAGCTGGGAGGATTCAAGTAGTAACTGCCCCTGTCACTGGATGATCACTTCCAAGGATGTTATAGAAGGGACTTATACATTGGTGTGAGTTTTGGGGAAAAAGATTTTGGAGGTGTTGCAGCTATAAGAGACTAAATACTACCGGTGGTTATACCAATACAATTAATGCTACTGTTAATAGTAATAATTATCATTTGATAAGCATCTATTATGTGCTATATATAGTGCTAGGCATTTTACATATACCTCCAGTTGAGCCTCATATCAACCCTCTGTAAATATCCTCACCAATGTGGATTGGTGACCTGTTTTTTTTCACATGTATTGTCTCAATCCTTCTAGTAAGTTTCAGAGTAATGCTTATGAGAGAAGGCAGTGTTATGTACTTGTATTATTCCTTACAGTTGAGACAAATAGGGAGAGCTGGAACTGATTCAGTTTTAAAGTTGTCTACCTGGTCCTGCTCTCCAGGTCACCTTGATACATTTTTTAGGGGAATCCTGAAACTTTGGTCCTTGAGTCAAATTTTTCATGTGGTACCTGCACTGGAGTGGTTACTGCAGAGTGAGCTTTATCTTACTGAATTGTTTTACAAGAGAAAGGGGAAAAAGTAGCTGTTGAGAAGGAATCATGTTTAACCTTCGATCACCTCCAGGACAATGAGAACTACCTTACTTGCTGGAACATTGCTCATGTCAACCTTTGAGTGGGGGAGGGGAGGAAATTTAATTATGCCTGTGAATAACAAATCATTTCTTTAAAATTATTGTTTTAACTTATCTGATTCAGTTGCTCATATTATTTTTCTGCTCTGCAGATCTCTCAGTGGAGTAATTACAGTGTCAAGATATTTCACCCACTGGACAATGGTAAGATGCTTATGGCTTGACATAGTGAAACCAGTATTTGTTATACATATGCCATGCAGAATCACTTTTTTGGTCACTTACAACAGTAAGAAAAGAGTAGCATTCTTAATGTTAAATGTCATGTGGTCTACATAAGAGGTATTTTATGCCTACACCATCATTATGATCAGTCAGCATTTCACCAGTGGATTTCTACAGAATCATGTTTTTTTATTATAGTTATTTGCAAGCAGTCATTGGTGTATTTACCATCATATGGCTTTCAATAGAACTGCAGCACAGGGAATCTGAAATCAATCACAGATGGGATATACCAACTGGGTAACAAGGTGATTTGGAAGCACAGATATTTTGTGGGGGAGATCATCCTTGTTTACTATGTGGAGACTCAGAGCTATTCTTCTGGCAAGTGTAAATAAAGTGCTGGGCCCTAAAGAAGAGGTCCAGCACTTACTTAATGGGGAGTATCAACAGCCTCGACAGGGAGGCTGTTTTTTAATACATGGTCTAATACATGTAGATTCTATTTGAGACTCAGGCCTATACTATGGAGGTTGTAGAGTAGAATTCATTCTTCTTTCCATACACCCATGATGCAATGTTGTTAAAAGGGACCTTAGTGGTCAGCTGGCCCGACATCCTAATTTGACAGTCAAAGAAGTCAAGAGACTAATTTAGAAGTCTAAAGTCACCTAGTCACCGTGTCTTAGATGAAATATTTTTGACTTTGAATCCAGTGTGCTTTCTTCTTCACTGATGTAACCCTGCCATCCCGCCACCCCCCCTCCCTGCAAATCTCAGTATCCATCTCTGTTACCTAAAAGACCCAAAAGCCATGGAAAAGGTTACCATAACAGGAAAGCTAAAGTCTGGATATTTCCTCAGCTCGCCACATTTTTCCTCTTCATTTCTGTGTAAACTTGAGGAAGTTACTTAACATCACTGAGCCTCAACATTCTCATGTGTGGGATGGAAATAGTGCCCCTCCAATGAGATTTGTTATGAAGATTAAATTAGCTAACACTTGCAAAGCATTTAAGTCATTGTTATTAGTCTTACTTGTTCCTCCTTCAACAATGACCACTTAATTGTATATCCATTTAAATTACTTGAAGGGGATGTTGGTTTATTGCAATTCAAGAATGCATTGGTTAACTTCTTTTTAGTGTCATTATTCTGAGATTTTTACATGCTTACCACAATTGGGAATTTTTAATTTAAAATCAGAGAAAAATAAAAAATAACCCATCTAAAATTTCACTTGCGCATATTTCACACATAGATTGCTTGGAGGGAAGCCCAAGGAACATGAAAGATTACAAATTTTGGCTCTATGGTCACAAAGTTTTCTCTGTTGTCTTTAGAATTGTTTTCAAGATCAAGTAGGAATTGAATTTTCCAAATTTCATAATATTGCATGTATATGTTTGGGTGTTAAAAAAGGAACTTTCTTCATAATCTCTTTAAATACCTGTAAATATAGTGAATGAATCATAGTTTTTTTGACTACCATGTCTTGTCAGCTGAGATATACAAGAGGTATTCAAATCTTGCTGATGCAATGGTTTGCTTAAAAAAATTTAATTACACATTTGAAGTCCTGATTATGCCCTAGGGATTTATTTGCTTATGAAAAGTAATCTATGAATTACAATATTGCAGAAAACTTTCACTTCATCAGATTAGTTTCACCATTCATTCCACAGATATGATCTGTAAAATTGTGCAATACCTAGAAAACAACATTACAAAAAGGTATTTAAATATAGATGAAAAAGATAGATGTTTGTCTTCTCCTTTTGATATTGATGTTAAATAAAAGATGGAATGTTTTAGACTGAAACCAATCCCTCATTCCCCCCACCCCTAACCACAATAAGTGAATGGCAATGTGAACAAAGGCTTTCTTAAAATCTATTATTCAGTTCAAGTGTGTGTTAGGAAAAATGATCTGTTCTGTGTATAAAATCTAGCAACGAAAAGGCAATTGAAAATAGAAAAAATAAAACATGTAGAGGAGACAAATATTCTGTGCACACAGCTTTAAAATCCCAATAGGGAACACGTGTTAGAAAGAGAGAGACTACACACTCATTAAACATAAATTCCAGCATGTTAATTTACCACAGTAGATTTACCCATTGAAACAAGTCCACTAGTCTTGACCAGCAAGTAGGATCTTAGTTTTACCACCTGACAGTTCAATTAAAATGGAATAAAGATTTTCACACAAGTATCTTAGTAACATAGACTTTTCTGGATTGTAACGGAGCATCTACTCAACATTAAGTCAGTTCACAGGTAACGAGACTCCTTGCAAGGGGCATCTCACACAGCAGCAGGTCTTACATGGAAAAGGGCTCTGTTCACTTTCTATTTAAATCACAGGAAAAAATATAGAATTGATAATGAAAACAGCTTATTTTGGAAATCAGTTTTAAAAAATCTAAAGTTATGAATAGAAAGTAATTAAAGGAATATAGCTGGCTGGGTTTTCTCCATCTTTACTCCCATATGGTGGAAAGAAAGACAAGGAAAATGTGTTAACATTTTAGGGAGGAAATCTGGTCCCTTCACTTGTTGTAGGGCTCAGTTTCAAGTAAGAAAAGAAAAAAATATTTTTGGCTGCAGCTTTAGTAAACAATGAATGATGAAAAATATTGCAGAAATGTCTTCAAGAGATCCGACAACTCAGAACACAGAACTTATTACATTAACATTGTCTACATTCTTCCACAAACCTTGGCAAATGAATAACTGAGCCCTATTTTGGCTGAATGAGAGAAGGAAGTACTATTTCCAGCACTGAAACAAGATTAGGAGAACAACCAACACAACATAGTTACTTCTTCTCCTGAATAATAAAGACATCATATTTGCATATAGAACAGCTTTTACATTATTGCTCTACATATAAGGAACTCATAACAGACTGCACATTACAAACTTAAGGTTCTTTGGTGAAGAATGAAAGAAAACAGTATTTGAGCTTTAAAAAAAATAATGTCATCCACTTTGCTTTTATCTATTGATCCGCTGGATTCTCTCACAGAGCAGGGAGAGGTACTGTGTGAGTTTCACCATGGCAACAATCACCACGCCCCCAGCCATCATACACGTGGGCCAGAAGAGTGAATGGAACAGCACGTTGGAACTGTAGAGTTTGGTGAGGATGACACTCTTCTGGTTTCCCTCTGGGTCAGAATAGCAGGAAAAGTGCTGGTACTTCCTGAAGTTTTCCATGACAACATTCACCAGAGACATGGATTCTTCAAAATTTTTCCCACACTTAGGAATATAGGAGCACTGTGGAAAATGAGATAAATTGTCACCAGAAGATAGTGTGTGTGTGTGTGTGTGTGTGTGTGTGTGTGTGTGTGTGTGTGTGATACTAGGAGAGGATGGGGTACTGAGGCCCACCTAATGATCTGTGAAATAACCATGGTGGTTGTTCTTTTCATATTCAAACCAGTGTCTCCAGAAACCTTGAGAACTCATACATTGATTAAAACAATGTTTTTAGTATCCGACCAAGATGTACTTTGATAGCTCACCCATATAAGTTTAAATATCTATTAAAATTGGATGACATAAATGAATTCTTTTTGCCATAGTTAAGCATAGTGGGTTTTAATTTTTTTCTCTATTAAACACACTTTTCCATGGAATCAGAATGTCAACCTTTCTGTCTTTTGTATGTCCATAGCTGTTCATGTATTGTAACAGCAAAAGTTACCAGTTCTCTCAGAGAAAGTAGTTTCTCTTATCTTTTTGGCTTGGCTTAATTTATTCAGCCAAAACACCTTGTTCATATTGCTACTATAGTCAAGTAAACTTATATACCTTGGTGAGCTGTTGACAAAGAATATTGGAAAGTGTAGGTATATTGAATAAAGAGCTGTGATGAACACTTCATGCCCAGTTAGCATAATAAGTATTTTTCCATAAACCTAGGAAAATTAAAACAGTACCAAAATCAGTTTACTCTTCAACCAGCACCCATCTGAGAACTTACAGTATCTTTCCTTTGATCTTTCCACCTCTCCATCTTTCTTGCTGTATCTCTTGTACATGTCTCTCCTTTCTGTCTTTCTAAGCACTTATATCCTTTGATTTCTTTCTTTGTATCTCTTTCCCTTCCCTGTTCCACCCATCCCCTCACCCTGCTTTCTGTTTGTCCCTCTGTTCATTCTTTGTGTTCTCATTTCTTCTTCCCCACTTTCTCCTCTGAATATAGATAAAATTAATAAACTGTGTAGTTTTAAAAATTATTATTTATTGGATATATTTTTGAACACATTTTCCTAATTATAAAGCAGTTTCTGAAGAGATAAAATCTCTGTGACTCTCTTTCCTTGGTCTGTAAATGGGCAGTGACAAAACTCATATAACAATAAATCTCACTTTTTAAATGTTAGGAAAAAGATTTAAGTCACAGTCGTGGGAGGTGTATGGATGATTGGTTAACTCTCTCTCCTCCCTATGGTAAGGTGTATCCGAACAGGAAAAAAAAATTCCTGTCTCTTATACACATTATCAACTGATTTATCTGAGTTAAATTGGTTTGTGACAAGAAGACTGCTAATCTATAGTGTTTTAGTATGATTTAGAAAACTATGTCCTCTCTTCAAAACTGTGGTTTTTGAGAACAGATGATAGTTGGTGGGGGCAGGGGGACAGGTTAAGGGGAGGAGGGATTGAGCAAAAAGGAAAAAGGACAACAGTATGAGGATTGCTGGGGGGAGGGGGTTTAAGGGCATTAAATGATAATGAAAAAATACAATAAAGATTATGTATTAAAATTATTTTTCTGTTGAAAAATTATTAAAATACTGATTTCATGAAAAAAATCACAAAATTTTACTGCTGTTACCAATTGATTAGTTGTTATTATAAGTAGTCACATCTATGACTTTTACAACATGACAGGTGCTTCTAAGGCTGTGCAGTGTACAACCCCCAGCACAGAGGAGGTGGGCTGTTAGTGGGTAATGAGGTGCACTGATGGGAGCTTTGGGGTAAGATCCTGGAATTGTAGTACAATTCAGACTTATAGATTTCACATTAAGAAACTATAAAATAAATGAGTTTTGCTAATGGAGTATGTTTGGCTCACTCTTCCCCTTGACTTTACTAGTGGGGGCACCGGCTCCTTGCTTTGTTTGCTGTGCTGTAATCGTTGGATTATTTGACTATAAACAGCAGGAAAATTCTTCGATTAGCTAAGAATGGAGGATGCGCATGTTGGCTTTTATTGTAAACCAGGCTAGAAGTAATGTTTTCATAACAAGAGTTGGTTGATACCTTTAGATCTAATTAGCTAAGAATAAATGGGAGCACACCCATAAATGCGAGTACAGCAGAGAGCTGGTACTAGCACAACATTAGGGGTCTGAGAGGACCTCCAAGAGCACAATTTCTCAGTGAGTTATAACTCAGGACAGAAATATGCCTATGACTGCTATGAAGCAAATTTTCTACTAGCTGGATGCGTTCTGGGTCAAAAGGATATAAGGCAGTAAGGGGGTGTTTTTTATTTTTCCTTCTTTGACGCTACCCAGATCATGCCTTTAAATTTTTTTTAGTGTTTTTGAAGCAAAGTGATAAAAAGAAAAATCACAGACAAGCCATTTATGGTTGAATTCAAACAGAATCAGTTTAGATTGTGAATGCATCAGGCTTCTATGTATTTTTATGCCAAGACAGTTTATAGTATTATAGATTCTATGACTAAGACTACTAAGTTATTGAGATGATCTCAATAAAAATGGCATTCCATTAAAAATGGAAGTTTACGCTTTTCTTAGGCTCTTGTGCATTGATATGGCTTTTAAATTTTTTTTCAAGAAACGTTTGTCAGTTAAATGACAATAATTCTTATACTAGGTAAGATTCTTCCAAATAAAATGAGATACAAATTACCTTTGAGAACAACTAGCAAGGCATGCCCCATACATGATAGGACTCAGGTCCTGAGGGCCAGCGGCACATGTAAGAGCAACTCCACGCTGCCAGTGGGGAAAAGACTCCTTTGCCCCTGTGTTTTTAGGTTTCTCTAACCTGGCCACCTGCCACCTTTTAACACATGTAAACCGGCTCCCACTCAGTCTGCTACGGACCCCTGAAAACTGTTCCCTATGTCAATCATTCCTTTACTTTTCTTACTGATGAGCCCTCTGTTGTGATAATGAACATATGATGTAGTCCACCGAGCCCCTCCCTGATTTCTGCTCAGGGGATCTGGTGACTGTTTTTATAAGCAAGTTACTTTGCTCCTCAGAATTAACTTCTTTTTCTATGTAACAGGGTTAAGAGATAGAGCCTTCCTTCCTGGCAGGGTTTGTGAGGGGATTAAATGATGAATATTAAAAGCCTCAATACATTTTGCTTAACATATATTCTTATTGGAATACCAAATGATCTTTAACCAAGTGCACATGCTAACCTATGAAAACTCTCAGAAGGGCAAAACTACTCGTTACAGGGTTCTTATAGGAATAGTCTTGTTTGATGACTCTTGTCTCATATTCCTTGCTTTGGCATCTGAGATTTGACCTTATGTTGAATCATGTATTTGAATTCTAGGTTTCTGTTTCTGTGGCTCAAACGATAGCTACTTGTATGTTTCTGAGGCTGGTGTGAATTTGTGGTGAAGATTTAGTGATCTTACAATTTCATCATCTGTTTGAAGGATAATTTGATGTGATTGTTTTAAAACACATAGCATGTATTTTAACAAATGGAAGCTTTACAAAGTAATCTACACTTACCTGGAAAAATGTAATGCAGACTGAAAAAATAAAAATCCTGGCATTTTTAGATCATTTTATATTTTTAGTGGTAGGTGTGGCATAAGAAAGATTTAACTTTAGAATCTTCATGATACATAATGCAAATCAACATGTGAATAATAATTTAATATATGTAAGACATATAAGTACCAATCAAAATTTATTAATATATATGTTATTTTCACCTTGGCTATAGGTCTTCTGTGCCTTAACATATGCATATATAAAACCAGCAAACCTCCAAGGCAGCCATTGGGCAGACGACTTAGACTCATGTCTCTCTTTTTAATCCTGAATTTTGTTAATAAATCCTTCTGCTTTCCCAAGTCCCTTAAATTCTCTTTAGTATTGAAAACCACAGAGATGGCTCCACGACGTGACCTTCCCTCTCCCAGCTGAGGAAACCCGAGTCCTGTCACCTTCTTCTGACTGTCCTTTCCCTTACATGGCAACAAAGACCCAGCAAGTGCATCTTCTTTCCCATTCTTTGGAAAGCCACTGAAAAACATTTTTCCCCCCTTCGGCTCACTTCTAGAATCTTTTACTTCAATAGCGTCATTTTTATTCTCGTGATAGACAGAAGTTTTGAGAAACTACCTTTTGTGCTTTGCTTAGACATGCCTTGTAGACCTGTGTGAAGCCCAAAGTGGCAGCTCTTCACCTGAAAGTAAAAGATGTGGGGAGGAGTTGGGCGCAGGGAGGAGAGGGTGTTTGAATTACCTCACTGGTCAGCCCCCTTTTCCTTAGGAGTGTAGGAAGGGAGCTATCAGGTCTCAGGATCACCTTAGGAAAGGGTTTTGTTCTTTTATAAAAGGTGGAGTGTCTTATTTCAGAGAGGGGTTAGACATTTAATAAAATGCAATCACTAGTTATTGTCTCTAATGTGGCAGGTAGCATGCCAGGCATGGGCATCAAAAACGTAAACAACGCAGGACCGAGTAACCGGAGAGAAACAGGAAAAGAACACAAAACAGGAGTGAGGTGACATGGCGCCAGGAATGAGGCTAAAAAGGCTCTCAGTAAAGATTATACCCATTCACAGAGAGGGGCCACAGATTTGCTCTTAGAACTCTTTAGTAGCTGGACATTCTACTTCACAGTGTATGTGAGATAAAAACAAAACAAAAATAAAAACATTGTTCACGTGAAACATAAAGATTCTTGGTTCCAAAGTCAGATGGAACTTTTCCTAGTGTCCTCAAATGTGTTTATTAAGTGTGTACAGTGTGTCAGGCTTTGTGTTCTGGGCCAGAGAAGAAAACATCAGCCGTGTATTCAAAGAGCAGACAGGTCCCCAGCTGGCAGCCTTGGGTTACTCTGGCCCCTAAGTGTGTTTTGTACCTTGAGTTCTCCAAGTATTAGTGATGGTCGGAGGAACCGAGAGGGTAAATTGGGATTCTATGTTCTTTTCCTTTTGAGACTTGCTGATCTATAAGGAAGTGAATCCCCCAAAATTCAGTTTATACTTGTTTAGTTTGCACTTCCTGTGTGGGCTTGATTTGGGCAAGCAGGGCTGTTTGACACGTTCAGTAGATCAAAGGCAGATAGTGTTCCCATTCTGTTATGTACTTAGGTTTCTTTCCGTATTGATGCAGGTTCCTCCTGAGAGAGGTTTTTCTTTTTCATGTTTTTCAGAACTTTTACATTTATTACAGTTTTTCTGTTTGATTTGGGGCAACACTTAAAAGACCTCGGATATTCACTAATGAAGTAGAAGCTGCCTGGAGCCTTGCGATTAGTCAGTACCCAGAGCAGCTTAACCCAGGGAGCCCCCAGGCCCATGATGTCTCCAGTTAGGCCCAGAGTAAGTCGGATATGTAATCTGACCTCACACTTCGCCTTGGTCCTGTTTCTCAGAAATTGGAAAGGAGTAGATTCCTTCTCCATTTATCTCTTCTTGATGCTCAGGACAAGCGTCCTTCAGGCACATTCCTCCTTTCATTTATGCATAAGGATGCCCTTGGATCTTCCAGAATTTAGCTTTGGTGAGCAGTGACTAAACTTCATCAATTACCAAAGCATTTCTGAATCTTTGGTCCATTGCAGTTTCAGGAAATGTCTAATAAATATCCCTAAAATTAAGGTTTGAATTATGAAGATGTCATATGTCAAATTTCCAGGCAGGTTTTTCTCCCCTCTTTTCAGGGTGTATTTATATCTGTCTAATATTCACCCTATGTAAACTGGTGCTAAATATACACCCCTGACCTTCCCTATGGATTGCAGATAATTCTATTCTTTGCTCATGGCCTTTTACTTGATCCTAAGTACCTCTTGGAGTATGACGGAATGGAATGGATTCTCAGCTGTTCACTAAAATATACCATCAGAAGGATAAATAACTCATGAAATTTAGATTTTTCAGAGCTCTTATCTGTTGTCTCTCAAGAGAATGCTATAATGTTTTTCTCTTTAAGAGATAACATGATGAGGTAAAGAGACTTGGATTTTTAATTTGGACTTAGTGTATGTGTGACTTTGGGAAAATTATTTCATTTTCTGAGCTCAGATTCATTATTGCAAAGCAGAGATAATGGTGGTACCTAATAATTGGGATTTCTGCTGTAATTAAATGAGTTCATATGAAATATTTATTACTATACTGTGCCTGGCACATTTTGAGGTCTTGATAAAATCTGGGTATGATTACTGTACAAGTAGAGGTTTAGTCAGGATTAAATGAGATAATTTTCATAAAGTTCTTAGCATGGTGCCAGGCACATAGTTCATAGTAGACACTTAGTAAATCTTGGGTCCCTGTTATCTGCCATTGAGATTCTCAGCTTCACATTATTTTCTTCCCCTTTCCCATTATCCTATGAATGCTGTGCAGAGGAACTCAAGGAGTACAAGTTTTGCTTAGGATTCCGGCATTTCACAGCATACAAGCTCACAGCTAAATAAAATCTAGAGCAGTGGTTTGGAACTGTCTGGAGACATTTTTAGTTGTCACAGTTGGAGGGAGGAGGATGCTAGGGATCTGGTGAATAGAACCAGGGATGCTGCTAAACATCCTACAACACACAGGACAGACCCCCACCCACCTTTACAGAAAGCAAAGAGTATTCTATCCTTAATGTCAGTAATGTTGAGGCTGAGAAACCTTGTTCTAGATTTGCATATTCTCAGGATTTAGGGAACCTGGAAAACTTCAGAATGGGTGATAAAATGAGGGACAATTTCGAGTTTGGAGTTGTAAGTAACTGGCTAACTTATAGCTTATAGAACTTATTCTCTACACAAAATAGCTCTCTTCCTCACTACAGTAATATATAAAATACCATACATAAGGTATTATACCACATATCAAAAAATAATTATATTTTCTTGTTTTGCATCAAAATTCATTTTAAATTCACTCTCAAACCAGATGGGTATGTTTTAAGACTCTCTGGTGGGTAGAAAGATTTTAAACTCCCCAAGGAGATCACACTGAAGAATTCAACAATCATAGTGAATTAATACATATTTATGATTCTGGTGACACCACGTCACCAGGTGAGGCAGGCACCCTTCAGTCCACTTGCACTTCCAGAGCCTGTTAGGCAATTGCTCCACAAGACCATGCCAGCTTATCAGCGTAAGCAGCTTTAGCTGTAATGTTGACAAGAGGCTGGGCACTGCCTTTAAAAACTAATGAAAAGGAATGTATGAGAGTGTGAAATTTTAAAAATAAAATCCTTTGGATATTTTCTGCAAAGATGCAGACAGCTGGCTTGATTGATATCCTTTGCCTCCTGTTGTCTCAAACCAAACATTGTCAGTACTGCCTTACATACCTTAATAAAGCTACCATTTTTGGTAACTATGGGGAAGGCTACTCTTTTTGGTGAGCTTAGGGGAGAGTTAACAGGAAGGAGAGATCCACATAGAGAGTATTTTAATCCCCCCCCCAGGAATATCCTGAATATTTCTTATGTTGGATTAAGATCATGGCTTAATGGCCTTCTGACATGCAGATAACTGTATTTTCAATGTATACACTTCTGATTAAGGGCAGAGGACAGCTATTTAGAGAGCGAAATACTACCAGGCTGGGAAGGTGAGCCAGTATTGGGTACCACCTTTCCTCTGGGAGCATCTGCTTATTCCAGAAGAGGGCTAAGAGCCAGAAAAGCTGAATGGTACTTTTGACAGCCTTGCAGAGCTAGGACCTGTCTAGTGGGAGCCCTGATGACACCCTCCTTTCCCTCTGTGTTGGGACTATTAAGGGCTGCATCATAGGAGTAACAGGAAACCTGAAGTAAACAGGTCCTCACAGGGACTTCCGTTGAAACTGGATTGTCTCAATTTATGAAGTCAGAATGAGGTGATCATGAATGGCTAATACAGCTAGGGGCCTGGCAGAAGCAAATGGAAATAAGTTTGGGAGAATATGACATCATTCTTGGCTTAAAATTATTGTTATAATTAATTTTGTAAATATGCTATGTGAAACATAAAAATTAACCAGATATTACATAACATGTGAAAAAAAAGAGGAAAATAGAATAGGCATGTAGGGACTTTAGATATTAAGATCATCAAAATAAACTTTAACTACAATTTTATTTTATTTTTTTAAATATATTTTATTGATCATGCTATTACTGTTGTCCTATTTATCCCCTTCACCCCCTTCACCCTGCACACCCCCCACCTACATTCTCCCCGTTTAGTTCATGTCCATGTGTCATATTTATAAGTTCTTTGGCTTCTACATTTCCCAAACTATTCTTACCCTCTACCTGTCTATTTTCTACCTACCATCTATGCTACTTATTCTCTGTACCTTTTCCCCCTCTCTCCCCTGCACTTCCCTGTTGATAACCCCCATGTGATCTCCATTTCTGTGGTTCTGTTCCTGTTGTAGTTGTTTGCTTAGTTTGTTTTTGTTTTTGTTTTTAGGTTTGGTTGTTGATAATTGTGAGTTTGCTGTCATTTTAATGTTCATATTTTTTATCTTCTTTTTCCTAGATAAATCCCCTTAACATGTCATATAATAAGGGCTTGGTGATGATGAACTCCTTTAACTTGACCTTATCTGAGGAGCACTTTATCTGCTCTTCCATTCTAAATGAAAGCTTTGCTGGATAGAGTAATCTTGGATGTAGGTCCTTGCCTTTCATGACTTGGAATACTTCTTTCCATTCCTTCTTGCCTGCAAGGTCTTTTTTGAGAAATCAGCAGACAGTCTTACAGGAACTCCTTGGTAGGTAACTGTGTCCTTTTCTCTTGCTGCTTCTAGGATTCTTTCCTTCATTTTAATCTTGGCTAATGTAATTATGATGTGCCTTGGTGTGTTCCTCCCTGGGTCCAACTTCTTTGGGACTCTCTGAGCTTCCTGGACTTCTGGAAGTCTATTTCCTTTGCCAGATTAGGGAAGTTCTCCTTTATTATTTGTTCAAATAACTTTTCCACTTGTTGCTCTTCCTCTTCTCCTTTTGGTACCTCTATGATTCAGATACTGGAACATTTAAAGATGTCCTGGAGGTTCCTAAGCCTCTCCTCATTTTTTTTGATTCTTATTTCTTCATTCTTTTCTGATTGGATGTTTCTTTCTTTCTTCTGGTCCACACTGTTGATTTGAGACCTGGTTTCCTTCCCATCAGTATTGGTTCCTTGTACATTTTCCTTTATTTCACTTAGTATAGCTTCATTTTTTCATCTAATTTGTGACCAATTTCAAACAATTCTGTGAGCATCCTGATTACCAGTGTTTTGAACTGTGCCTCTGATAGGTTCGCTACCTCTTTGTCACTTAGTTGTATTTTTTCTGGATCTTTGATCTATTCTTTTGTTTGGGCCATTTTTTTATCTTGACATGCCTGTTACATAGTGAGGGGCAGAGCCTTAGGTGTTCACCAGGGCGGGGCGACCCACATTGCTGGGTTATGACACTGTATGTGGGGAAGGGGTCCGAGAGGGAACAATGCCACTTGCTCTGCTCTCTGACGGATTTCAGTCACTTCCCCCACTTCCCCCAAGCTCATTGGGCCCTTCTGGTGCTGATTCCCGTGTGGGTGGGTTTGTGTACATTCTAGGATCCTGTGAGTCTCCCCACAGGTATTTTCAATCAGTGGTTTGAGGCTTTATTTCTCTGTGCTGGGACCCTGGGTTGTGTGGCTTGTCTCACTCCCCCTTTGTTTCACCTGGTTTATCTGCAAATGAATGTGGGACTGTCTGGTCTGCCAGCCATGGCCTTGCTGGGAGTCCTCTTTGCCCTGGCTGCCTGACTCTGCCCCTCCTACTGGTTGGATGAACGTGTCTTCTTTAACTCCTTGGTGTTGAACTTCCATACAGTTCGATTTTCTGTCAGTTCTGGTTGTTTTTTGTTTTTAAATTGTTGATGTCCTTCTTTTGGCTGTGCGAGGAGGCACAGTGTGTCTACCTCCATCTATGCCTCCATCTTGGTTGGAAGTCTCTACAATTTTATTTTTTATGTTGAAGGATTTAAAAGATAAGAATTAGAATATTGTAGAAAACTAAAACTTACAAAATAAAACCCAGATGGATTTTTAGAAATTAATACAGTGAGAGAAATTAAGAACTCAAAGGATGGGTTTAACAGTAGACTTAACAGAGCTGAGGAAAGAATTGCAAATTTGAGGATAGGTCAATATCCAGAATGAAGCACAAAAAGACAAAAAAATGGGAAACATAAAAGGAAAAATAAGACACACAGGGAATACAATGAGAAAACCTAACATGTGACCAATTTGGAGTCCAAGGAAGAGAAATGGGAGAGAATGAGAGCAGACAGAATTTGATGTGATGATGACTGAGAACTATCTAAACTTGACCAAGAACATCAGGGAACAGGCCCTGGGAACACTAAGCTGGGTAAGTAAAAATAAATGCACTTTGGCAGATAATATTTAAACTGTAGGAAACCAAAGAAAATAATCTTTAAAACAGACCAAGATTACTTTCAAAGAAGCAGCAACTAGCTTAAAGCTGATCTCTAAATGGTAACAATGTTCATCAGAAGGCAATGGAATGTTTTCAACGTACAGAAATAAATAACAACCCACTTAAGAGTTTTATACTCAGTGAATGTAGTCTTCAAGAATGAGAATGAAATAAAGTATTTTCAGACAAATGAAAACTGAGATACTTCTTTAGAACAGATATTACTTAATACTAATTTCAGAGTGTTCTTCCAGCAGTGGAAACACGAGCTCAGACTGAAGACCAGAGATTAAGGAAGGAATGACGAATAATGAAAATGGAAAATCATGGGAAAAATGTAAATTAATATCTACTATACACAAAAACAATAATAATGTCTACATGAGCTTATGGTATATACAGAAAAGCAATAATAATATATAAGTTGGGAAGATAATACATGGAGATAAAATATTTTATTATTCTTGATTAGTCAAGATTTCAAGTTGTAATCTCTAGGCTAAACACTAAAATAATAGCAACAGAACAGATAACTGCCACAAAAATAGAAGGGGAAATGGGATTACAAAAATAATCAGGTCATAAAAGGGTGGTTTTTTCATAAATGAACTTGGGCAAGTGGATGTTCATATGAAAAAAAAAGACACCCAGAAACACGACCCCTACATAAATATCAATTCTAGGTTGATTGTACTCTAAATGTCAAAAGAGAAAGCATTTGCTTCTGGAAAATAATTTAGGAAAATGATGACTTCAGGGTATGTAAAGACTGAGCAGAACCAAAAAGAAAAAAACAAACAAACAAAAATCCACCAAAAAAGGTAACATTTGGCTGTATTTAAATTGTAAAGTTCTTTCATACAAAGACATCATTAAGAGAGTGAGAAGGTCACATAATGGCAGAAGATGTTTTCAAGACATATAACCAATGGAGGTTCATATCTAGATTAAAAGAATCCCTAGAATGAATATGCAGAAGAAACAATCCAATAGAAAAATGGACAAGGGGCTTGAACAGACATTTGTACAAAACACAGTATCCAAATGGCCAATAGTAAAGGAAAGGTATTTGGCAACAGTAGTCATGAGAACCAAAGAAAATATTACCATATCAGCTAAAATTAAAATTACAGATGATACCAAATATTGGTGAGGATTTGTAGCAATAAAAACTCTCATACCTATAGGGTTGGTGAGAGTGTATATGGTTGGTGAGAGTGTATATTGGTGAAAGCACTTTGGAAAACCATTTGTCATTATCTCCTAAACTAAGTATACTCTATGAGCTAGATATTCCATTCCCAGATTTATACCTGATAGAAGTGTGTGTGCTTGTGCACCAAGAGATGTATATGAGACTATTCATGGCAGAATTATTTGTAATGGTGCCAAACTGTGACTCAAAATGTCCACCAAAAGTAAGATGAGTAAATAAATTGGCATGTTCATACCACAGGAAATAATACATTAATAAAAATGAATGATGCATCACCAAATGGAATAACTCTAGCAAATACAGTATTGTGTGAAGGAAGCCAGACACAAAGGGAAATATTCTGTATGATTCCATTTATGTAATGTTTAAAAACCAGGCAAAACTAAAATACAGTGTTTGGGGATATATGCCTAGGTAATAAAACTATAAAGAAAAATAAGAAAATAATTGCCATAATGTCAGGAGAGTTGTTACATTTGTTAGAGTGCAGAGCCCATAGTTATTGGGAGGAGGCATGAAGGGTGTTTTTGTGGTACAGGAAATGTTTTATTTCTTTAACCTCATGGTAGTTACATGTAGGACACTCTGTAATAAATACTTGAGCTGTATTCTTTCATTCCTTGCATGTTTCTGTATGTGTGTTATAAGTCACAGTTAAAAACAAGGTAATGACATTTGCCCCATTATGACCAAAAACTGACCTACTAACCATGTTGACAGCAGACAAGACACTGGTCCTAAATTTTTAGCTGAGACTTTCTATGTAGGTCTAATTCCTGTTTATAGCCCTGTTAATGTATTTACAGGGCTGTCGTGATAAAATATCAAAATAAAGAAGTGGAAATGTGTCCCACTTTTTGTTGCTTATTCAACTTTGGCCAATTTCCAATTCCACGAAATTTGGAGAGTTTTATAAGCATTTGTTGCTACAGGTCAGCTTTGATTTAAAAGTCTGACCTGAGGGAAGATCTTGAAAGACACACACTTTGTGGGAGAGCTGAGCTTTATAGATTTGTAGAAAAGGGTGAGGACTGGCATTGTTTGTGGCCATCACAAACAAAGGAAGTCAGGGCAGACATTTTCAAAAGCCATTCTTTGAAATATTTATTATGTTGAGTCCTCAGGGACAGTTGCAAGAACTCTTGTAAGTTATTGCAATGAAAACAAAAGATGGATTTCCTTACTTTGTGTCAATATATCACAAAATAAAGCCTATGTTCTAGTCATAGCTATGTTCTAGTAGCTATGTTCCAAAGCTACTGCATTTTTTCAAAACATACAATCTATGTCACTTAAGTGCTGATAATTGTCATGACAAGTTTTTACAAGGAAAGCTGAAGTTCATGAGGGCTGTACCTGGGTAATGAGGGCCACTTATCCTATTGGAGTGGCACTGGGTTGCTTTGGCATATAAGAGTACTCTGGTCATCTGAATTGCTACCATAAATACAAAACTCAGTATATTCAACTTAAAACTGATAATAGCAGGTTGGTTCTGCTGACACTTGACTGGTTATCCCAAACCTTATAACTGCAAATTTTACATGCACCTTAACCACCTACCATGTGAACTTGAATATATCAGTGCTGGAAAATTCAGCTTCTATAGGTATTATGTCCATATGTGTAATATTTCCATCAGTGCTGGGAAATTCAGCCTCCATATGCATTATGTGAACATCATGTCTACATAATGCATATGGAGAAAGACATGGGCATACACACTGTGACCTTGGATCAACAGTCTGCCCTGTGCCAGGCACTGTGCTCTGCTCAGCACCTTACTTTCTCTGCTCTAATTCTCACAGTGAGCTTGAAAGATGGCCATTGTTTTTACCTTTTTAGAGAAAAGGGAGCTGAGGCTCAGAGAAGTTAAGTAACATCCTCAAGTTCATAGAACTAAGTGACAATGACCGTGGAAAAGCAAATACAGCTTTACCCCATGGATCCCAGATATATGACAAATAGCTGGGATTTTAGCTTGTACAACTCTGACTAAGCTGTACATTTTCTTTGAAAGACTCAGTCCACTTGTGTATAAATAAGGATATGATGTTTATTCTTCTAAACGGAAGTAAAGGGTAAATCCGCATTGCCACAAAATGGGGGAGTGATTTGTCCACAACTTGCACAGAAAATAAATGTTTCCCAGGCCAGAGTTAAATAGTGAGTTCTGTTTATAGATGAGGCAGGGCCTGCTTCCTGGTGGCATTTTCCTTTGAAATGCTGGCACAGGGGAACTTCAGAGAGAGATGAGCTGAGTGTGGGAGATTTGCAGGGGTGACCTACCTTCTGATTGATTTTTATCGTCTCTTCAGTGTGGTACAGAAGAAGCTTTTCGCCTGAAGAAGTCAGGTTAACGTACACCTGGAGGCAAGGGTACTGAGAGAGTTTCCAGCAGTCTGGGCCACAGCTGAAGGAGCAGTTAAACGTTTCCGTAATGGATGCGTTCAACAAGGTGCATTGAGACTCTTCGGTCCACACGCTGCAGAGAGATGGGAAATGTAAAACACAGGTTCACAGAGCTAACGGCAAGGAAAGCATAAATAGAGGGGGTCGTTTGTCCTCAGCCTGAAAAATGTTTTCCAAATCTATAATACAACCTATTTGTTAAAGTTTATTCCTTGGAATGGAGCAGACTTAGGCAAACAGTAATATAAACATAGATAAAATTTGCCTGGCACCTGAGAACTCTTTCAATGACTGCCATTGGTCATAGTATAATATTGGTCAATGTTTGATTTAAGTTATTTTTCCCTATCTCGAATTCACTGATAAAGCACCTTGTTATATCACAACCTGCACTCGCTCTGTATTTCTCCCTTGTGAGTAGCTTCCTGCCGTGCCCCAGCCTTCACCTCTACAATGCCTGTCCAGTCTGTGGGCAGAGAAGGTATAAGGGAGAAGAGGAGGAGAGATGCCAAAGGGGGGGAGGGGCTTGAAGTCCAGCTCGACAGATGGAAGGACAGGGGTGTATTTCTTTAAGGCCTTTCTAATAAGGGAGAAAAGATAGCTGCACATTTTGACTATATTAAGAGAAATCACTTGTGCATCCCCTTCTGTCCACCCTAACTGGTGCTTTTTTATATACATTATCCTCTCTTGTCTGTATGTTGGGTATTCGTCCCCTTTATGGGTGAGTGAACTGAAGGCCAGAGAAATCAAGTAGCATGCAAGGACACAGAGCTAATAAGTGATAGAAGTTATGATTCCACCTAAGTCTGGGTTTCTTCCTCCAAGGCCCAGGCTGGTTCTGCGTTGTGGCGCCTCCTCTGTGCCTCCCAAGAGCACAGTGGAAAAGAGGACCGTTTATGCTGACTACCAGCTTCATTTTCATGCCCCGGGACCTTTCAGTTGGAAAGATTAAAGAAAAAAAATACGTCCAGCTGCTTATTGACTTGCTTTTTACTCTAAAATATTTATAATTTTATGACCAAGAGTAACATTTGTGGTTTGGAAGTAACACACCAGCAGTCGATACTTTGCTTCTGGGTGTAAGCCGATTTCTGTAGTGAACAGAAGACAACATGTTTTCTTTGTAGAATAATACCCTTTTGTTTTGCTGGACATGTATTGACAGGGCCCCCCTTTTCTTTGTTTTTTTTTAAAGATTTTTATTTATTTATTTTAAACAGAGGGGAAGGAAAGGAGAAAGAGAGGGATAGAAACATTAATGTGTGGTTGCCTCTCACACGCCCCCCTAGTGGGGACCTGGCCTGCAACCCAGGCACGTGCCCTGACTAGTAATCCAACTGGCAACCCTTTGGTTCACAGGCTGGCACTCAGTCCACTGAGCCACACAAGCCAGGGGGGGACCCCCTTTTCTTGTCCAGCTTTATGATGGAGACACTGTAGTAGCCTTGACCCCCTCTGGTGTAGCAAATTGAATTTTCCTATGATGTGGGTGATCAGAGTTTGCTTATCCGTAGAGGAAAAAGTCTTAGATGGTTCTAAGCAGATGTGAGGAACTGAAAGTGGTTTGGAGTCAGTGAACACTTGGGGCCTGAGTCATCAGCACTTTCATTGAGAAGGAGACAGCTGAAGGCTTCCAGGAAACAGAGCAGAGCAGTCACAAATGAGAGAGATGATGCCTTAATTTTAGCGAATTACTGTATTTCAGCTACAGTTTGCTTCTAAAGTGAAAGTATTAATTTAAGTGGAGAATTAAATGCCACAAAGTGGTTTGATTCTTTTTTAGATTGAAACCTCAGTTTTTCATTTGAAAGGCCCTTATCTCTTTAAGCTGAACCAGTGCGAGACTTTCCCTGTTTGTGAGAGTAATGCTGGGCTCTCCGGTGCTCACAGTGTCCAATTTACAGGCAGTTTTAGCTAGAGATGCTGTGGCCTACTCTGGGGGGGAATACATGTGAAATCTCAGTAATTTAATTGCCTTCCTGTCTATTCAGTAAACCGTGGGCAAATAGCAAAATGAAAAGGGTTCAAAATCTGTACTTTTTTTCAAGTTGGTGCACAGCAGTGTTTCTCAGCTTTCACAGCACATTAGAATCACCTGGGGAAATTTAAGAGCTATTGGTGACTGGTTCCCACTCCAGAGCAATTAAATCTGACCTCTGGGATGATGGTGTGTAGGGGGGGACTGAGCACAAGTATTTGTAAAAGTTTCCCAGTAATTTTAGATGTGCAGTTGAGGACCACTGATGTGTGGGGTGCTGGAGGAGTAGGGGGGTGGAAAAGGAATGGGGGTGGAGAATGAACAGAAGTATGAAGAGACAGGAGCAGGGTCCCTGGAATTAGTGTGATGTGGGTTTGAACCTTGGCTCTGCCATATGCTAGAGCTGTGTGACACTGGGCAAATTATTTCTATCTTTAGCCTCAGTTTTGCAATTTTAATAATGAGTGTATTAATATTTGCCTTATAGAATAGTTGTGAAAATTAAGCAAGTGATGTATGAAAAGTTCCTGGTACATCATAGGCAGTGTATAAATACAGATATTTTATCATTATTACTAGACAACATAATTGAAAAATATATGTGCCAGGCATTGCTCAAAGTTCTGAGGAAAGAACAGGAGGAGGGAGAAGGCAGAGACGGAAGACACTGGCCCAGCCCCCTGGTGGCGTTACCTCTGCATGTATGAGCGCAGGAGGGTGATGCCCAGCAGAAAGTACATCATGATGGAGCACACCATCATGGTCAGTCCCAGGAGAATGGCGCGGTCCTCGCCTGCTTTCAGTGCCGTGACAGTTTTCCTCTTGTCCAGTAGGTCATGGTCTCTGATTTTTTGGTAAATATTTCTGAGGTTGAAAATAATAGTGTTATATGAGGTTCACGGTTAATCAGTGCACCGCTAGGAAGTGGGTAAGTCACTGCCCGCGCCTCCCCAGGCCAGGGAGGCTGGGAGGAGCCGAACCTGCCTGAGTGCAATTGGATCCCAGCATGCGCCCCCTGCCCCCCAGCACACACGTGCAGACGCGCAGACTCAGACACACAAACATCTCAACCCTGAACAGAAACAAGTAGCCCAAACACCTGTTCTCTTTTCTTATGGAGCAAATGTATTATTTGACCCCTTGCTGATACAACAAAGAATGTTGGATTAAAAAATCAATCTCAGGAGCATATTTGAAACAATAATAAAAATTACCCTACCTCCTTTAAAAATATAAATTATAATTCATAACAGGAATTCTTTCTTCAAAAAAAAAACACAAGAAACAAGCTCTCCTCTTTACTTGGGGGCCATGTCTACCTGTGAATACTTGGTTCTTCTCTCTAAATCTGAAGAAAAAAATGCAGTCCTCCCAACCATTAACATAGTGCTTTGGGTTTGTTGCTTTTGCCATTTAACTCCCAGCTGATCATCCCTGATCATTTTATACTCTCTGAATACACAGTGGAACATTAATTCAAATAAATGGCAATATACACTGGGAATCTGTAACTTAAAACTTTATTTCCCCTCAATAATAATAGACAAAAGTTATTTTGGTTAACATTTTCCTAAAGCTTACAGTTCCTTAAGGCTCAGTTGGCTTAAAATTTATATGCAATGTTAAGACGTAGAGTGGTGACTCAGCCTTCTATTTGTAAACACTTGAGTGAGTTTAGAACAATACTAGTTAAATCGAGGTGAGACTCTATAACTTTGGCTAGTTATTATTATTATTATTTTTGTCATTTACTTCACAGCAGCCACATTGGGTATGAAAGAACGTGAGATCGGAGTCAAACAGTCTCCAGAGTTCCAGCCCTGATTTCATTGCTTACTAGCTGTGTGATCAGCGACAAGTTCCTCAGCCCCTCTGACTCCCAGGTTCTGGCAAAGTGGGAATGATGTTTCTACTGCATTGTAATGGTTGAATGAGATGCATAAGTAAATTATCCAGGAGAATGACTGACATGAGGTATTTAATAAATGTTCCCATTGAAAAATGGGGTGAGAGCTTTGGCTCCATGACATGAGCCTCAGAACATCCTAAAATTACTCTTCTCCAAGGAATTTTTAAAGGACAGAATGGCAAAATAATAATGATAATAATAATATGAAAAGTGTATGAATAGAGGATTGGATTTGAAACAAGGTCTGGAGGAAAAGGCAGAAAAATGAAGTGTGAAATTGCTGGGGGGTGGGGGATGCTTGGAGAGATCCGTGAGAAGGGTGGGAAGGAAGGCCACACTCAGGGATTCCAGCGAGGCAGGTGGCCAAGGATCGCAGAGGTTCTGCTTTAGTTTCTATTTTCAGAAGGGAGCTCTGGATTGAAGGGGTGTGGGAGTTGGGGAATTCCTGGTCTTTAGGGAAGAGAGAGAAGGGCAAATACAAGGCTGAAAATGGAGAAAGAAAATCTTATGTCATTTTTTAAGCTTCAGGCAAAAAAAAAACAATATACACGAGAATGACTTCAGATTTTTCTTCAACATTTTTATCACTAGTCATTCTTGTTGCTTCAAAGAGAAACCAAAGTAGAATTCAGTATGGAACTTCGCAAGGGAGGGAAGAATGTCTGGTGTGTGCGCCACTGTATGTGTATACAGCTTATGTATATGCATTTGACTTTGTGCTCCAGGACGGCCTTCCTGGTGTTTGTGGTGGGCATCTGTTCTGGTTGCCTGGTATATTTTGAGCTGGTTGTTAAATATTTTGGTTCCTGATAGATGTGTGAGTGTGTATATACTTAATATATTTCCAAAAGATTTTAGGGTATAATATTTATTAATTTGGTTATTAGGTATAATATTAACCAATTAGCTTGCTATTATTATTACTATTTTACAATTCTCTTTATGAGGTCTTACTCTTACTCTTACAAATCTTACTCTTTCCTGGAGAAATGGGCCCATGGTGGGAGGAGAATTACAGAGGCCTTTCCTTCTGGCCTTTTCATGGCCCAGTTCTTCCTGACTCCCTCCTGCCTGTACTCTTTAGCTACTCATTATCTTTGTTGCCAGAAGCACTGAGAGAACCTATCGTTCATTATTCTCAGGTTCCCAAGCCCACTGCCTCCCAGCCTCTACGATTCCCCATTGTTTTTTGAGACTTTCTTTGGAAAATGTAGGGTTTATATCAAAGCTCCTTAAACTTGATCCTTTATGGACTGGAATGAAACAAAACAAAACAAAACAAAACAAAACAAAAAAACAAAAAGAAGACCAGTGCCCATTAGCAGCTAAAGTCCTTGAGCAGGCCGACTTCTGAAACAAGAAGAGTCCAGCTGAAACTGAGTGACTTCAAAGACCTGCTGTGAAATAATAATCGGACATTATTTTGCTATTATTGTTTATCCAAGTGTATTTAATTCTGATGGCTGCCACTGAGATTTGCATTTTCTGCAGATGGAAGCCAGCAAGGAGTGATAGCCTCACAGTTCTAGAGTATTAGGCTTTCAGACAGCATCATTTATGTCAGCCTATCCCCATCAAAGAGATGCATTGTGATCAGTCAGGAATGTCACCAGAACGAGCGCTTAGAAAAATGATTCAAATGGGTAATTTACAAATCACAGTTTGAAAATGGCTAACAAATGTTCCTCACATGTCCTGGAATGTGTAGTGAAGCAGGAAAATGATTGGTTCCCACACAGGCCAAACACATCTGGGAAATTAGGATATTACTCAGCCAGGCAAAAGTGCACAAGTGGGGTGAAATCACACAATTCATCAATAAGTTATTATTGAATTAATGGATAAATTAAGGAATGAATAAATGATTTGGGAAAACAAAGTGTTTAGTTGAAGCCCACAGACTTATCCTGAGTGCTGGTAACCTCTAGTTACTGGGGATATGGCCTCTAACCAATAGGAAAACAGACATAGGAAAAACGTCAAGATAGGGTATTCAATTCAATGATGTAGTTATTCACAGAGTGAGTGCAGAAGAGGAGTAATTTCCCCAGATTGAGGGAGCAGACAGGGACAAGTATTGAGGATGGGAAGCTTCCTGAAGGAGCAATGGCTTCAACAGAATCTTCAGAGTTGAATCAGAGTTAATTAAATGAGACAGGAGTCAAGAGCATTTCAGACAGGAATTACATGAACAAAGAAATGAAGGTTTGCAGCTGCACAGACTGTCAGAAACGACAGGCATTTTCATATCACTGGGATGAGGATGGGGTGGGGAAATGGGGCAGATGAGTTTGGAAAGGTAGTAGTAGTTCATGAAGGGTTTTGTAAATCACTCTGAAGAGCTCAGCCTTTGTCCTTGTAGTTAATGGGAAGCTGTCAGAGGGTAACATGATCAGAATTGAGTTTCAGAATTACTCTGGCTGCAATGCAGAGATTAGATTAGAAATGGAACAAGACTTAAATCAGAAAGAATTAGGAGATCATTCCCGTTGTGTTGGCAAAGGATGATAACTGGATCTAACATCAAGGAGGATGGATAGAGAGAAAAAGATGTATGCAGAAAGATCTAGGAGATAAAACTTCAGGATCTGGTGATCAATAGAACAGAAGGGATGATAAGGAAGTAAGAAAAATAATGTGGTTCAGATCTGTGGCCAAGTACTGAGCTTGGGTAACTAGGGACATGGTAGAGGGTGTTAAGGCAGGAAACCTTATCCCTAGTCCCCAGGGCTCCCCAGAGGATGTTTGCTGCCTGGTAAGAAGTGAGAGGCTCATTGTATATCCGTAGATTCTCTCTCCCACAAACATAGTGTCCTGAGTTCAGGTGGAGAGGAATGACATCTGACTGGTGAGATGGGCCAGAGCCTGAGAGTCAGGGGCCGGATCTATCTTTTGGGTGAGTTTGAAGGTCACACTGCTCACGTGTAACACAATTTTTTATTCATCATTTGGCATAGCCTTTGCTCAGGCCTGGAGTGCTTTGGCCTTCCCATCTGCAGGTAGTAAGTTTCAGTTGGAAAAGGAGTATCATGGTATATTTTGGGTCTCAGTCCTAAACATCCTTTTTCATACTAGGAAGACTTATAATTTGGGAGATACTGTGCCACTGTTAACAGAGCAGATATTTTATCTCCCTTTGGTTCTTTCCATCTGTTCTCTGTGAATCTTATTAAAAGAGCATTTGGGAGAAATAAGGGAAAGAAGGCTAGTATAGGTCACTGAAGTTGAGATCTAAGGAGGAAAAATGAGGATGAGGCTGGGGCATGACAACAAATTCAGTTTTGAATATGGGGGGTGTACAATAGTAGGTATAAAGCAGGAAATTGGATGTATAAGTTTGAAGCAGATCGAGCCTCAGCAGGTGCTGGCAAAGCAGTGTGTTTAAGCTCTGATGGGGCAGTGTTGACTTCGTGGTTCCTGGTGAACCATGAATCAGCATGGTGGGTACAAATCAACATTTACATGTTAACAATAACAACTAGAAAATATATACAGTCTTCGCTACATATACAGGTAACATTTTGTCTAAACTCTTTTATAGCATGTGAGATATTGATAAATCATAGGCAAACCTAAGTATAACAATATTTTGCATAAAAATATTTTAATTGTCCAATAAAGTTTTATTTTTTTTTACCCCAAGCAACAGTCAACATAATACAATTTTATTTCAAGCTCCACATTTACATACTTTCTTAAACTTTGATATTAGGCCTATGATTCATAAGAAAAATATTTATGAGGTTATATATATTTGTGTGTGTGTATACACACATGAGGTATGTCCAGAAAAAGTCCATTCATTGTTAATACAACGTGAACTGTTTGTGTAACATAGATGTAACCTGGCAGCTGAGGAGACTGGACTGGGATACACATGAGTGAACAATGATGACTTCACTGTACTAGTCAGTGAGGGCAACAGACGCTGTTGAGTGAGCATGTGTACTGTGTGGCCATTGCATTCAAAATGACTGAGCAAGTAGAGCAACGAATTTGTATCAGATTTTGTATTAAGCTTGAACATTCCTCCGTGGAAACTATTTGGATGATTCCGAAGGCCACAGCTATGGGCAACTGGTGATTGGCAGCTTTACCACAACATTGCACCCACTCATACATCACGTCTCGTGCAGAGTTTTTTGGTGAAACATCAAATCACCCAGGTGACTCAACAACCCCTACAACCCAGGTTTGGTGCCCTGCAATTTTTGGCTTTTCCCAAAACTAAAATCAGCTTTGAAAGGAAAGAAATTTCAGACTGTCCATGATATTCAGGAAAATATGACAGGGTAGCTGATGGTGACTGGGAGAAATGTGTGAGGTCCCAAGGTGCCCACTTTGAAGGGGACTGAGGCATCATTGTCCTATGTACAATATTTCTTGTATCTTGTATCTTATTTAATAACTGTCCTTATGTTTCATATTACATGGACACCTCTGGACACACCTTGTGCCGATGTGGTTATAAAGAGTAAAATGTGCAAAAAAGATTTTCTCCTTTGTCTTTACTCATTTATATTCAGATTCCCTTGTTATTTAGCCTGCAGGAAGAAAGTATTCGGGTTAATGCAGGGTAAAGGTCATTTATGAATTCATTTGTTTATTCATTTGTCAATGTTTTTTAAAGTCTTCATAAGATGAAACACATTGTGCTAACTAAGTTCTGGGGATACAAAGTGAATAAGATGTCTCCTGAGGGAGCCGGGTGAGACACAAATAATTATGTGCATTGCAATGAGACTGATTAGAGAGGAGTACAAGAGGGAAGCAGGTTAATATGCTGGGGTGGATTTGCTGAGGGATCAGTCACTGAATGGCTAATGCACAAAGATGAGCTGTTCACCAATTTATTGAAGGATCCCTTTGCTAAATGAATAATTTGCCCACTTTATCACTTTTACAGATTTATAAAGATATTTTAAGATGTATTATTTTAATTATAGTAAATGAATATGAATATATTTTTCTTATAAATATTTTGAGACTATACTTTAAAAATAAATTCAATTATAAAATATATTCTTTTTATTCTTCTTAGCAGTGTTTTAAGATCTGTTTGATTTTTTTAAAAAAGTTAAATTTCCTGTGAAGGCTTACTGTCCTCAATATATTCTTATGAATATATTCACAGATCTATCTTTCTGGAATATATTCTTCTAGTAGATGTAACAGAAGTTTAGCATTTCATATGGGAGGCTTTCAGTTTACATCAATTTTTTTTCCAATTCTTTTTAAAATCATTTGCTGTTTGGTTAACATTTCAGCATTACTGAGATCCCTGTGGCAAATTTCACATTATGAGTACTTAGATAGATTTGTGAACCTTATCAACGAACCCAAATTTGTTTTTTTAACCATTCATAAGGTTATAATAATTGATTTTGGATGGAAATTTTTAACAGCTTTTTGAAGATTTGTGAAGTTTTATTTAATCGGTTTTTATTTTGTCCTTATAGCACTGTTTTACAAAATGCTACCTTGCCTCTGCCCTGGCCCTGTTATTGTAATAGGAGGGATCTGGGTAAAAGTGGGGGGACTCTCTGCTGGGGCAAAGTTGAAGAGGACAGTCAGTGTAACGCACAGCGTGACCTGCTGATCCTAGAGCGAGGCAACCCAGGAGGGGAAATGGAAGAGCAGAGAGAGCAATAGGGCATGGCTGTGGCAGTGGGTAGGGAGGGAAGACCAGGGCACAGAGAGAAGGGAAGGCAAGGCTAGAAGCAGAGGGTGATGGGGACACAGGGATAAAAATATGAAGGGGCAGAGGATAGAGGAACAGTGGCTGCAGAAACTGAGAGACAGAGGGGAGAGTCTGAAGGCCCTGAGTCTGGGCCCCCTGTAATCTTTTTGGTCCCTGCTAACCAGTAGAACTATGTGGGGTTACAGTGATCAGAGTTTTTGGAAAGTAGCAAATTTGATATATTAATCAAATGATTGGCTGGTAAATATATATTTTTTTGCATATTGGCTTCAGGTAAATTGGCTATCACTGTACTGGGCATTCCTTGAAGAGTTAGTGGTAGATAAATTGATCCAGGGCTATGATTGTTGTTAGCATGAAGGTGGTTTGGAAGACTGCCAGTTGGAGGCCGTAATAACTTGGTTTAAACAGGGATGGTTCAGGTCCTGTGACAGATTGAATTGAGTCTCCAATGAGCAAACAATTGGGAAGGGAAAGCACATCAAAGCAGAATGTGAGGGAATTGGGTAGCTGAGTGCTGTTGGATTCCAGGATCTGGTGGGTGGAGGGTGGCTAGTTAGATAGGCAGGAGCCAAAGATGAAAGAACTTGCGTGTCTTCTGAAGTTACGGGAACAATTAAAATAATTTAAGCAAGGAAGTGCTATGATTAGATTTGTATTTTAGAAACACCACTCACATTGGTTGGTATGGTTCGTTGTTTAGAAAGCTTTTACATTTGGACGCAAAGTGACTGATTCTGAAACTCTCCCAGCATTTCCGATGTTAAAGAGGGGTTGGAAAAAAGCAGTGGCAGGGTGATGATGATTTAGATCTAGGCATCATTTGTGTCCAGAAGTAACGATTAACACTTTAATGAGACTTTCTAGAATGTCAGAAAAACAAAGACAGGGCACTGGAGCACACAGAGGGCGGGTCAGCAAAGTGTGCTGAAGCTGTAGGGAGGTAAGGAGACACCCAGAGGGTGTAGAAAAGAGAAATAGGAAAGATGTGAACAGAAGTGAAGAATTATGTATATCTGAAATCACTTGGCAGAGAGCGCTTCAGGAATATACACATACTACTTAACATACTGAATATCTATATTTATGCCTCTCTGGCCCACTGAATACTGAGCTGCTCAAGAGCTAGAGCCAGTCTGCATTCATCTTTGTAAGCTCAGTCTCTTACATTTATTAAGCTCACAAAGTATGTTCCTTTTATGGGGGCTAGAAGTGGCTACACATATGCTTATGTTGTGAGATAGCAAGCACTGGGAGGCTAAATGGTTACTGAAACCAAATAAATCAGAGAACCACAGCTGAAATAGGCCCCTGGCTTCTGGCTTCCTATCAGTGAACTCTGCTACCAACAGAGTTAGCATTCCTTCTAGAAAAACTGAGCTTTTCAGGCACTAAGAGCTCTAATTTCCAGGCTTCAAGGAAAAGTGCCTTCTGTTAGATCCCATGAGGATGGATCTGTGGGGCAATGAATTGCTAAGTGCCAGCTGAGCTGAAATGAGCAGAGTTGCTATGTAGTTCTGCCCCTGGAACACTCAACCTGTTAACCCATATGGCAGAGCTGGGAGTGTCATCAAAGCAGCCATGGGGCTGCCTTCTGTCCACCAAAGCCTTCCACGTGTTTGAGACGTGCTTCTCATATGTGTATCCTCATCTTCTGTTAGTTTCAGATTTCATTGTTTTGTTCCTTTTTTTTGAGCTAGTGGGTATATATTTACATGGTCCAATTTGATCAGTTTAATTGTCTTTCTATTTTCAGTCTTTTAAAGTGTCTATTCCATTGGAGGGAATGTGCTTCTGAGTTTGGGAATGAATGACAGTCACACTTAATACTGTCGTGAGCATGAGGGGTTTTGTCCATGAAACTAGTGTTATTCATTGTCAAGGAAGACTTGGAGTGACATTTTAAAAATAAGAGGTTGTAGGTGAGAGCAAAATTATTGAAACAAAAGCAGGAGTTGATTCTTTTTAGTCCTGTCTTTAACTTATCAGGTCACATAATTTCCCAGTGGTATCTTAATTTCCTTTCTCTCTCTTTTTTATTGTTGTTCAAGAACAGCGGTCTCCATTCCCTCCCCCCACCTTCCCCCCAACCCCAGTCATCCCCACTTCGCACCCTTTATCCTGCCCCTCCTTGGCCTTGTCCCTGGGTCCTTTATACATGTTCCTGAAAGCCCTTTCCCCTTTGCCCCTGTTACCCCTCCCCCCTCCCCTCTGGTCACTGTCAGTTTGTTTTTCATTTCCATGTCTCTGGTTCTATTTTGCTTGCTTGTTTGTTTTGTAGGTATTTTAATTTCTAATTCTTAGTTATTTCTAACTGATATATTAGCATATTAAATTTTATAAGTAGTGAAAAATACAAAAGAAAATTATATGAATTATTTAGATAAGTTAGGTGATCCTTATAATCTAAAGAGCCTTTGAGGAGTATAACCTTTATATTGAGCATACTATCAGGATCTAGTGCATCAACAGTAGAAATAAATAATACAACATAGGGTGACTCTATATATGGGAATGAAAATATAATTCCAAAAACTCATGAGTCATAGAATACAACATGATCAATTAGGATGTATTTAAAACTGAATGATAAGAAAAACACTACAGAAGAACTAGTAGCATGCAACTAAAACAATACAGAAGTAGAAATATTTAATCTTAAATGTTTATATTAGATAAGAAGAAAGCCTGAAAATTAATGTGCTAGACACTCAACTTAGTGAGTTAAAATAAAGTGTGAAAAAGGAAATCAGAAACACAAGCAAAAATAAATAAAATAGAAGATAAATTACATTAGGAAATCAATAAATTCAACGGTTATTTTCTTAAAGATTAATGAAATAGACAAACCTCTTGCAAGGTTGATCAATAAAAAAATAGAGAAGACCAAAATATCAGGAATGAAAAACCCATAAACACAGATACAGAATAGATTAGAAAGATAATAGAGGATATTAAAAATAACTATAGCAAGACATTTGAAAACTTTGATATACTTTACTAAAATATATAGTAAATTCTCATAAATATATAACTAACTGAAACTGATTCAAGTAATTAGAAAATCAAAATAGTTCTAAATCATTAAAAAATGAGTCATAAATTTAAAATATCTTCATAATGGAAATACCAGGCTCTGATATTTATAGGTGAGTTCTAACTATTTTATATGAATCATTTCAGAGGAGAAAATAGGATGGAATGCAACCAAATCTATTTATGAAGTTAGCAAAATCTGGTACCAAAACCAAATCAGACAAAAAGGAAAACTGCATAAACATAAGTATAAAATTATAGAACCAAGTTAGTTCACTGAATCTAACAATATACAAAAGTGAAAACACATCGTGATCAAGTTGGGGCTATCCAGGAATATAATGTTGTCATCATTTGATTATCTATTAATGTAATATATTACATAAACATTTTAAAGGGTTACTATCATAGATTAATACAGTAAATGTAGAGAAACATATCTGATAAAACTTACAATCTATTCATGATAAAAATTCTTACCAAATTAGGAATAGAAATATTCTTTCTGTGATAAATAGTATAGAGAAAATACTTATAATACTAACCTTTATACTTAATGATGAAATGTTTAAAGAATCTACTTGATGCACAAGAACAAATCAAAGATGTTCACTATTGCCTGTTTTATTTTTATTTTTAATATATTTGATTGATTATGTTATTACAGGTGTCCCATTTTTCTCCCCTATATTCCCCTATGCCCTGCACCCCCACTCCCACCAGCATTCCCCTCCCCTTAGTTCATGTCCATGGATTATGCATATAAGTTCTTCGGTTTCTCCATTTCCCATACTATTCTTAACCTTACTCTGTCTATTTTGTACCTATCATTTATGCTTCTTATTCCCTGTACTTTTCTCCCCATTCTCACCCCTCCACCTCCCCATTGATAACACTCCATGTGATCTCTATTTCTATGAATCTGTTCCTGTTCTACTTATTTGCTTAGTTTGCTTTTGTTTTTGTTTTTTTTTAGGTTTGGTTGTTGATAGTTGTGAGTTTGCTGTCATTTTACTATACATGTTTTTTATCTTCTTTTTCTTAGATAAGTCCCTTTAACATTTCATATAATAAGGGCTTGGTGATAATAAACTCCTTTAACTTGACCTTATCTGAGAAGCACTTTATCTGCCCTTCCATTCTAAATGAGAACTTTGCTAGATAGAGTAATCTTGGATGTAAGTCCTTGCCTTTCATGACTTGGAATACTTCTTCCCAGTCCCTTCTTGCCTGCAGTGTTTCTTTTGAAAAATCAGCTGAAAATCTTGTGGGAATTCCTTTGTAAGTAAGTGTCTCCTTTTCTCTTGCTGCTTTTAAGATTCTCTCCTTCTCTTTAATCTTGGCTAATGTAATTATGATGTGCCTTGGTGTGTTCCTCCTTGAGTCCAACTTCTTTGGGACTCTCTGAGCTTCCTGGACTTCCTGGAAGTCTATTTCCTTTGCCAGATTAGGGAAGTTCTCTTTCATTATTTGTTCAAATAAGTTTTCAATTTCTTGCTCTTCCTGTTCTCCTTCTGGCATCCCTTTGATTCGGATGTCGGATGTTTAAAGATGTCCTGGAGGTTCCTAAGCCTGTCCTCATTTTTTTGTATTCTTGTTTCTTCATTGTGTTCTGATTGAATGTTTATTTCTTCCTTTTCTTCCAAATCATTGATTTGAATCCCAGTTTCCTTCCTTTCACTGTTGGTTCCCTGTTCATTTTCCTTTATTTCACATTTCATATCCTTCACTTTTTCCTTTATTTTGTGATCATACCCAACCATTTCTGTGAGCATCCTGATTACCAGTGTTTTGAACTCTGCATCTGATAGGTGGACTATCTCTTCATTACTTAGTTCTATTTTTGGAGCTTTGATTTGTTCTTTCATCTGGGCCATATGTTTTTGTCTCGGACTGCCTATTATGTAGTAAGGGGTGGAGCCTTAGGTATTTGCCACAGTGAGGCAACCCTCATCACTGCAGTACAGTGCTGTATGTGGGGGCGGGGTTGACAGGGAACAATGCCACTTGCTTGACTTTTGGACAGCTTTCAGTCACCTCCCCTGCTACCCACAAGCAAATTGGACCCTTTTGGTGCTAATACCTAGTTGGGTGGGTTTGTGTACATTTTAGAACCCTGTGGGTCTTCCAATGAACTCTCCTGTGGGACTGGGAGTTTCTACCATCACTGCAACCCCCACAGATTTTACAGTCAGAGGTTTTGATGCATTATTTCCCTGAGCTGGAACCCTGGTTTGTGCGGTCTATCTCTCTTCCTAGTTGTTCCTCCCAGGTTATCTGAATGCAAATGTGGGACCACCTGGTCCACCAGCCACCACCTTGCTGTGAGTCCTCTCTACCCTGGCTACTTGTCTCCACCCCTCTCACCAGTCTGGACAAATGTTTCTTCTTTAACTCCTTGGTTGTCAGAATTCCATACAGTTCAATTTTCTGGCAGTTCTGGGTATTTTTTTTTCTTAAATTTGTTGTTGTCCTCCTTTTGATTGTGCAAGGAGACAAAGTGTATCTACCTATGCCTCCATCTTGGCCAGAAGTCACCTGTTTTATACACAATTTACAGCTAGTATAATAAAGCAAGAAAAACAAAAGAATCATATACTGTATTTTTACTGATAAAGAAGAAACAAAAATGTATTATTCACCAATGATATAATTATGAAGAAAATACAAAAGCATCTACAGATAAATTATTAGAATTAATAATAAAATTTGGCATAGTTGAAACAAAAAATTTATATATCATTTTTCTTCCCATATACCTGCAAAAATAGAAAATATAATTTAAATATTAAAAAAAGAAACTTAGGAATAAATGTAATGAACTCTGTGGAAATTCTTTAGAGAAGCTACTTGCACACAATAAACAGACAAAGGGTTAATATAAACTTTTATAAAGAATTTTTATAGCCCTGGTGGGTGACTCAGTTGGTTGGTGCATTGTTCCATCCACCAAAAGGTTGCAGTTGTAGGTTAGATCCTGGTTAGGGCACATACCTAGGTTATGGTTCAATCCCCAGTTGGGGAGCTTAGGAGAGGCAACTGATAATCGATGTTTCTCTCTCTCCCGCCCCACCCTCTCTCTCTCTCTCCTTATACTTACCCTTCCTCTCTCTCTAAATAATCAATAAACATATCCTCAGGTAAGGATTTAAAAAAAATCTTTAAAAGAAAAGAATTCTTACAAATCAATAAGAAAAAGACAAACAATCCAGTAGAAAAATGGGCCACATTCTTGAACAGGCACAAAAAAGAACTAGAGAAATAGGCTTGATGTTATTACTAATCTGATAAATGGGCATTGAAAGCATAGTACCCTCTGAATTGAGGAAGGTTAAAAATCTGAAAGCTCTAGGCAAGGCTGTAGGGCAGTAGCACCACTTCCACATCTGTAGCTGCTCTGGAAAGCAATAGGATTACCTGGTAAAGTGGAAACTGCATACTTTGAAACCAACCATTCCCAAGTTAGATATATATTCTTAGAAGTGTTTGTACATGTACAAGGAGACATCAATAAAAAGTATTACAGCAATGTTATTGGTAGAAAAAGAACTGAAAATAATACAAATGTCTATTAGCAGGAAACTGGATGAGTACACACCAGTGTATTTACATAATGGCATACAACAAGAGAGAAAATGAGCCACAGCTATTCACATACAAATAATAGGAACATTGTGTTTGGTGAACAAAGTGAGTTGCAGAACAATTCATATGGTGTGGTTTCATTTATATAAACTCTCCAAACATTCAGAAGTAAGCAACATATTGTGAAATGTGAAAGACTCATGAAGAAAAGCAAGGGAATGATAAACACAAAATGCAGATGGTGGTTATCTCTGGGTGAGGGCTGGGATAGAAAGGATGATGCTTTTAGAGAAGCATCCTTGAGGGTTTCAAAAATTCTGATGTTTTAAAGTTTAATGAAGGGTACTCAGAAGCTTATTATATCATCATTGTTAGTATGTTGACATGTGATATATATTTCTTCCTATCAGTTCAGTATTTAATAAAACACTTTGAAGAATATCTGATAAATACTCAGCTGTTGTGTCCTTAGCCAATAACCTTTTCTTCTAATTCTAAATTAGTTATTCATGCTGCTGTTTTATTTTATCACCTGCAATTTAGGGATTAATGTAAGCTTACCTATTAGAAAAGAAAAAAGTAAAGTTTTTTCATATTGCTGGGTGTGTGGAATGGAGGATAAGAATAGAGACCAGTGTTTTGCATATGGTAGATGATCAGAAAAAGGACTGACATTGAATTAAAATAAACAAAATAAACAAAAAGTGAAATTGACTTCAACTTCCCTTGAGTGTTAAAACACTTGGTTTCAGAATTTTCGGTGGACTTTTCCTTCCACTTGGTTGTTGCACCTCTCTGTAAACTATCTCCCAATATTCCACTGGTTCAGAAGTCCCAGGGCAGCGAATATCCCGAGAAATTTGGTGCAATTCTCGGGAGAGGCCACGTGGAGTGGAGCCAAGGATATAGGCTGCCTGGCCTCTGGGACTGCTACAGGAGCACCGCTGGGGAAGCTGGACACAGAGGCCGGGTTGGCCGAATGAGAAGAAACTGAGGGTGGAACAGTTAAAAGCAGTTCCAGGCAGTGCTGCCAGACAACCTAGTTCATTTGTTTCAGAATAATTAACGTGAGGACCTTAATGATCTAGATTCATTATCAGCCATCATCACCTTCATTATGACCATGATTACTGCCACCAAGAACATCTTAAGCAGAGCAGTAGGTGTTATTCGAAGTCAGTTTTAAACTCTGAGTCTTATCCTACAGTGACGATGAAAATGTGGTCAAGAAAGATACAGACAAATGAACCAAACATCAAACTAAAGATACCGGCCTAGGGGAAATTTCTGCTGCTGTATTTGTTGGCTGTTTTTCCATTTGCCTTTGACTTTGTAGGCCAATGCCATGCAGATTAATTTAATAAGCCTTGGCATCCCCATCCTCTAAATAAGGCCTGCTGAAAATGATTGACTTATAGTCAATATTTTAATTATTTTAAATCCCATGGTCACTGAAATCAAACTTTGAAAAAAATGAAAATAGTAATTTAAGAGTTTCATAAATATTATTAGTGTAAAATGTGAAGCTAATTATTTGCTCCATTTAACCCAACAAGTATTGCCAATATATCATATTCACATGTTTATTACCTCCTTTAATATCACTACTGCCAACTCTATCTTAACACCATTTTCCCTTGTGGGCTTGACTCTTCACTGCTTCTCCCAATATCTCATGTCTGATGCTATGCAAGCTGTGGGGTGTAGGGGGGAGAGTATGACCTTGGGTTCAAACCCCAATCCCATCACTGGATAGTTATTGGACCTTAGGAAGTTATTTAAAATCTCTGAACCTCAGTTCCCCATCTGTAAAATGGGCACAATAACCCGTCTTATACATGGAAAGAGAATGGTTCATGTAAAACATGCAGCACATAGTAATTGTTCTTGAATGTTAATCCCTTTATTTGTAAGAAGAGATATGCAGAGCAAAAAGTACTCAAAGTTTTTTGATGAGAACAAATACATCTCACTTCACCTGCTCTGACGAAGCCTTCGACATCTAAGGAAGGACTGGCCACTGACAGTCACAATACTCCTAGTGCAGTGAGATCTCTGCCCTGCTGCACCATCGCTGGTAGTGGAATTTTTCTTTTTAAGGAAATGAAGAAAGTACGTATATAATATGGAACTTTGAAATGACACATGGGATTTTAGTCTTATAGTATAGGTCTTGCCAAAAGATGATCCAGCTTGGCTTAAAAGCAAATAGAAAAATAACTTGATTAAACATTGAGAAGCATGTGAAAGTCTAGAGATGAACAAAGACAGTAAATTCTCAGTTGATCTGCTTGTATTATGATGAAAACTGAGAGTTTTTTTTGAACTTTGTTCAAAGACTAGTTGCCTTTGGATGTGATTTTACTCAAATATCATGTCATTATTTTTTCTATAATTAAGATAATGTATTACAAAGCTCTTAGAAAATTGAGAATTGGAAAACATGCTTTTCCTTCCATGCTTTTTCTTATGTGTGTGTTTTTTTGTGGCTGTAATAATTGTTTGTATTTAATTTTTCAGCTTGATTTTTAGTTAAAATTATGACAAAACATTTAAAAATACTAAGTGATATATTTATCACATTCTATGATTTATTTGACATGTTTTCTATTGTGAATATTAAAGTTGCTTCAAGATTTTTGCTGTAATATATAAGTATTATGGAGAAGAATTTTGTTTCCAGATTTTTTCAGAAGTTTTTATCTGTATGGAAATACAGAGTTTTAAAAAGAAAAATAAAAGTACCGGCTCTCAAAACTATATTCCAGTAAGCTTCCCTCAGGTCTTTCTTCTTGTTTCCAGCACAATTTATCAATCCTGATTTCTATTGCAATCTGCAGGTAGGTGAGGTGTGATTAAGTTGCAAAATGCTGGTAGAGGCAGTTTTGTTTAAAAGTTAGCTTCACCAAACCTAAGTAATAGTAAAAGGTTAATGAAAAAGAGAGAGACACTGAAGAAAACAAATATTTAAAACTGGCCAGAGAATTTTATGTATGCATTTACCCATATGGGAGGGCTGGACTGAGCTGTGTATTTGTCCTTTTATCTTTTATTAGCGCTGCCGGTGCCCTTTAATCTTTCTTCTTATTCCCTCATTTTTCTTCTACCCCAGACTATTGTTTCAAGGAATCTGAGGGTTCCACAGACTTGTCCCTCCTCTTTTTATCCTCTCACTGTTACTGCTTTCCTTCCCTGCCATGTATCCAGTGTCTTGAAATGCAGTAGTCATCATTTCAGTTCAGTAAATAATGAGCATGGATTATGAGCCAGGTATAGTGGTAGATGCTGGAAATTCAATGGAGAGTGAAACATAGTCCGTGCTGATCAAGAGGATAAAGGGAGGTTCTGATTGAATGGGTATCTGAAGGCAGAGATGGAGTTTGCTGAGTGATGAGTAGGTGTGCATGTGCATGTATGAGGGGCGTTTCTCACAGGGACAGGTGCTGCAAAGCTGTGTGGCGGGAGTGAGCATGGAGAGTGCAAAGAGGAGGAAGGCCAAAAAGTCTGCAAGCCCATTCTCTCAACATAGAGCTTAGCTTACGTTAACACATGCAAAACATGAAGCTCATTTGTCCAATGCTTTCCCATCGGCATCCTGTCTGGGTCGTCAGTTACCTTTTCTCATCGTGTCTGTAAGATGAAGAGGTCCGGCCACTGGTCCATATAAACATCTTAGAGGATGTTGGTCCAGGGGCTCCTTCCCTTATGGTGGAAGTCCTGGAGGAATGATGAAAAGACCTAAAAGAGGTACACACTGAAGTTCAGCGCACTGCTTTAAATTCTGGGAACTCCATATCAACAACAACCAATAACTCTCAGTGGACTGACATTTAAATAAGACCAGGTTTCTGCTCCTATGGGGCAGTGGGTCTCAACTTTGGCTGTGCATTAAAATCAACTAGGAATCTTTAAAAAATATTGAAGCATGCCCCCCCCAAATGTGCCATGTTTTCAAAACTTTCCAGTTGTTTCTAAAGCACCGCGGGAGGTGAGAGCCACTGCCTTAAGGCAACATGGTTTTCTAATTGAGGTTAACATCATATTCCCTCCAAAATGCCTCCTCCAAGAATATAATTTTGGCATGGTTTGACACTATGGAATAGTATGGTTTCACACTCTGTAGTATACCGTATTTTTCCAAAATTTTGGTTCAGATTTGGATACTAAATTTTTTTCCCTTTCTTCTGCAAAATGTTTTCCTTGAAGCTGAGAGATGTGGCATTTTGGGGACGGAGCATTATCTTCTAAATGTGCACAACTGTTATCAAAGCTGTGGGGTCTCCTCCTCGCAGTGGCACATCTGAGAAAATGACAGCAGCCGCAGCAGCAGGTACTCGCTGGCTTGTTGAGGCCAGGCTTACAGGTACCAGGGTCAAGATACTACAGGCACGTTGTGTTCTTTTGGTTGTGACTGACTTAGGGATACGTTCTTTTATCTCTGAGAATGACACTAAAAATTGTTAGCTATTATTATTTGCTTTCTACATAATAATCATCTTCTAGGGAGTTATAAACATGAAATATCCTAGCGATCTGAATTGCATATAAAATTTAAAATGATATTTAACAAGTAGAACAAAGGAAGAAAGGAAGGTTGGTGATTCCTTTATGATTTCACTGTCACTCTTGGCTTTCCTTTAGGTTGAACACAATATTAATGGTAAGCATGAGGATGGATATAATATGAGCTACTCTGTACTGTGTTAGCTGCTAGTGAGAGGCAGTTGGCATTATATCTATACACATGTCATGAAATGACATGTGTATAAAACCTTACATGTAAAAACCATGTAAGGTAGATAATGTTAATATTTCCAGATTACAAATGATACTTCCAGGAGTTTGGGATATTTGTCACATTTAGAAAAACTGGACTCATGCTTCCAACCAATGTCTGCTTGCCTCTAGTTCTTGTGCTCTCTGGAGAAAGACACATTCTGGTCTCGCCCAGTGATTCCCAAACTGTAATGTGCATACAAATTTCCTGGGGATCTACAATGTGGAACATGATTCAGTGGGTCTGGGATGGGGCCCAGGATTCTGCATTTCTAACATTCTTTCATATGATGCTGACATCACTAGTCTGCAGACAACACCGAGCAAAAAACTCAGGGCTTGTACTTAGAGTCAATGGTGGGTTATAGGCCCAATTTTGCCACTAACTAGCTGTGTGGCTTGGAGAAAATCACTTCACTTTTCTCAGGCTTAGTTGTTTTTAAACTGTAACATAACAATTTTAAAATAGGTAACTTCTGAGAACTCCCTCAGCTCCAAAATTTTGTGATTCAATGCACTGAAGAATGAATCTAAACTAAGTACATTGTAAGTCACTGTGTGCCGACTTTCTGGGAGAGGTCTGGGAATAGAGCTCCTTCTATAACCCTCGGCCAATGTCAGAGATAGAAGGGCCAGAGGCCATGGGAGGTGGCAGGGGTCTGGTAACCAACTTGAATGCAAGAAATGATACTTCTCCCCTTGGTCTCTTAGGATAAATGTCAGGAATGAATGGATGCACGCAAATAGATGCCCTGAACAGTTTTAGAAAAATTTAGAAGTTAAATCTGCTAGCTCTTTCAGTGTCTTGGATCTTGTATATGGAAAGTTATTTAGAAAAACATACAATAAAAAAGTTATTTATGTTCCTTTTTAAACATCTTTAAAGCATAAATTATCTCAAGGTCCATCCATGTTGCCCTGGCCAGTGTGGCTCAGGAGGCTGGAGCATTGTCAGTTTGATTCCTGGCCAGGGCACGTACCTAGGTTGCGGGTTTGATCCCAGTCAGGTCATCTATGGGAGGCAACCGATGGCTGTTGCTCTCTCGCATTGATGTTTCTATCTGTCTCTCCCTTCCCCTCTCTCTAAAAAGCAACGGGCATGCCCTTGAATGAGAATAAAATAAACCTTTAAAAAATCCACCCACTATGTTGCAAATGGCAGTATTTCATCTTTTTATGGCTGAGTAGTACTCCATGGCAATATATACATATATATACATATATATATCTCACATCTTTTTTGTCCCATTATCCATTATTCATTCATAAGCACTTAGATTATTTCCACGGCTTCGTTCTTAGAGATAATGCTGCAATGAACATAGGGGTACATATATCTTTAGGAATAAGTGGTTTCATATTTTTCAGGTATATACCACAAAGAGGAATTGCTGGATCATAAGGTAGTTCTACATTGTTTCACTCATATATGGAATATAAAACAAAAAGTAACACGCTAACAACACAAAAACAAACTCACAGACAACAGAATGGTGGCTGCCAGAGGGGAAGAGGGGTGGGAGGGGGGTGAAGTGTGTAAAAGAGCCAAATATGTGGTCATAGAAGCAAACTAGACTTTGGGTCATGAGCATGCAATAGGATATATAGATGTTGAATTATAATGTACTTTTAAAATTTCTAGAATGTTATTAATCAATATTACCCCAATAAATTTAAATAAAAACATATAGAATAGAGGTTAAATTCATTAGTATTGAAATAAATCCACCTTCAGAAAAATAAGAATAATTTTCATCTATATTGAATAAACCACTTCATAAAAATGAGGATTGGCTTAAACTTTCAGGAGGTTATTTGAACATCCACTCTGGTCACTTTAATCACCCCTCAAATGATTGGGGATGTGGAATAGACAAAGAAAAGTGGTACAATTTGAGTCAAAGTAAAGCAGTAAATGACTGAGTTTCTGGCCAATTACTGGTTATTAGCCAGCATTTAATAGACACACCATATATATCATAAATGCTTTAAAATCATTCAAAGTGAAAGGGGCTGTAGTGATTTAATATACTTAGGATACTTTTCAGACTGCATGCTGTTATTCTAGCACTGCACCCTAGCTCTGTTGTTTTAGGATGATACGGAAAGGGGGAGATGAAAGATACATATCTATTCTAATTAACTGTCTAAAGCTTGTTGGAAAGGACTTACTGACCCCTCAGGTTATTCCAATAAGTGGATTTGAGTTGCTTTACTCCAGTTCTTATATTCATAGACACAGTTATTTAAAACCTGCTAAGTTATTCGTTAATTAAAAGGGAAGGGAGTAGCTGCTTTAAGGACAACTGTGTAAAGGTTTGTGGAGGTTGAAAACAATTTCCAGACTTCAAAGAAACCCTCGGATTATGTTAATGAGGCTGGTTCGGAGGTTCTCGCAGCTCAAAGGCAGCCCTCCTGAACTCCTTACATAATTACCTCAATTCTGCCAAGGAACTTTTTGTTTGAATTGTGATTAGGAAAAGTTATACAGAGACAAGAAAAGTACTCTATAAAATTTTGTCATTTGGAATCCTAGCATGAAGCACTGCTGCATTATTGGCTGCACAGGGCTGTGGGCAAGGGGAGGAAACCGGAGTCTAATTCCATCGCTAAGTGTCCAATGAACCGAGGTGAATTGGGCGGGGCCACGACTCCATGCAGACGATGTGATGGGAAAACCAGAGTCCTAAAGGATGCGATCTCAGCCTAATGAAATCAGGATGTCAGTGAGACTGTAACAATTTCTTGTCTCAGGAATTTATAAAGAGGCCTTTTCCATCTCTCAAGCACACACGTTGTGGGTTTCTTCCTCCCTGACTTGGTCACACTTCCCCTCTGCCTCCCTTCCCTGACCATGAAGGAATGTCTCTGTCTCTAAGACCATTTCGGACGTCACCTCTTCTGGGTGAAGACTTCTCTGGCCCACATGAGCAGCTTCCTCAGCTTCCCTCCTGATTCTTGGTATTTACCTGTGTTAGAGTGAGGTACAACTCATCCTGCCTCCCCTGCGAGGCCGTGGGCATTCAGGGCAGGACTGTGTGTTCTGCACCTTTACAGCAGAACACAAGACAACACTGGTTGTGTTTGCTGCCTTGACCATCTAAGGGTCTATTGGAAAGCATGACTACTGGTACTGACACTGGCCTCCCAGGTGTGGTTCACTACTGCTGGGTGCAGCCCATGGCTCCTTCTGGATCCTTCCCTTAGCTTGGGATGTCCTTCCTTCTTCCCACTCCCCACCTCTTCTTCCTTCTGATTGTCCTGCTCTCTGTGTCTCATTCATTGACTTGGACAGGGCATTTCTATTGCTTGCTGAATTGTCATCCAATAAGGTTTTCTGCAGAGAGGACAGCATGGCCTAATAAAAAATGAGTGGCAGAGCCTGATGGGCTGGTTTGTTTGTGCACACTTGGCATCGCCTCCTACCAGCCATGTGACTTTGAACAAGTCAGTTTGACATCTCTGTGTCTTAGCTTCCTCGACTGTAAAAACAGGAATAATAACACTTGCCTTTTTGGGTTGCTTGAAACATAAATGAGATAATAGATGCAAAGGTACCTAAAGTAGATTAAGGCATGTAGTAGGTACATAGTAAACATTAGTTTATTTCTTTTTCCTGTGTTATTAATTTTAAAAGCAAACATAATTGGATTTTATTTTTTTGTTAAAAAATCCAATTAAGTTATTTTGTACTTGTACATTGAGACTATTGATTTTTTTGTTCCCTGTGGGTCAGTGGCACTCAATAGAGAAAAAAACAATTTTCTGAGATTGAGATAATAAAATCTGAAGTGCTTCCTCATTCACATTAAGTTAATATCCATCCTGAGCAAGAGAAACACAAAGAAGGTGCCTCTGAACCCTGGACACAGATCAGAATCATATAAGGGGACTTCTAAAAAATACTGGTGCCCAGACAATTCTACAATGCAGCCAGGGCAGAAACACTGCTACAAACTTGCAGGTTCTGATTTAATTAAGTTGAATTATTTGTCTTAAAATTTAAGTACAGTTGGTATACATTCTTATATTAGTTATATTACTTTCAGGTATACAATATAATGGCTCGACATTTTTATACCTTACAATATGATCACCCCACTAATTTCTAATAATCATTGTCACTGTGCAAACTTATCACAGTATTATTGACTGTATTCCCTGTCACCTTTTCATCTATCCTAGCAATGCCCCCTTCTGGTAACCATTCCTTTGGTCTGTTTCTATGTGTCTGTTTTTGTTTTGTTTGTTTGTTCATTTGTTTTGTTTTTTTAGATTCCACAATAAAAGTGAAACCATATGGTATTTGTCTTTCTCAGCTTGACTTATTTTACTTAGCACAATACCCTCTAGATCCATCCCTGTTGTCTCGAATGGTAAGATTTCATTCCTTTTTTGGTTGTGTCATATCCCATTATATGTGTGTGTGTGTGTGTGTGTTTGTGTATAATCTTCTTTATCTATTCATCTATCGATCGATACCTAGATTGCTTCCATATCTTGGCTATTATAAATAATGCTGCATATATCTTTTGGAATTAGTGTCCTTGTTTTCTTTAGGTAAATATCTAAATGTGGAATTTCTGGGTCATATGGTAGTTCTTCTATTAGTTTTCTTGAGGAATCTCCAGTTTTACACTGTGGCTGCACCAAATTGCAATCCCACTAACAGTGCACAAGGGTTTTCTTTCTCCACATCCTTAACAAACAATAACAAATAAGTTAAATTCTCTATGGAGACTCCTCTGCCTCTAGAAGCTTTGGATGGAGAGTGACTGCTCTAGCGTGCCACTCTGTGCAGTGGCTTTTTCCTTTCTACCAGAGCCTAGGCCTCAAGGTGACAGCTGCAAGGACAAGTGAGACACAAGGCAGGAAAGAGCAAAGTGGATGCAGTTTCCTAGTGTCAGTGGCCTTGAGCTATGCACATGCGATACTCTTAATGCACTCTGCTTTATTACACAGCGAGCAAGAGCCGGGGGAACTATGTGACACATAATTACATACCTAATCTTGCGTAAAATTGTACTACTAATGACATCACAGCAGCAACTTAAAAGGTCACTCAAAGCACAGAAATTGAGGAATGCTTCTAATGCATGGGACTTTATCTTTGCAAATGGCACATTATATGTTCTCCATAGGAATTGAGTTGTTTTGGCTTCAGGCCCTTTGGAGGAAGAAGTCAAATATGTGGTGATAATTTTAGACAGAGTGATGTAATTTAGAAAACACTGGTACTTTTTGTTAAGGGAAGTTTGAAATATTATTGGGATGTTTTCTTCCCTAATGAACTATTGCACCTCGTTTTCATTCATTTGTGCATCTGTTTGACAACATTTATTAAGTGCTGTACATGTGCCAGGGCCTGGACTGGGTACTGCAGCCACCCATTTCTGTTTCTGAGGAGTACACAGTCCACGCAGGGCTCAGAATAACAAATTGACCTTTTTGTTATACCAGAACTCTTTTTAAACGTGCTAAAGTTACTTGTCTCTCCCTCATCCTTTTTTAAAAAGATTTTTATTTATTTTTAGACAGAGGGGAAGTGAGGGAAAGAAAGGTCAATGTGTGGTTGCCCCTCATGTGCCCCCTACTGGGGAACTGGCCTGCAACCCAGGCATGTGCACTGACTGGGAATCGAACCAGTGATCCTCTGTTTTGCAGGCTGGTGCTCAATCCACTGAACCATACCAACCAGGGCTCTCCTCATCGTATTTAAGCTGTTAACTGAACTGAATTTAGAATCAATATCATTGGTCATCTCCTTCTTCTAAAAATGACTTCCAGAACAATGCTCTCTTGGCTCTCTTTTTTACTCTCTAGATGGTCCTTCCATTTCTTTGTTCCTATTTCTCTACCTACCTCTTAATTGTTAGTGTCATTTGGGGGACTAGTAAGTGCTCATGAATAGTCTCTTGACAATGCCTCCTAACAAGAATTTGAAAGACCTTTCTTCCCTAGTTTGATGCCTGGAAGATTGAGTGAAGAGCTCCATTTGCTGCCCAGTTGTGGAGGTAAAGAAGTGTATTGCTGGACAGTATGGTCTCTTTGAGAAAAATCAAATAAGAGAGAATGGATTCTCTAAATTTTTATCACAGGCTGCTTTTTGATGGCTGGGTCAACCACGTATGGACTCTTCTGGCTGGAGATGGATGTGGAGGTGACCATGACCTCTGGCATGTATGTGGACAGATTGTTGTTTAGGTAATTGTGATGTGTTTGACTTCTGCTTCAGGGGGACACAACTCAAGTTAAATAATGTACTTGTGCTTTAGCCTGCTGGTGACTTGGCTCATTGAGCTCAGCAATTCAGAGACTCTAGGCTTCTAATCTTTACTCTGTCACGGAGTAATTATATTACTGTAGGCAAAAACACTCCTCACCGCCCCCCCCCCCAAGGTTGCCACCTGTGAAAGAATGGCTGTGGATTGAACTGCCATTCTTTCGGTTAATTCAGCATTTATTTTGTTATTCAACACATATTTACAGAAGATGTAACTATGTGGCTGGCACTGAGCCTGTGTATTAGGATGTATTGGTGAACGTAACAGCCATGACCCTTCTCTTACAGAGCGTGTAGTTTAGAGGAGGAGACAGACTGGCCAGACAAGTGTGGGTTGGGGTCTTTACTATAAGATTGTTATGCATGTGAATGCAATGAAATAAATTTTGCATCACATGTACAGTCATAACAGTTATCAGAAATGCTATCTCAGGACTAAGTTGAAAGAAGTTTGAAATTACTTTCAGGCTGAAATCTCCGCTCCACAATGTAGTCATTGTGTAACCTAAATATATAGTTAAACTTTCCTGACACTCATTTTCCTCATCAAGAAAATCAGAGTAATACAGATATAATAAAGAATTGCCATGCTGATGATTTGAAATAATGTACGGCATTGAGTAACCACTCAGTAAATGTTAGTGTTTTCCATTTGGAAGAAATAGCAGAAAAATTTCCCTTAAACAGGCCATCCATACATTAAGTCCTTCTGTTTGATTGATTAAAAAAAAGTTCTATGAACAAATGGAACACACATTTCTACATGGTCTTAATTAGCCCACTATTCCATAATTCATTCCTTAATGAGCTTTTCAAGTGGATAATCACAACTGATGTTCAGTTTGATTCCTTCTATGCTACATATTTAAAGCCAGTTTAATCGTTAAACATTCACTCTCTTGAGCATCACACATACACAGCTGGTGTGAGGAAACCTGCTCATAACTCACGGGCGCCTCCTAGATTGGTACGAATGACAGATTTGTGCTGGTGTCATTCATCCTCTTCTCAGTGAATGTGGTTTAATTCTGACTTCTATTTCAGTTGAAAATCTAGGGAGGTAAACTATAATGAAAGCTTTTTACAGGGAACAACTAGAAATGGCAATAAAGGTATGAGGTACTTCTCTAGACCTATATATAAATACTGCATTTATATGCATTGCTTTATTTAATTCTGGCAGTAACCCTAGGGGAGCTCTCTATCGACCAGAAGAGGAAACTGATATATTCAGAAAGTCAGAAAATCGTCTGAGGTCACATAGTTATTAAGTTGTAAAGTTTGAATTCCAGTCTAGGCCGATCTAACTCCACAGACCATGCTCTGCCAACCTGCACATTTTGCTAGGCGAACCAAGTACCCAAATCCCTATCAGATACATGCTGGGTGACAAGTGAAGGTGGACACATTGAGCCTATTTTTTCACTGAGTGCCACACTCTTTGCCACATCAAACCTAGAGAGAGAAAGTGGGAGTTGGTAGAAGAATATGGCAGGAATGAGAAAAAGACAAGAAAGTAAAGCATAGTAAAATAGGCGAACCCCAACTCAAGCTTTGCTCCTATTGTCTGTGTGACCCTGCGCAAATTTCTAACACTTTTCCTCCTGTGTTTTTTATAAAACAAAGTTGATAACAGTAGTATATTCCTCATACAGTTTTTTTGAATGTTGAGTTAATATAGGTTAGTATATGTGTTTATGTTAATATACAAATATATGACATTATGTGAGTTAATATATGAAAAGTACAACATGAACCCTGACTGGTGTGGCTCAGTGGATTGAGTGCCGGATTGAAAACTAAAGGGTCACGGGTTCGCTTCCCAGTCAGGACACATGCCTGGGTTGAAGGCCAGGTCCTCAGTAGGGGGCGCTCAAGAGGCAACCACACATTGATGTTTCTCTCCCTCTCTTTCTCCCTCCCTTCCCCTCTCTCTAAAAGTAAATAAATGAAATCTTTTTTTAAAAGTAAAACATGAGGGGAATTAAGTATATACTGTTATTATGACCACTTGGGAAGTGGTTAAATATGTATTAGATTTGAAGATAGCAGAATCTGTGTAGAAGTTCACACAGTTAAATATATTCAGTAGACATTCATAAGTGTGATCTTAAATTTTTCATGGAGAGAAGAGTGGGGAAAAGAGGAAGCCAGGGCCTCAGCACTGCCTTGCCCCTGACTAGTCTGTAACTGGGCCCTTTCACGTCCTCGCTACCTATTCCTCACACGTAATGTGAGAGAATTGAGAGATGAATGTAAGGTTCCTTGTGTCTGAAAATTTTTATTTTGTTCTACTTTAGAAAGTTGTAATCAAGGTCTATTTCTACAACTTAGTTGAATTCTAATTTGCTTAGATATAATTTCTTTCTGTTTTACATTAAGTTGATTTCTTAAATGAAGCATTCAGTAAGTCTCCTGAGAAATCTAATAGAACAGAGGGAGGGGAGAGTAAGCACCAAATTGGAAGGTAGCACGAAAACACCTCCCAAAGGTCCCTGAAAAGGATTCCTACAGACCAAGCCGCTGCCGTAGAGCTGGATATTGTGGGTGCATGCCTTGAAACCTTGTCTGGCTGTCAGTTTTTCAGCAGGTTCTTGTGCCTAATTCCTCCTGCCTCTTAGGCTGTCTCCCCACACAGCCCCATCTCTAACCCAGTTTTAAAACCACTGCTCTATCCCAAAGAGGATTTGTGATAATGAATTCTGGGTGCTATGGCAGGTGGTGAGGGAGTTATTTTTGCAGCAAGAAAATATGGTTCATAGGTCCTGGCCTGTTCAACTGTAGTCATCATTGGGTGAACTATAATTGAATTAGTCCACAGCCTCTCCCAGTAGGTGCCTGAATGGACTACGAATAATGTGTATAAATTTCTCCTCCTGGAGGAAACCAGAATTCCTAACTCAGCATTCTCAACCTCAAATTGAGTAGTCCAGCCCTTTCTTTTTTCCAATGGTACAAAGATTCACTTGATTTATCCATGTCTTTTATTGCTAAGTGGAATGGTGGGAAGAAACCATGATCACAGGAAGCAGAGAAAACTGAGTTGAAGATCCATTTCTGCCCGTTTCCTATCAATGTTATATCGCATGTGAGCTAATTAACTCCCCTTACCTACAAAGTGGGAATATTAATACAACCTATAAAATTTGTTGTGAGGATTAATTAAAATAATGAATCTGACATTGGCACCTTTTTATTTAAAATAGCTATTTATTTATATGTATGATTCTTTGTTTATTTATATACCCTAATTTACTTAATAGGCTAAATTAAAACTATTATCTTGACTAAAGGAATTTGAGACAGAATTTAGGGAAATCATTGAATACTAACATTTAAGTGTTAGTATTCAATGAGCTATGAGAGGTCTTCTAGGCCATAAGCCGATATTAAGACTTAATGTTTGTGGTTTTCTTGGATAGTCTTCTAAAGCTGCAGGTTAAAGCTCATTGTAAAAGTAGGTCTTCACAATGTAGAAGCAATAAGTGGGTAAAAAACTTTTTTAAAAATTCTAAATCCTGCTCTGACTTAGTGGAAGAAGCTGTACTTAAAAGGAAAAAAAACCCCCAGCAATAGCAATCATTTTTTTGTTGGCTACAGGTTGAAGAAAAGCTAACTTGAAGATGGAACAAAGACAGAACAATCTGAGTATCAATCAGAGTTACAACTAAAATAGCTGACAAGAAAGCAAATATGTTTAACTTATTATTTCATAGTATTATTAAAAATTGATCAATCGCCATTAGAAGATGCTAGGGAACCAACTTACTACATTGAAAACTGGTAAGTATGAGGAAAGAATCAATCATTTATCTTATATTTCATATATTAACTATGGCACTGGGGAACAAAATAGCAGGTGAAGTAAATTTTTTTTATAGAAGTACTTCACTTAGTTGATAAGGATGGGATATTAGAATTAAATACCTACCATTGTTCAATACTTAAGTAGCTAAAGTACCTTAACTCTGATCATCAGTTATTATTACCATTAAAGAAGAGAGAGATTATGAAATGGTCTTGCTCTCAAACCCAAATCTGACCAACTCCCTGGATCCAGTGAACAATTTATAGAAAGTAAAGGGGCTGGAAGACCATATTATAAAATGCTATGGGGATGCTATCAGCAAAATTGATACTGTGAGAAGCTCTATGGAAAAGCCCACCTGGAGCCTTTAATAAATTATTGCTGAGGTAAAATAGAGAAGGAATCTATAGATTAAATAGACTTAAAAGATATTACTGACCAACTGAAATGTGAATTTTATTTGGATTCAGATTTACAGACTGAAATAAAGGTCATATGTTTTCCTATTTAAAATTTTTTTAAATTGTCACCCGAGGACATTTTGTCATTGCTTTTAGATAGAAAAGAAGGGAGAGAGGAAGGGAGAGAGAGAGAAACATCCATGTGAGAGAGAAGCATGGAATTGTTGCTTCCCATATGCACCTGGATCGGGGATCATTCACACCTGAACTGGGGATCGTATGGTCCAGACTGCAACCTAGATATATACCCTGACTGGGAATTGAACCCATAAGTTTTAGCTACAGAACAGTGCTCTAACCAACTGAGCCACACCAGCCGGTGCTCCGGGTTTTCATCTTTATTTCAGTACAATTCTTCCTGAATTATTTTTATAAAATACATATTTAATCAGATGACTTCCTTGCTGAACATCTGTCAATGACTATTTATTATCTGTACATAAACCCAAGAAAGATTTCACAGGCTCTATGTGTGCTACTTTAAGGAGGATGAAATTAGTGTGAACTTAGGGAAAGCTTCCTGGAGGAGACCGAAATTGAGAGCCAAAAAAGAACAATGTTACAAAGATTTTCTGGGAAAAGCAATTCAATAGGCTCACTGATGTGAGCGTAGTATGTGGGGGTCATCTGGGAGGTTGGAAATTCTTGAAACGAAGGTCCATGTTGTGCTGCCATAGTGTGAAGAGTTGTGAAAGCGAGTCTGGGAAAAGTTGATAGCTGGTGTGGTGGGATTTATCACTGCACTTTCCTTTCGCTCCTTAAATATTAATGTAAAATGAGCTCTGTTTTAAAAGAGTGATTCTCAGTCCTTTCCCCTTTATGACATACATTCCCTGTACTCCACTCCACGGCATTACCTGTAAGACCACAGTGTGTCTTGTCACCCCAGCCAAAAAGCAATGATTAAATCATAACACTTCTCATGGTGCTGGCAAGGAAGTGTCCTGTGGCAGGTGCCAGGACTTGGTTCGAAAGTCCTAGAGCTACAGGGAGGTACATCCTAACTGGCTAATCTAAAGCCAGGGGGGCAAATTCAGGTCAAAGAGTAAAGTACAAGTACAGACTCTAACACCGAGGATTATATTTAGATTCAGCCTGGTCTCAGTGTGTTCCCAAGGACAAAAGGTGGTTCAGGAGTGTGGAGAATGACACATTGGCTTTTCCTAGTTTCTAGATTTGAGACATGTTTGGCTCTATGATGCAGGCAGTTAATCTGGAACAAGTGGGGAGGGGGCCATGGCAAAACTGAGATACCTTGGACATAGGTGCATTTTATCTTTCTTGGTCACTGTGCGTGACTGTCTGCTTTCCCCTTTACTGACCATGTGTCTTTGACTTGGCAGTTAAGCATACCTTAGCCTGTTTATTTTTGAAATGCAATTACTATTGGCACATAGAAGGAACTAAACTGAGTAGCTCTTCTTAATGGATTTATCTCAAACCTTCAGTTGTATCAAGGTCAAAAGAGGACCCATTTCTTTGTTCCTGAGCTTTCTCACTTTATTTAAATTGATGCAGAAGGTCAAAATACAGCTCTTCTTGTACTCACTTTTGCCATATTGCTTTCAAAACATGTCAATAAATGAAACTAAACAGTGCAAGCAAATTGTAGAGGAGGAAAATCGTCACTGTTTCTTTCAAGAAACAAAAGGAAATGCAGCTGCAATAGCAAGAGATAGCTGTACTTGAGGACATTTGGCTAGAACTGTCCATCATGAATCACAGGGCCAGGGAGATTGTTTCAGATGCTGTGGTATAGCCTAGATCTAGAGTTTACACAGTTCTAGGCAACAGGTTTATTGAGAAAAACTAGAGGATGAATCAACCTGAGCTGGTGTTATTTAGTGATATAAATATATTTCATAGAATTTACCAAAAATAACCAATTCTTATAAACACCTATTTATTATTAACTGATAGGTTAAGTCCTTTGTCATCTGCGACTCCTAAGACCCTTAGATGCTAACCTTCTCCCTGTATCTGATACTTCTGTTCCTTTAGGATACTTTAAACAAGGAGTTATCCAGCTCTTGATTAAACAGCTCTTGTGGTGAGGGATCCCCTTTTTCTGGGGACAACCCCACCCATTGTTGGATATTCTATTCAGTGGAAAGTGTTTCCATATTCTGAGCTGGAATCTGTCTTCTTAGAGTTCCACTATTGTGCCAAGTTCAGCACTCTGGACTGCTTTCCAGATGTTTCAGTGTAGCTGTAATATCCTGCCGGCACTTCACTCTGAGCTGCATGTAATCTAACTGCTCTTCACATAACATAATCTCATTTTTTTTCTTATTCTAGTCGCCTCCTCAGGCTGTTTTCCATTGATTGATTAATGTCTCTCCTAAAGTATCATGAATATATTATTATTAAAAGTTTTAATAGTGCTGCATATATTTTAACTTAGTTGCCACAAAACCTCTGTAAGACAGGCATTATTGTTTCTATCTTACTGGTGAGAAAACTAGAGACATTAACCAACTTGCCCAGAGTCACAGAGGTGGTATGCAGAAGAGCCAGGATATGAACCCGGCAGCCTACATTTGGAGTCTATACCTTTAAACACTGTTCAATTCTACTTTTCTGAGTATAGTCCTTTTAGTGTCACCTGATTGGTATTGAGGATGGCAGAACTATCGCCTTCTTCTATTTATGTGTCCTGAGATCATGTTAACATTCCTGGCTGGTATGGTTGACCATGGGGCATACAGGGAATTCCAAATCAAGAGTCAAATTTTGAAATTCCATACCTTGCAAAGACCATGCAGAGGTTCTGGGCTTTATCTTGAAGATGATGAAATCCTATTATGTATTTAAATTTATTTAAAATTTTGAAATCCATTACACATTTTTCAGCAAAGAAGCAAGCCACATGATTATATTTACATATTTGAAATATTACTCTGAAGGTAGCGTTGAGGATAAATTAAAGCAGGATGAAACAATAAGCAGGAATGAGATAGTAATGGCAATAATCCAAGCAAGATCTGGGAGAAGTGGCAATGACAAAAAAAATAATAAAGAGATCCAAGCAGTGTTTGGGAGGTGTGAGGTCAAGACTTGGTGGCTGATCAGATTAATGGGACAAAAGGTGATGGAAAGAGGATTTTAAAAGGCTACCCAGATTTCTTTTGGGGGCCTCTGTGGAGATGAGGCCATTATTAACAGCAGTGGCGAATATAGTAAAAGGAGCTGTACTTTGGGACGGGAGTGGGTAGGTGGAGTTGCAGGGAAAGCTGCAGAGTGGTTGGGGGGATAGAGACAACGCCAAATGAAACACTGAGGAGAGAGGACAGCAGCCAGTGGACATGTACAGGGACTTGGAAGGAAGGTCCAGGTGCAGACAGCAAGCTGCAGTTTGGTTTTTGTTCTTGGGAGCCCCGAGGAGAAAGTCCCTGAGCTGCCCTTGATGTCTTCCTATGTCAATACTCAAGCAAAATGACTCTAATTTCCTTTATGTCTGTGTCTGTTGTAAATGATTTGCATTTATACAAGGAATAACATGTTTGACAAGAGTCATATTCATCATTTCAAAATGTTCCTCAAATACTGTAGCAGGGTGACCATTTGGTATAAATGGTGTATCTGATGATGGTGATTATTTCTCAAGGGAAAGAATTCCTATTTTAAGAATCTAATATTTTTAGTGTGAAAATACAGGAAATTTAGGTTTTCCTAAAATAAAAGTTAGAGGTCCATATTATCTAGCTTATAAGTATTAGATCATTCTTTCTGAAAACCCTCTCTAAAAATGTATTCTGTTTATCTTTTAAACAGTTTCTGTGGGCTTCTTATTTATTGATGTACTCATTTATGTAACAGTTGTTAGAAACACACTAGGTGTCAGATAACACAGTAGATATGAGGGATTAATTTTGTGGTTTCGGCCAGTTTCAGGACTACGGGAGGTCTTAAAGGAAATCAAGTGCTTAAGCACAATAATGATCCTGGTGAACTGGCAACAAATATTAATGGGTGAACTGCTGATCATTGGTGAAGCTTGCTTATTCTTGTGTGAATTGCATACCAGCGCTTGACCCAGCAAAGTCAAAGATGGTGTGATAGGTTTCTGAACTTTGGATGCATTTCTGGGATCAGGCTGCAAATATTCAATGGCATCAATGAATGTGAGCCTGGTTCAGAAAGCCGTTCTCACTTTCATTTGTATGAGGGAGGTTCTGGGAGGATTGTTAGCCTCTGGAAATTGAAATCTTTGCTACCTTTCAGAAAATTTTATAGTCAGAATTTAAATCAAAGAGACAAGGAAAATACTGACACGCTAGACAGAAGAAACACACGACATTTGACCTTTAAAATTTCCCTAAGTTTTAAAATGATATAAATGGTGGACATAATTTTGAACCACTGTCCCTACTGTCTGCTCATTTCGGTATATCCTCAGTGACAGTGGGGGAGAGAAGGATGGCACAGTTGTTCCAAGGCTGAGTGGAGAAAAAAGTTCCTACCCTTCTAGAAGTAGTTCGTGGCCAGCTGATCACTCTCGTCTCTATCCCAGTCCAGAGGTGGCTCCTCTCTGTGTGTGCTTTTCTCTGTGTCAGTGACACAGGTCTGGTCTGCCACCCCCAAACCTCTCCAGAATGTGAATGAGAGAGTGGCCTTGCAGTCCCACAGCAGCGAGAGCTCCCTCTGTGTACCTTCTCACAGAGGCCCTGTCTCAGACCCTGTGGTTCCCAGAACCCCAGGTCTTCCCTGGCTCAGGGCCCTCTGTCTAACTATAGCAGTCTAACTGATTCCTCAAGGCCATGGACCAGAAACAAGGAAACCTATGGACCAGGGGCCTGGGGCATTGTTATGAACTGAAATTTGTGTCCCTCTAAAATTCACACTTTGGGTTCCTCAACCTCAAGATGATGGTATTGGGAGGTGGGACCTTTGGAAGGTGATTAGGTCATTATGCGGAGCCCTTATGAATGGGAGAAGGGCCTTATAAAAGAGAGCTGAGAAAGCTCTGTCGCCTTGATCTTGGACTTCCCAGTGTCCAGAACTGTGGAAAATAAACTTCGTTGTTTATAAGCCACCCAGCCTGTGGTATCCTGTTATAGAAGCCTGAATAGACACACACAGTAAGTGCTCTATAGACCTGTTTCTTATCTTGCTCCTCCTTATTTGTTCTACCCTCTATCTTCCCAAGGCTTAGTCTGAAAAAAGTGTAACAATGAAAACAAGGACTGTAAAACTGAAGCAGAAACCCTGTCCTAACAAAATGTGGAGTTAATTTTTTTGGAATAGGGTGCCTTGAAAATTTGTTCTGTGTCTGGAATGAAGAGGTAATGGCTTTCTGTCTATAAATGAGAAGCAATCAGTGGGGACCTCCTTACCTCCTTACCTCCTTACCTCATGGAGTTTGGCAATAATTTTCAATATGAAAAGATGAAGTGTTATAAACTCTAGGAAAAATATGCCTGGTGAATGTCTAGAGTCCCCAAAGGGGACATTGAGCTGGAGTATAGGTTAGTGGGAAGAGTGAGGAGGAAGAGGCAGTGAACTTGCCTTTTTCCAAGACAAGCATATTCTTTTCACCACATTCCAGTACAGATTATGTTCTGAGTATATGACTGTTCTTGTTCTGTTAAAAATAAATTTGGCTGAACAAAGGAGTTATACCTATTTGATTCTTCTGGACTCAGATTCAAGAAGAGGAGAAAAAGCAAACTAAGATTATTAAATGCTTACTGCTGTAAAGAAGAAATCACCCATGAAAATATGTAAAGGTCATATTAATTAGTGAGAAAGCAGTAGGAGAGGAGTAAATTGCCAGAGAATAATAAATAGGAAATAAAATGTGCTCAGTAAGTATTACGACCAGAAGTCAGGGATCTCTAAACCTTGAGCAAAGGGGTAAGAAAGAGAGGACAATGGGCCCTTTCTCCTTGTTTCTATTTCTAACTCAGAAGAGCAGTCATGACTGCTTGATCTGGAAGTCTGCTGGGGTCCCTGAGATGCCCTGCCAATGCCTCGTTCACCTTTTGAAAGTTCAGAATATGTAAGAGAATCAGCAGCAAAAGTGACGGATACCTTCTCTGTCTAAAGCTGTCAACAGAGCTTTGAAGTCTTTGAAGTGAGAGAGGCAAGTGGTGTGGCTGCCACTGGCTTTGAGTTCCAAAGCAACCATTAGAGGAGTGAGGTCGGACTAACTCCCTGATTGGGTGTGTGCAATAAGCAAGCATCAAGCTAAACTGAGACGGAAAGTGGTTACTACCTGTACCTGACTACTTCTGTATGCTCTAGTTCTGCAGTCAGTCATTTGCAACAACTGTTTTTTGAGCACCTGCTATATGCGAGGCATTGTTATCTGTGCAAGGGAATTTAGCAGAGGTAAAACAGATCCTCATAAAACTACTATAATTAAGTTATATGAAATTGTTGATATTTGATACCTATACAAATGGCAGTTTCTTATGGTTAATCCCAATTCACCCAAAAGGGGATAAAGAGAGAAAGATAAATAAGACTGACTATATGTGTACTTGCATATCATGTCAGGTGGTGATAAGTGCCTTGGGTGATGTCACATTGGGTAAGGCAGGTGGTTTGGTGGAGGGGCAGTCAGGGACACCTCACTGATAAACTGACATTGTGGTGAAGACTTGAGGTGGAAAAGGATTGGGCCAGTGGTCAGAAGGTAAGAGATTTCATATTCAAGGCAGGAGAACAGCAGGTGCAAAGGCACCAAAGTGATCATGTACTTACTGTTTTTGAGGAACAGCTAGAAGGAAAGTGTGTATGCAAGTAGAGTTAGATGGGGATGAGTTAGAATGTCAGGAGGCAGCCAGGCCACAAAGGTGCTTGTAGAGAGGGCTTGTCTTCTGCTGGGAGTGAAATGGGGACTCATCACAGGGCTTGGATCAATGTAGATTGTACAGGAGCCACTCTGACTGATGTGTTGAGAATGAAATGTGGGGGGCAAGGGTTGAAACAGGAGGTCCCGTTTTGAGGTTGTAGAAAGGGTGCAGGCAATTGGTCATGGACTTGGGGAGCAGTCTGGCAGCAGTGGAGGTGCGGGGTGTGTTTGGAAGGTAGAGCAGACAGGACTTGTGGAGTGTTGGTTGTAGATTGTATGAGAAAAAGAGGAGGCAAGGATAATTCTAAGAATATATGTGATTTTGCTCTTATCAGGTAAACACATAAATTATCAAGCGAACAAATAATTATAATCTAACGAGTGTGTATGCTCTTAAAATCTGACTAGATTTTGTGCAATTGTTCTTCCCAGCAGTAAGTGTCCCTTGGACTCATCCTGTGTTTACAGACATCTCTTTATTTACCCAAAGAGTAATCCTCATTACCCACAAGACATTAAGGCTAAGGGCCAAACAGACCTCACTCAGTTCTGGCTGCCACTTAGCAATGCTGTGAATTACCTTTCCTGGAAGCCTCAGCAGCCTTAGGCTTCCTAAGGGAGCCTTAAGGGAGTTTTATTAGCTTAGAGTGGTGGCTGTGTTAAATGAGATAATGCATGTAAAACATCTAACAATAAATGTTTTATGTAATTCCAGTGATAATAAAGTATGGATGACACCACTGGAGTGCTTGGTAACCCTGTGCACTTTCATATTTTTTATCTTACTTTAACCTCTGGAGCTTTTACTGAGGACCATTTTATGGTGGTTTGTTTACTAGGTTGATAAAAGTAATGATCAGTGTGTTTCAAAAATTTTGCTAAAATGTTTGGATACTTATAAAGTAATTAAATGTAATTAAGTAAACACTGTGCTGGGGTCCCCGTCTGGTTCCTGGCCCCTGCACAATGCCACACTTGGGCTCTGCCTTCTGGCCCCTCCTGACTTGAGGCAGCCTCTCCTCAGCAGACCAGGGCACTCAACATCCAGGTAACCTTGATGTGTTTGTCTCTTGTATTTCTACGTTATCAGAACGAGATTCCTCCCTTAATTGTTATCCCCAAAGATGTAAGCTAAATATCTTCTGATCGTGTCTGAGAAGTAGGAACCTGACTTCCAGTCACAGCCTCTCTCAGAGCCTGGAACTTGGTTCTTGAATACCTGCCTGATGACCAGGACCCTATAACAAGGGTACCCGTAGAATTTAGTGCCCGACCTGGCACACTTTTGAGAGTGAAATGAGGAGGTATGAAAAACTTTGCAGGGACAATCCTATCTAGAACTGCATAACCATATGCCTGGATTTTCATAGGACAATCCAGTTTTTGACTCTTGTTCCAGCATCCCATTGCTACTCCCTTTCACTCTCAAATTGTCCTGATTTGGTCAATAAATTATATTGCCTAGTGACTGAGTTCTGTACAGAGGCTTTTCTGTTAAATGCTAACTTTATCAGAGTCTGAATTCCTATATAGTACATGGATCTGTTTCTAAATTAAACTCTGGTCCATTATATAATTTTCTTATCCTGACATCAATAGAGTTTTGATCACTGTAGCTTTATGATATGTCTTACTGTATGAGAAAACTACTCATCATTTCTTTCCTGCCAAAAATTTCTTGGTTATTCTTCAGCATTTATTCTTCCAGATGATCACTAGAAATAGCTTGCCAAATTTATGTTTTAAAAATCTTAGGACAGAATTTCTTTGAATTTTTGGATAAATTTGGGGGAAATTAACATTTTTACCAAATCAAGTATTTTTGTACTTCCTGCCTGGACTTCTGAGTATTGTTGCTCACTGTGGATTTGCAATTTGTATTCTCTGTTCACCTTTTGGGATATCCCACTGGTTGGATTTGTTGCCTCTCTTCATAGTTATTATTTTCATTACATACTGGATTTCATGCCTTGCACCATCTTTCAGGGTATTCAGCTGGGTCAGATCCCATTTCTATCCCATCCAGCAGGGAGGCCCCAATCTTTTGCAATTCACCCCTGAGCTGATGTGAGGACTGATCATGCAGGGACAAACCCTAGGACATGATAAACTGTGCTTTCACTAAGCTGTGCAGGCATTCTGTACTCTTGTGAACCTGAAAATGCATTCATATGGCATATATATAATAACGGGATGATAATGGTTAATAAAGCAAATGGTTCAAATGAATTCAAGGTTAATTAGACACCCTACATACTAGGGGTGAAAAGCTAAATTGATGAGGTCAGTTAAGAAGGGCACATTTGGAAAGCTGATGGAGTCTTTGCAGCATTTGGAAAACTGAAGATATCTTTGCACTGCAAGGGCTGGGTTCCCTTTCCGCATTATCCTGCGGGTCTGTTTACTGTTCACGGATCTTGTAAATGTAACTTCTTCCTTAGGGAAAGATCGGGTGGTGTTTGTTGGGTTTGTTTCACTTTGAACATGAGACAGTGCCCTTGGGTAACTCTGGATATTGCTGTCACTTTCCTGTTCAACCTTAGTACATCACTGGGCGTCCCCCCTTTCAGGTTTCACTCATGCAAAAATGAGGGAAATGTGTGAAAATTAGAAGCATTGAATTGGCGAGTCTGGCTTATTTTTTTATTTTCTCTGTGAGCTAGAGATGCAACTCTTTTCTTATTCTCCGTGTTTATGTGAGAGGAATTCAGACACAGGTCAGTGGGATAAGTGAGGAGAAAATGCAGCCCTGCTGCCTGAGAAGTAAACATTGCCTCTCCCTGGTGGAGGCAGAGCTCCTTTAGAGATGTGAAATTGCAAAGCAGGTATCCTGAGAGCCTCACTTCCTGACCTTTTAAAATCCACACCTCCCACTGTGCTTCTCATTCTGTTTTCTGACTCACTAGCCAAGGAAGCACAGGGGTTGGGGGAAACTGAGTGTAGGGGAGGCTGCCACCGTATTGGGGAAGCAGATGGCCCTGGCATCAAGGTTTGGGGTCCAAGGGCAAGCAGGTGCTTAATAAAGAATAACTGAGAGAACCTTTGAATAAGCTGTCCTTTGCAGGATCTGTCTGTACTTAAATTCCTTGTCTGCATGCAATGGATAATGGGAGAAGATATCATCTGACTTGCCAAGAGTCAGACTGTATATCTACTAAACTGCATGCAGGTACCACAGTCCGTGGTGATGCAGATGATCAGTTCAAAGGAGAAAGCACCTGGACAGAAGTCCTGTCCGATAGGATTGGCCCAACATGGAATGAGTGTGTCAATAAGGAGTGCTCCTTCTCAGGGTTAGGGAGGCACGAACCTGCCAATGACCTCAGGCAATGGGTTGTCTATGTTAGGCTGGTCCTGACATGGATTTTGTGGTTCTGGAGAGGGAAAGGTGGATGGGGTCGTGGTTAGGGCACCTGACCCTAAACCAGAAAACCAGTCTTAACCCACAGGACCTGTGGATGAGGAGGATGTTTGAAGCGATGGCTCCTTATACAGTGAACTCTTACCTTTGGCATTTCTTGAAGAGTTTCACACAAACAATCACTTTTTAAGTATTTGGTTTGTGTTTCATTTTGCAACACATGGAGACACATGGCAGAAATAAAAATAACAAAATATAAAAATAAAATAAAATAAAATAAAATGTGAAATAAAACAGTTCAAGATAATAACACAGCTGTCACAAGGCACTTAATTGCCAAATCACTTGTATAAAAAATATTTTCCATAGGAATCTGGAGGAGAGAAATGTCTCTTTTTTTCCTGGGGAAGTGAGAGATTTCATATAGGAAGTGGAATTTGAGATGAATCTTTATGTGTCAGTAAAATTTAGAGAAACAAAGAGGGATAGACATGTGCAGAAGTGGGTGTGGAAAGGAAGAAAAGAATTAGGTGTACTGTAGGGATGGTGTGTTGGAGAGGGAAGACGGCCTTAGATAAAAGATGAGGGATGGAGAAGGGGACAGAGGAAAGTACAGTATAAAATAGAATATTTAGAGAAGAAAAGATAAAATAGTTTGTGTCTTAGAACTGCCATCTTCTCAGAAGTAGAGAAAGGGCATTTAATTAAACAGAAAGGAAGCAGAGACAGCATTGGGTATGATGAACTGAGAGGGGTCTAGAACAGCCATTCTGAGGGGTAGTGGGGAATAGGGAACAGGCAAAGTGATGAATGAAGTGTTGCTTTGTACAAAACTAGAAAGGATACAGTTTCAGCTTTGACCGCCAAAACACACACATGCACACATACAAAATCATGCAGCAAAAGGGATTCCAGCAGAGCTGGTCTGGAAGCCTGACTCTGGCATTTGCTGAAGAGGAAGTAGGTAAGGCCGTGGGAGGAGAAATTGACAGGTTGTGTAGGAGGCAAGCTGAATCATGTTTACTATAGTGAATGTCCTTTTCTTATCTCCTTTCATTCTCCCTTTAGAAAAATGAAAAAAAAAAGTAGAATGTGAAAAGTCAACAAGAAATGGGAGGCAGTTTTATTTTACAAAACAGAAAAGGAGCAAGGCTGTGACAAGTCTGCCCTCACCCCATCCCTTAAAGAGGGGGTTAGAATAGTTGACAGTCACCTTCCTTCTTTAGTGTTCTGTTGATAACACACATGTGGGGTGTAGTAGCGACAACAATGTCCTTTAGGAAAGAAAGAGTGAACTCTAGGTGTCAGTCAATGCTCAGTGTCACACTCTGGGGTGGTTTTTTTTTTTTTTTTAGTGCCTTTTTTGCAAGACAGCAGAACCACCATTACCTGATTAGCAAAGGATAACTTAAGAGCAGAAGAGTACAGTTTTAGTTGGATGTGCTCACACTGTGATTTAGTTAGGAGTCACGTACTACATTCTTCATCCTGGATGTGAAGGGAGAGTGATAAATATGCTATTTCTCTTTCTTGCTCTTCTAAATTTAGTGTATTGTTCTCATTGATTGGTTTTCATGGGATCACAGGAAGTATTACAGCTTACTTGTACAAGTTCAGTTATCTGAGTGAATTAAAATGCTATTTAAACACCCTCTGCTTCTACTTTCATTTTACCCTGTGGCTAATACAATACTCTGGGCCAAGATAGAGATTTAGTTTATTTTGGTAGAGTTTAGTCTTAATGTATGCATGTCATTCTGGCAATGCAAACCCAGGAAAATGCCCAGCTTCACATTGTGAGTTGCTCTTGCATTCATATAAATCTTATGATCTGCATTGAGCACTAATACCCAAAATAATTAGTTGTGCTGATCCTTATTCCTTGATCCTAGGAGTTAATATGTTGTAATATTAGGATATTAAGGATGTCTGCTTTGGGGGTGACAATTCATGAAAAATCAGTTTATAATTTAGTGTACCACTGTGCTTTTTATTATAATGAGTTTATTTGCACAGAGATTAAAATATGCAAAATCACTTGTTTTTAACAAATGGAAGTTAAATTTTGTGTTTGGCAAAATGGTAAATGGTGGGTTGGAAAGAGCACTGCATTGTAAATCACATAAAATGAGATTTTAATTCTGGCTCCTTTATTTACTATCTAACCTTGATCATTTAGTTTTCTTGAGCCTTGGTTTCTTTACCCATAAAAAATTTAAATCATGGTATGAATTTTATAGTGGTTTCCTGGTTTAAAATGAGTTTGACATGTGTCACTCTATTTAAAAGTAAGAATAACCTCGTGTGTGTTGACTTTGTTATTATTAGTCCCCACTTTTCAGATGGTGAAACTAAAGTTTGCAAGTCATGCCACTAGAAAATGGCAGAAGTAAGATGTGACCCTTGGTTTTCTACATCCACCTCAAAGATTTGTCCCACCATGCCACAGTGGTATTTTTGGTTTGATTCCCTACAAGAAATTGCTAAGGATCATTGCTAAGGTCACACCCTAAATGTTATCATCACCAGCAATTGTACCATCTCAGAAACCTTTCATGCATCCTACTCTCTGGTCAGCAAGCATGGTTTCGAAGCTCATTTATTCCAAGATTCTCTCTGCAACAATTTTTTGATCTTGTTGAGTTCCTCCACCACCCAATTATACTACCTCTTTGCGTTATCCATCAACAGCTCACCTCCTCTCATTACTTCTGTCATTACCTAACCCGATTTCATGGTCTTTCACTGCATCCTGCCCTTTCAAACAGCTTTAACTCTTTTGCTTCACTTTCCCTTCATTGTTGGTCTAAACCCCAACCTTGGGTCAAAACAACTATTCATCTTTTCTGTTCCCATACAGTGGTAACCAAACAAAACTGAAGAAAATCACAGAGTCTGACTTACTGGTTTCACATTAAATAATGTCTATAAATTTCAAACGGCCCTCAACCACCACCTATAGTTCCCTAGTGACTTCAATTTCTCTCCCCTGGAAACAATTAACTCACATATTCACTTCTCTTGTCAAAATTCCCATAGTTCCCAGTTCTCTAACTGATGATCTTGCCTTTTCCAGCGCAGCTCTATAAATCTGCTGGCATCTTCTGTTCTCACCTTCCTATTTTTCCTCATGGAACACAAGTCCCTTGTCCCACTCAAGATTTTCTCCTTTATTCTCACTCAGGATTCCGTTCTCTCTTCCTGTTTACTTGATCATTCCAATACACAGAATTCTACAATTTTCTGTATTAAAAAGTAAACCAAAATTTTTTTTTCCTGATCCTGCATCTCCCATGAGTTATCTCATTGTCACAGCAAAACTTTCCAAAAGAGCCCTGGCTGGTGTAACTCAGTGGATTGAGTGCCGGACTGTGAAGCAGAGGGTCGCTGGTTTGATTCCCAGTCAGGGCACATGCCTGGGTTGCAGGCCAGGTTCCCAGTGTGGGGAGTGCAAGAGGCAACCACACATTGATGTTTCTTTCCCTCTCTTTCTCCTTCCCTTCCTCTCTGTCTAAAAATAAATAAAATCTTAAAAAAAACTTTCTAAAAGAGTTGGGTGTCTGTACTGTCTTCTGTTTCTCATTTCACATTCAGCCTTTATAGATCCCAATCAAATGTAAACCTAGATGTCTCACTAAAACCTCTTGTCAAGGTCAGTAATGATTTCTGAGTTGCCAGATCCAATGTACAGGCCTTTATTCTAAATTCACCTGAATGTTTATCAGCATTCAATATAGTTGACTAATTTCCTGAGCAACTCTCTTCTTTTTACTTTTGTAACACCATGTCAGATGGTTTTCCTTCCATTTCTCTGATTTTTCTTCTCAGGCTCCTTAGGTGGTTTCTCAGTTACAACTGTTCTCCAAATGTTGAAGGGACTTCTCTTCCTTATTTATGCTTCCCAGGTGACCTCACCAGTTCCCATAGCTTTAAATAGACTCTCTAGCTAAGTGTCTCCCAATTTTATATCTCTAGACTTATCTCCTGAACTCCAGGCTCCAGTTTCTCAAGCCACAAATTTAAGTATAATTTTGATTCCTTTTTCTATTTCAGCATACTTTCTCACATCCAGATAATCTTCATAGTCTATATTTCTATCTCCCATAATCTCTCTAATCAGTTCTCTTCTCTTTGTTACTCCTATTACAACTCTGGTTTAAGCTACCAACACTTCTCTCATCTGCATCTCAGTAATAGTCTCATTGCTGGTGTCTCTGCTTTCTTGGTTTTTCCCTCACCATCTATATCTTACAGCAGCTAGAGAGGTATTTTAAAAGGGGAGATGAGACTGGGTCTTTCCTTGCTTTAGATCTGCTAAAGGATTTCCATTGCTCTTGAAATTCGAACTATGTATGGACCCTGTGTGACCTAACATTATTATATCTCTTCTTTATCCAACCACATTGGATATGCTAAGTCTTCTCAGGGCCTTTGCACATACTGTTTTCTCTTCCTGAAATGCTTTGCTCCCAGTTCTTGGCTTGGCTGGATCCTTCTCATCTCTGTGTTCAGCTCACTATCATTCATAGACCAGAGAGGCTTTGAATCACCACTCTTTCTAAGAGTCTTACTTGCTTTTCCTCAACTACTTTTTACCATTAACATTTTTCTTTCTGGTGTGAGATGATATTTCATTGTGATTTTAATTCACATTTCTCTAATGACTAGTAATGTTGAGCATCTTTTCATATGTCTATTGACCATCTGTATGTTTTCTTTGTAGAAGTGTCTATTCAAGTCCTTTGCCCATTTTTTAGTTGTGTTCTTTGTGTTTTTTTGGTATTGAGTTTTGTAAGTTCTTTGTAAATTTTGGATACTAATCACTTATGAGACGTATTGGTGAATATGTTCTCCCATCTGTGGTTTTCATCAATAAATCCACAAACAACAAGTGCTGGTGAGGATGTGGAGAAAGGGGAACCCTTGTGCACTGTTGGTAGGAGTACGGACTGGTGCAGCCACAGTGGAAAGCAGCTGGAAGTACCTGAAAAAATTTAAAATGGATCTGCTGTTTTCCCCAGCAATCCCACTTCTGGGAATATATCTGAAGGACCCCAAAATACTAATTCGAAAGAACAGAAGCACTCCTCTTACAACATTATTTTTGTTGCCGAGATTTGGAAGCAGACCAAATGTCCATCAATAGATGAGTGGATAAAACAACTATAGGACATTTACCCAATGGAATACTACTCTGCTGTAAAAAAGAAGAAAATTTTACCCTTTGTGAAAGTATGGATGGACCTGGAGAACATTATGCTGAGTGAAATAAGCCAGTCAGAGAAAGTAAAATACCATATGGTTACACTCATAAGTGGAATCTAATAGAGACAGATTCATAGATGGAGAACAGGATGACAACTAAGGGCAGGGGAGGTTAGGTGGTGGAGGGATTGAGCCAAGGAAAAAGGTCTCGTGGACATGGACAACAGTGTGTCGATTGCAGAGGTGAGGGGGTTGTAAGGGGAATAAATGGTAATGGGAAAAAATAAACTTTGAGAAACAAAAAAATAAAATTTTTCTTTTTTGTCCTTCTCACAACTAAAATTACTTTGTGTATTTGTTTATTTGTTTATTGTGTGTATCTGTGAACCAGAATTTTAACACAAGACATTAAGGATCTTATTCATATATTTTTTATAGGTTTTCTAGTGCTTGGTACATTTCCTAGCACTAGTAGGCTCTCAGTAAGAATACTTGTTGAACATAAGGGATGTGAAACTGTTTTTCCATTGTGCTATGCTGGTATAATGCATCCTACTCTTCACAGATGAGCTGGATTAGTTGAGCAGATCAGATACACGGGTGGTCTTTATGGGGTCACAAGGTAAAATGATAAGCCATATTAGCAATCTTTGCCATTCAACAGCTTTCTTTCCCACATGAAGAACTATCTTTTGTTTTACATAATCAAAATTAGAACTAGTAGATTATGAATAGACTGTAACAAATGTTGACTCAGGTGAATAAAATCTGTTAAGAAAGATTTATGGGGAAATGGCATTGTATAAGATGCCATTTATTTTTCTATGTTTTTAAAAACATAATATTGGTCTCTGTTGATTTTTCTAGATGATGCCTTGAGCAGAATGCAAATAAACTCTAGCACCAGAGGAAATGGTCTTAAAACACTGATATCATATGGGCAAGGAATAGGATTAAAGAGCATCAGTCACCATGATTCATTTCTAGCTTTTTTGGTCCAAGTTTGAATGTTTTCTTTAAAAGTAAGTTAAAGCTCATTCAGACCCAGGGTTAATACAGACCCAGAGAAACTGCCCATACCTCATCTTAAGTATCTGAGTAATTAAAGCTGTGTTGCCTTGAAGGTCTCATAGCTTCCCATTTTCATTGAATTCAAGGGATTAAAGAAATCACTCAATGCCAGGGCTCTAAAGCCCAGAATTTCAACCAGGGCACATCCTTATTAGTAAGCAGAATTATTAGATAATATGCTGATCAGGAAATGGTATAAGCAGTAAAAAAGTAAAGCCTAAATATCTTTTTTATAAACATCCTTTCATTCGATGGCCACTATTTGCATATTTTTCTATTTGTTACTTATCTCTAAGGAAACATTTGGCTTATGAACATTTTTTTGGGAGATTACATTATGTGAATCAGCATAGCACAATAGGCATTTTTAAAGCCTTACCTTCCTATTACCCATCCTTGCTTATCTCCTCTACACTTTTCTGCAAGTGTCTTTGTTTCTCTCTTTTCCTTAAATTTATTTCCTTCTTAGAGAAGAAAATTTAGCAAAAATTTCTTAGGTACAAAGAAAAACAAAGGAAGAAAGAAAAATTACCACCCAGAGTCAACTGCAGTTAAAATTTTGAAATAGAGTACTTTAGGAACAAGGCTTATTTTGAGTAGTTCCTCTGGCTTTGACAGCAGTTGGGTGAAACTTGGCAGAAGCTTGTGCTGTAGATGTAAGTTAATTAATTTTTGAAATAGTTTGGGCAAAACCAAAAATAGTATCAATAACACTGACATTTTATTTTACTAAAAGCTGGTTGTAATCTAACTGGAGTTAAACATTTTAAATTTTTTGTTATTCAAATAACCTCAATCAAATGATAAAATATTTCTAAGATACTAATATAAAATTTACTATTTCACATTAACTTTTAAACAAAAATTGAGATATTATAACGTGAATATTATAACTTGAAAAAATAATGGTGCTTCCCACTCCCAATATGTGATAGAAAAGTAATACTAAACTGGAAAATAAGCAAGAGGAAGCTCCCAATGTGATATATTTATTATAATGACTACTTTGAAGCCTTTTTGATTTCTAAGTGTCAGGTTCTTTCATGGAGCATTTACTGGGTGCCCCTGCTTTGCAGGTGCCCAGGCGTGTCTCCCATCACTGCCGCCCCAGATGGAGTTGTTGCTGACAGCACCTGCCAAGGCAATGCTGCTCTCTGAGTGTCGGTCACGCTTCCCTTCCCCCGCTGCTGGCATTAGCATCTCCGGGATGCAGGGGAGCCTAATGTGTGCCAGCCAGAATGGGGATATGGTCCATCTGCTCTGCACTGGGCTTTAATCTCATCACCAGTGACGGCTGCAAAGCAGATGCCTGAACATGAGGTAGGTAATGGTCATTTACTCAGAGGCTATGGGAAAGGAAGTTGATTCAGTTTGTTTACAGCTCATAATACAGACTGAGGGTCAAGCATGCTAAATAGGCTGCTTGTGAAGCTGCAGGCTTTTTGTAGGCCCAAACAGATGGAAGTGGTGAGAGGCTGGGCACATTCTGTTTCTAACTCACTGATGTTGCCTCACAGTGGTGACCTTAGGCAAGTCATTTCACCTTCATGCTCTGTCATAGCAAAGTGTCATCTGTAAATTGCAGATTATAGAATGTACTCTACCTATGTCCCCTGACTGTTATGGGACCATATGACATAATATCAAATCTTACTTATTCATCTGAGCACAGCACAAATGCTGTCTCCTTTGTGGTCACCAAAAGGGTAGTCATTCTTTTCAAATTGGCATTTTATTAACATCTCTCTTTGGACACATAACAAGTACATTAGCAAACATTCACTAGATGTATTCACTTTATTCTAGGTACTCTTCTAAGTACTTCAGTGGTTATGAGTGGGGGTCAGGGAGTAATGGAATCAGGTACAAAAATTAAGTTCTCAAGAATTTACTTAAAAAATACAAATTCCGTATATTCCATCTATTTCTCTCCCAAATGCTTTACATGAATGAATGAATTCATTCAATCATCATCACAACACTTATACATACAGTTTATAGATGAGATGAGAAAATGGCACAGAGAAGGTAAGAGACTTGCTAAAGTCACACAGTTTGTGTGGCAGAGCCTACAGAGGTAGCCTGACTCCAGAGCTTATGCTCTTAATCACTATAGTTACTTCCCATGGTACGCTGGTGAATGAATGAGTGATGAGTGTTAGAATTTTTAAAAAAGAGTGAAGCACTTTATAAGTTTAAGTCGCTACCACTACTTCTGCTACAGATGTAACTGTTACTACAGGACTACAACTGACTTTCTGTAGCATTTTGGGGAAAAGAAATCTCACCTTTCTACTTTGATGTTGAAGCTCAGCTACAGATAGGGAGCAAGCACCTGACTAGACGGAGCAGACTTAGTATGAGATATATGTTCAGCTGCAGGAAAACTGAAAAAAAAAAAAAAAAGTCCCTGATATCTTGTCCTCACCTGCAGGGACATGGCATTTAGGGCAATTCTGAGTGACTTCTGATTACTGGCTCAGCCCACAGTGGTCTCTTCCCCAAAAGACTATGTATGAGTTTATCTTTTGTACCCCAAACTGATTCTTTGCTGACTTTACCTGAGTGTATTTTTTCTAGTACCTAAGATAGACAACATAGTCTCATCTTTGGTTTTCCCTCTCCTTCATTGTTGGTTAAATCTGTCCCTTTAAGGATTTCTCAAAGAAACCCCATCCCTTCTACCCTGACTGACATAAACTTCAGTATCTCAGATTGTACCACTATAACAAGTTTCTAACTAGCACCCATCCCAGGTTATAATCTGTATTATCTTTAGTATTTCCTCCAGTTTTCCATTCTCTAATTTATGTTTATGAAATGCACATCTGATAATATCTCTCTCTGTTAAAAGCCATTAATTGTAGGGAATCACTTTGCATGGCGTGGAATTGTAGCTCAGACTCCACGTGGAAAACCAGTGGGGAGTGAGTTGCACACAGGACCATGCCTATGGAGAGATTTTCCCATGGGGAATCAGGCCTGCATTGTACCTAGGTCGCCATGAGACTTGCTTTTGCTAAAACTCCCTCACCCTGAATTGAGGCAGCAAGGGCTTACTGTAACTTCCTAAAATCTGAGCTAAACCTCCCAAGTATGGAGTGTGACCGGTTCAACCACTTTTCCCCTTGGCCTGCAACATTCTTCTCTTTGAAGTAATTAGAAACATTCTTTCCTTTGTTATCTGTAAAAGGTAATCCCCTGCAGTGCATCTGAGCATAGTAAATGAGGACTACCCTTCATGTAGTGTACCCAGAAAAGCAATAAAAACCTGTCCAGGGAGGGACTGGGGGCCTCTGGCCCTCTTGCCCTCTCTCTCAGAGAGTGACCATGCCATCCCTTTTTCTCCACAGGACTTCTGTAGTCCATGTGTATTTGTTCTCTAACAGCCACAACATACACAGAGCCTGCCAGCCTGGAGCTGCCACAATTAATGGTACCTAAGTGCCTCCAAGGTAGGCCATGAACTTCATAGCATGGTGATCAAGGCATTCCACAATTGGGCCCCCACCCCATCTTCGAATATCATCTCGCATTACTCTTCCTTATTAATCCCATACACGGTAGCTGGAATGGATTACTTACTACTCCAGAAATGAGTCATATGCTCCCATGTCCCCAGGAAAAATGCCCTACCTTTTCAAAAAACTTCCTTTCCTTTTCCCCCTGTTAAAACATTTGCTCTCCTTTAAGGCAAACTCCAATGTCATTTTCTAATTACCCCATGCTAGAATTCATTGCTGTTTCTAACAACTCTATGTTTATAGTTCTGTTCTGACACTTACTTTGTTTATGTTATAAGGTGGTTCATATGCCTTTTTCACAATAGATTGGAAGACCCTTGAACTTAAAATTAATTCACCTTTGTAGCTACACACTGCCTAGTAGTAGTTGTCCTGTATTTTTAGCCTTCGGAATGTTTAGGGCTCATCTCCACACACAGACTGTAGGCTTTGGGGCTGCAGGCTATTGACCAGTTACCATATCACTAACTTCTGTATTTGGGGATGTAGTTGACTTTACACTAAGCTTGTGTAGGGGACCCCAGAAAAGCTATTAATTCTGATTCCTACTTCCAAGGATTGCTATGGGGGCCAAGAAAAGTAACATCTGCAAAGTACGGGGTGTATAGTGAAAGCTCAATAGAGGCAACAGCTGACTGATTAGCTTTATGGTTGAACTCCTTGGCGCATCATTTTATGTGACTGAGACTTGGCCTGAGCCATCAGTCTCAGGGACTGATTATCTTCCATAATAAAACACATGTGCAGTTTAATTCCAGAATACTCCAAAAGAACATTCCTCATTCCCTCTTCCCTTTTTGCCTCTTCAGGTACCTCCACCATGTCTCCAGTTGCTATAGAATAGATAACCTATTTAATAGTAAATGATTATAATTTTGAAGAGTTTGTTATTATTATTATTTTATCAATTTTTCTCTAAACATTTTTTTGTATCCTTTTGTTTTGGTCTTGCTGCAGTATAAAGAAATCCTCATTCTTGCAAAGTACCATTCCTGAAGCATATTAGGCAATGACTAAATATTTGTTGGCTCAATGAATGGGGAATAAGTGAATAGCTTTTATGATCCTGATGGACAAGAAAGCACAAACTACTTATGGGAGTTGTCCCTCCAACTCAGTCATAACAAAACTAGCCTGGGCTTCTAGGCAGCATAGCTGAGGATGATTTGTTTCTATTTTTTCCTGGGGCAGATGGACCTACTGAAATAACAAGTAGGTCCACTGAAAGAATTGTGCCATGGTAGATGCAGGCAGGAAATTAATTTGTCTGCTGGAGTTGATGAAGAAGTTACACCAGGGAATCACTGACTATTAATTTCTTTAGGTCTACTCCATCTCTGATTACCTAATGAGGCTCTGCCAAGCAGGAGGCCCATAAACTCCTGCTGTCTGAGAGCCATGTGGGATCAGGGGTTTTATTGGAAAACATGACTCTAAGGTCTGTATGGGCGTGGAAGGCTGTCTGGGTCCTTCTGGGCAGTGTGCACTGAATGATGAGGCGGGCTGCCACAGTGGCTCCTGAAACCCAAGTCAGGTTAGATGAGGGTGGGAAGTGGCAACATCTGTGAAGAAACTCCTTCATGTACCAGGCTCTGGAATAAGGTGCTGGACTGGATTGGCCCACTGGCCATTGCACGGGCCTCCTCAATGGAGAGTGTTTAGAAGCTGAGTTTACTGAGAAGTGGGTCTTTTGTAGATGGCCATCACAGATTGGAATTAGACCATGAGACTGTTAACTAATCATCTACTTTTTGTTCTCTTTGAAAAAAAAAACAATATCAAAACTTTATCTCCTTTTCCTTTCTTTTTCAAGACCTCTAAATCTCCATGCCGTATGTTCCAAACCATTTTTTTTTTAGGTTAAGGTTATTGACTAGTAAGACCATGGGGTGTTAATGGTGAAGTGAGTAGATGATTTTAATTCCCATTTGACCTGTTTTCCAGGTGACTTCCCCAGCAAGGAATGAGAGTTTCCACCTCTGATCTTTAAAAGTGCTTAGTGGATGTATCTCTCACTACAAACTTATTCTTTCATAAGAATATACCTATTCCATTCTTCATGCTCCTGCTTCCATTTCTAATAATTCTATGTCTTTAATACATATTTGCTGATTAACTGGCATCTAAGAATTTAACACCTAGTATTTATTTGTACACTTCTTAACACATGTCCGGGGGATGTCCAAGCTCCACTGGTTCCCAGAGATATGTCATATTCAGAGGAAGTTCTGCTGTATAGTTCTACTGTGATTTTCAGGTCCACACAGGTGGGAAAGAAACCCTGTCTACAGGTTTACATAGTCACTCTGAGTGTCATTACCCAACCAAAGGCAGAAGGAAATGCCGAGATGATAAATCTGATCCGCTTTCCCACAGGTTAGAGACATTTCTCAGACACCTCTGCTCCCACACATCTGTACTTCGGTCTGTCCAATTCAGCTATCAAATGTCACCCCAAATTATCCCCTTGCAAACACTTGAAATCCTGCCTTTAATTAAGTCTTTGCACTCAGAACTTTGAGCAATGCCATGTTAGTTAATTTCCCAAGTTTATGGCTTTAAGCATTTCCTAATGCAAGTTTTAAAAATTCCTAGGGAATGCCAGCATCAGATCTTCAGATGTCGGCCTCTGCCCAGCACAGAACTGCTCTGAGGAGCAAGAGGCAGGAGCACAGCTGACCAGATGGCCCAGCACAGCACCAGGTGAAATTTTCACTCTCAGCAAGCAGAGTTGTTTAGAAATACCCTCACTTTATTCAAAAAGTAGGAAGGTTCAAAGGAAAGTTGTAACCAGCCTTTGAGAAAGTTGGATTAGAATTGTTATTGTATATATTCTCTTAGGACTAGTTGCTTATAGTTCTGTGTTAGGTGTTACAGTTTGAAATCAGATATAATGATCATGGATGCCAAGCTGTCCTGTAGAAGTCTGTTTTATCAGGATTTCTCATAAGGGCAAGAAATAACCTTTATATATTCTTTTTCTCTGAAAGCATTCTAGTATATTACATGCATTCTTCATGACAACCGTGTGATAGGTATCAATATCCTCATTGTTACAAGGAAAGAAGGTAAAGCTCAGAAAGAGAAACTAAGTCAATGACCGTGGGAGGGTTTGAGCTCAGGTTTTTGAGGCTCTTGGGGCCGTGCTTTCTCCATCAGATCACTTTGTCTCTGTGGGTAATTTGATGAACAGGGTTCAACCATTAGGAAAGTCATTAACAAAGTTCCTGCTGCTCCCCCTCAGATCATAGGAAACTGCCTGTTTGTTAACCTGAGATCTTGGTTCGTTGTAGTCATTATGACTGGTCAGCAAGAAGTTCCCTGAGTTACAAAAGTATAAGCACTTGTCTCTTCTAACAGAGAACAAGTTTCAGTCAATATTTCAACATAGTGGACATGGTGTCACTAAGACCCAAGGCCTCAGGGTAACTAAGAAATAGTTTTTTTCCCCCTCTCTTTTTTTTATTGTTGTTCACATACAGGTGTCTCCATTTCCCCCCCACCACTCCCATCCACCCCAGGCATCCCCACCTCCCACCCTTAATCCTACCCCCTTTGGCTTTGTCCATGTGTCCTCTATACATGTTCCTAAGGCATAGTTTTGATTCCAAGGTAACTTCAATTGTGATCCTCCATTCTCAGTTTTCAACAGCTAGCTTCTGTTTGTGAACATTAATCCACACTCGTGAAAAGCGTCAAGTGTGGAATATTTCCGCAGTCCCAGGGAAAGAATACAGACTGAAGTCCAATCTCTTTGTGAAGAATCAAACAGTATATACAACTCTCTACTGAGCGGTGGAGAAAAGGATTGCATCCTGCACTGCCCAATCCTCTACTCCGACTGATAAGCCATCATTTTTCATTTTTAAACTCTAATTTTTTTTCAGATATTCCGGGAGTCTTAGTATCCCCAAAGCTCCTTTCTCCTTCCCGGAATGGTATCTGGCCGTGTTTGAGCTGGTTAGAACTATGTGATGATAGAGCTATGAAAAGTTTCTCTCTCCTTAGCACATAGGCAGGAAATCTTGATATAGGAATCAAGAGGGAAAAAGAGCAAATGTTTACTAGAGAGAATTTATTGTATTTGGTGAAAAACTTTACAGTAGACTACGCTCCAGGGTACGGGTATAGCTGGAATACTCTTCGATTCTTTACTTTTTACTTGCTATTGCTGAATGTAATTTCAGCTGTAGTTACTTTTGAGTAAAGCGGTGGCTCCAAGTGAGGCTGAATTTGGCCTCCACACACATAGAAACAGATATCCCAGAGGAAATAGGGAGGGTTCAGTATTCTCGAAGTCAGAACTCTCAGACCGGAGCCCTACCTGTGGCAGCCATTTGCAGTATGAGCTTGGTTAATCACCAGACTTTTAAAAGCCTTGATTGCTGTGCCTGTAGAATGGGTATTGCACATTAGAAATGTCAGTCACATTGCTTGTCATGCCCATAGCCCCCTCTGTCTGATTCTGTTTTGAAACACGTAATGTCACTGCTCAGAGCCACAACCAATTTGCCCTGGGTGGATGCTGGTAGGAGGTGGGCCAGCAGACTTGGAGAGAATTTGGCATGAAAAGATGAGCTGGGATTTACGACAGGAAACATACAGTAGAGCAATAAAATAGAATCAGGGCTAAGAGAGGTCATGGTAAGCATAAGTTAGGAGCACTTTAATTAAGCAACACTGAGACTGAGAAAAGATTTACAGATTCAAGCCAAAGCCAATTACTAAGTTAACTCAGTCACTGAGAGCGCAGATTTTGAAATTTATGGATTCCTATCTGTTGTAGTTTGTTTATCTTCAGCAATTTATTTAATATCTCTAAGGCTCTAGAGTTTTCTGGGGTTTTTTTTGTCAGTAAAATGATAATAATAGCATTTTCACCACAGGGTTGTTGTGAGGATTACATGAGTTAATACATGGAACTTCCTTTAGAGAAGTGCTTGGCACTTCTTTGGGTGTATGTCACTGTCTGTTGTCATAACTTTTATTGCCTGAGAAACACAATACCATGTGCTTTATATTTTTGTCAGTGAACCTTCCAACAATCTTATAAGGTATTTTCTGTTCATATCTCTACAGAAGGGGAAACTAAGGTACAGAGAGGTTAATTAGCATCTTTGTGGTCACACAGATAGTAGATAACAGAACTGACATTTAAACTGGGGCTTCTGGGCTCCAGAGTCTGCTTTCTACCACCTCTCCATGGTCGATGTGCTCCAACAAGAGAACAGAGCAAAGAAGCAGAGAGTGGCTGAGTCCTAAAGAGCGCCAACAACTGGAAACGGAAGAACAAAGTCAGCCTGAAGAGATTCATGGCTGCCTTTGGTCCAACACAGGTCCTAGGAAGCCCAAACATGCCTGTTCCTCTTCTTGGAATCCCACAAGATACTTGTGTCTCCTTTCAGGCAGCACTGCCTTTCTTGAGAGGTCTCCAGTGAGCCTCTGATCCAAGCATAGCAATACACATACAGGAAGGAATGAGGCTGAGCCAATGGGTACCAACCCTTACTCTGTCTTGTTCTTTAGGATGAATGAAAGGTTTTTGTTCCATGGAAACAGGGGTTGGTTTGTTTTGCTCACCACCTGCCACCTAACATTTAGCATAGCACATGGGAGCCCCTGAAACCCTCAATGAATGAATGAGTAAAAAACTGTGAAGCATTAAGCAAATGTAAAGTATTATTACTTCCTTCTAATGTTTGATCTTGCTGTTCTTTTTCTTTCAAAAACTAATTACTAATCCATACAGTTGCAGAAAAAGACCTTCTGCTAGAAAACTGAGAACTTGTATTATAGTCATAAAACTAAGTGGTTCAGATTTCTTATACTTGAAAGACAAGAAAGCAAAAAGATATTTCAGGTTATTATTCTATATTTATCATGTCAATAATTTATCAGACATGTCTAAGTATAAAAGACCCATTATAGCTTCATATAACATGAAATACTGTTATTAACTTGCTATATTAAGTGTATTTCTGCCTAACCATTGTAATTTCAAAGAGATCATGGTCCCTTTCTATATCTGCTGGTAGTTAAAATAAGATTTAACATCTATTACAACAGCAAATCACATTCTAGTGCTATTAACCTTCTTGAGGGTCACACATCTATAGACTCTAAACCAAACTCTGTTAATGATACTATTTTACCAATCTACAGAAATATGTTTTACATTCTGCCCGATGTCACCTTCTTTTCAAACAATGTCCCTGTTTTCCTGGCTGAAAATTCACAGCAAGACTAGTAGTTGATAAATCTGAACACTTTTCCAGCTTCCCCTTGATCCTCCTGCACTAAATGATTAAAATGGAATGTCGGAGCTTATAGTGCCATGAGCTCCAGAGATGGAAGTGAATGAAAAGTCACTTCCCCTGCACGAAAGGCAAAACCCTTTGGGATATGCCTCCTTGCCCCTGCCCCATGAAGACTTTTGTGCCTGCAGAATTTGGTTGACTCAGAAGGAGCCTGGGGATTTATGTCACTTGTAGTAGTACTTAAGCGGCTATGTTTACTTTTTCTTGGGGAAAATTCAGAAGATAAGAATGCTCAGATGTTCTATCTCTGAGCCTCTGTAACCTTGAGGATGGAACTATAAAGAAGAGATGGGGAGGAGGTGATGGAGTGGAGGTGGGGTGGATATAATCTGATATTTGATGTGGCTGTGACAGGTTGCTATCATATTTTTTAAAAATAAAACATATGGGACACAGCAAAGGCAGTCCTGAGAGGGAAGTTCATAGCGATACAGGCCTACCTAAAAAAGATAGAAACATTTCAAACAATCAACCTAACTCGACATCTACAAGAACTCGAGGAACAACAACAAA
>CM052539.1:156619428-156742109 GCA_028533065.1 Trachops cirrhosus
CTGGAATGGGAGTAAAAGATTGAAACTGTACTGAATAATCTAAAATAAAAAAAAAATAAATAAAAAAAATAAAAAAAAAATAAAAATAAAACATAGAAGTATACATTTATGTTTAATATGTCTAGAGTTGACTTAGTATTCTAACATATTTAGACACGTAACTTCTTTAGAGGCTGAAACTTTGGGGAGAGGGTATGTGCTGAGCAGGGGGACCATTGTGCCTGGTGTGACCACGGGCCCCCAGAGGCCCTGTCTGCACATCTACTGCGCTGCTGTGTAGCATGCAGTGGTCACAGCTTATGTCCTTTTTTCTCTTTGCTTTCCCTCCAAGAATCCCACTCATCTTGCAGACCAGGCTTAGTCCTAGTAATACCTCAAGACATTGTTTCTTATAATCGTACCAGACTCCAAAAATCATGCAGTTTACCCTGCCCTGAACTCCCCCTAGGCCTGAGAGACATGCCTGGACCAGACCTGGTATGTTCCTCCCAATCACCCAGTGCCTCTCGTTCAGGTCAGGGGGTTGGATACTTCTCGGCCAGCATACGTCAGGGCACAGTGAGGGGAAATGGTGCCCACAGCCGTACTGAATAGTATTACAAGGTGTGTGAGGCCATCAACTCAAAACCCTTTCAGAGACTCCCCTATCCCCAGCCATATGCTTGGAACCACAGGTATGTTTGTCTTCCTGCATCTCTTTGGGCATTTTTTTGACAGTCACCATTATACCCCTATTTGCTCTGTCAACAAGGGCTCTCTAATGACTGTCTTGATGGGGTGCCAGAGGCAGAGAAGAATGTCTCAGGTTTTAACTGAGATGTTAATTATGCTGGTGACAGACCTACCTCAATGGAGCTTTACTGGCATCTTTACTCCAATCTCAGAAAATATAAATAAAGCAGATATTTAAAATTTTGCTTTCATTTTCACCTTGACCAGAAAAATGATAATTATTCCTATGCATTGGAAAGTAATGTGTTATGGGCCAAATGGGAGAAAATTTTGAGGAGCGTCCAATGTTGTTGGAGTTATTTGCTATGTCACACTTCTGACTTCACAAGCATGGAATGACCATTAGATCAGAGTGATTTTACTGTAGCTGAGAGCTGGGTATGCAGGTGCAGAAGCTGTCTGATAAAGGCCCCTGCCTTGTTGGAAGAGTGTGCTATTTCATTAGATGTTTTACAAATGTGAGTGGCATTTGAATTTTCCTAAATGACTTACTTGATTTTGTTAATCATTTACCATAGAGTAGCTTTAATGAATGTACTCCATGAGATCCATACTGACAATGAAATTGCCTTTATGAGGTATTCTATGATTTTTAATGCTATGTTCCTTAGTCAACTGTATTTTTATGATGGATATTAACAGTTGGTTAGACTCTTTACCTGCCTATTATATCCATAAATTAGTGCATTATAATCATTAAGAAATAGGAATCTGTTAAAATTTAATTTATTCTTTCATATAATAGTCTTAAGCACTGGATAGGTGCTTATCAAATTACCTCATAATGTTGAACTTCTCTGCAATTACTGGACAACTCTAAATGTAGCCTATGAGCCTTGGTTAGATGCAGAGTTGTGTTTTACAAAAGAGGGATTTAAATAGTTTGTAAGGTGAGTTCATTTAGTAAGCAAGTATGTGCTGATGGTCTTCCACCATCCAGGCCCTCTGCCAAATTGGGGCTCCAACCAACATGTGGAAGATACAGGCTGGCTCCTGAAGGGTTTACAGTCTTGTAGTTGAAGGAAGGATGTGGACCCTTTGTCTGAAATTAGCAATGGGAAGCCCAGAGAATATCAACATCCTTCCCTTTCACCCCCAGACCAGAGGGAAAGGCTTGTAGGGAGAATAGCTTTCATGGGAAAACCAGGGAGAGCAGCCCTGTTGTTAGGGGCAAACCAGAGCCAGTTAAGGGGAAAAAAGTAAAGAAGGAAGAATGGGGTAGGGATGAATTTGATGGAGGCAAGAAGCCCTTATGGAAAACTAATAAAGGCAATGGGACATCTCTCCTTCTGCCCAAGAGGGCTGGAGACAGTAAAAATCCACTGAGTTTTGACTATGTACCATAGTGTTTAGTATACTAGTTGTTTCACACATGTTATTCTAATTATTTTTTAAAACATCCCTCTGTAGGGATGTTATATTCATTTTATAGGTGAGGGACTGAGGTTAGAAAGGTTAAATATCTACCAAAATTCAAATTGCTGTACATGGGAAAGTTGATGTTCAAATACAGTTGTGTCTACCTCTAAATATACTATCTTTTATACAACACATGCCAACACCACTACCGCAAACTCACAAAACATATTCAATCATTCATTCAATACATACTGAGCCCCTGACTGATGGACATCAGTAACAGTGTGACGATTGACTGTGGGAGTTGGGGATGGACTGGATGGAGCGGGCCAAAGGGGGAAAATTCAGACAACTGTAATAGCATGAACAATAAATATTTAAATTAAAAAATGACAAGAGGCAACACACACACACAAACCAAAACAAATACTGAGACCCTATTACTGCCACACAGTTAAGATGATCTCTCTCACTCCTTTCTTTTTGGGCTTAATGCTACTTTTTCTCCTTGCCTACTTCTTTTCCTTTTAAGTTTCTGTATACATATTACTTGTGAAGAATCAATGACTTTGCATCTCAGGTATGCTGTTCAGGAAGTTATATCATTTTGTCACATGGAGCTTCTGACTTTTATCCTTTAAAGGGGAGGATAGTAAGAAGTCCCACATCAGGATCTTGTGCAGTCTCAATGAGATGGTACATGTGAGAGCACCTGCTGGGTGGATGGCAGAAGCTGATGAAGTGTATGCTCCTTAATGTGTTCAGCAAAGATTCTCTCTCTGCATTGGAAGGTGGTCCAGGCACATGTCTCTGTGGAGCACAGGAGCCCAGCTGATGGTGATGATGGTGAGCAATGATGAAAAAAATCCTTGAAGGCAGAGGTCACAAACTGACTATCTAAATGTGTGTTTTGTCTGATACACTCAGTATTTTAAAAAATTAGCTACTAACATTTATATAACATTTTATATAGAAATTTCTGGATTCTCTTGAAAAAGTGGGAAGAACAGTCAGTAGTAGGTTGGTGTTTCCACATTAACTGGAGCCAAGCAATCACGCTGCCTAGTCTGGGTGACCATACATCCTGGTTTGCCTGGGAACAGCCTGGTTTATGCTTGTTTTCTTCCTTGCATAATTAATGATAGAATGCCCTTTCTCTTTGGTTTGGACAAGTTTTATGTGTTCCCCTCATCTCTAGAGTGCTACAGTATCTTCTTCCCCTCACTCCCTCTTACCTATGTTATCTGCCTACCTCCATAAGTATTTGAATTTGTGATCTCTTTTTAAAGGCATGTTGTTCTCCTTGACTTTGTTTCAATAGCACCCTGCTTTCCAAAGATGCATCAGTTTGGAGGAGAGAAATATTTAACTTCTTCACATCAGGAAATACTTTCACCAATCACTCTTGAATGTAAGGAAAGGGTGATGTTCTGTGCAGTGACTCCAAACCCATGGAGAGGCTTCTACTAGCCTTGGTAATTCCCTGGAAAATTTAGTCAGAATCAGACTGTCCCCAGAAGGAAAATTTTTACAAATTTAAACAGTGGGTATTATTTTCAAGGCTATCCAATAATGGCCTGCTACTTTTGTAGAGCTCTTTCCTATCTTTTTTAAAACTGATTTTAGTGAGATACAGATTGGGGGCGGGGGGGTGGAGAGAGAGAGAGAGAGAGATCTATTGTTCATGCATTCATTGGTTGCTTCTTGTATGTGCCCTGACCAGAGATTGAACCTGCAACCTTGGTGTATTGAGATGGTGCTCTAACCAACTTAGCCACCCAGTGAAGGCAAGATCTTTCTTTCACATAGAAGTTTCTTCAACATGTTACTTCAGGTGGGCAAAAACGTGTTTTAATTTCTAGTTTTATAGATGAGAAAGCTGACTGAGCAGTTAAGTGACAGCCTAAAGTTGTATAGCCCATCAGTTTATACAAATGGATCTGGCTCTTAGTTCTTTTGAATCCTCTACTTCTGCAATCTCCTGCCCCCACCTAACATTCACATATGTGCACATTTTTTTTGGTTATCTAAAGACATTTCTCCACTCAACAGGCTTCCTTCACACACACACACACACACACCATCCATCTTATGACTTTTCCTAACAATTTATGAACTGATCACTAAAAATTGTATATTTTTATAAAATGTGGGACCTCGACATGGACTTTCATTATCTTCTGCATGTTGAGAGAGGGAGGAAGAGAGAGAGAGATTTAGTTAATATTTATTTTCAGCATACAACAAGATAGATGTGGTCCCTGACTTCATGACATTTACAGTCTGATAAGGAGGGGGAACAGACATTAGTTAAATAATCACAAAGTTTGTAATTAGAAGCTGTAATTGGTGGGCAATCCAGACAGTCTCTGCCCTCAGGAGTTCACATTCCAGTGAAGGAAAAGTACTGAGAGTTGTGAGAGGTCATGATAGAGGAGGGTGGGAATGAGGAGGTAGAAAGGACAGATGAACTATGGAAAGGCAATAAACCTTTTCTTAGGAAATGACATTTGATTTGAGCATGGGTTGTATAGGAAAGTTCTAGGTAGAGGAAAGAGGATGCGCAAAGTCCCTGAAGCAGGAGGAAGTTTGGCTTATTGGGAGAAGTTGGAGAATACCAGTGGGTTAGGGTCCCAATAGTGAAGGAGGGTGGTACGACCTGAAGCTGCCCAATGACGTAGGACTTAGGGGCTATGCTGAGGATCTTGGACAGTAGTATTCTGAAAGCTATGGGGAGTAAGTAACAGTTTTAAGCAAGGGAGTGATAAAATCATATTTGAATTTTGAAAATATCAGTCTTATTGATATTTTAAAATAAAACAGAGTGATGGAGGGATGCATGTGGACAAGTTATAATGCTGGAGGTGCTGATGGCTGGGACAAAGGGAGGGTGACATTGGAGAGCAGTGTTGGTGTGGGATTAGAGGCAAAGACAGAGTGACAAGGTGTCAGGATTACTTCTAGGTTTATGTCTTGGGTGGTGGTGGTGTTATTTATTAAGATAAGAAATGGTGAATGGGGAGCAGTTGTGAGGAAGGGGAGATTAACACTAAAGATTTAATGCCAATAGTTTGTCAATGGGCAAACATGCCAACTTCCACTCACCAACAGAAACACAAATATCCCCTGGTCTTTGGTGGAGAGGTATTCTCACCAATCTGTAGCCATTCAGTCAATAAACATTCACCGGCACCTGCTTGAGTTTTTACTAAGTGTAAATGTTGTCAGCAAATATGGGTATTTCATATTATTCAAAATGTATATATCAGGCTAAACTGGCAAAAGTAGTGGCATTAGAGATCCTCTAGTAGAATTTCATCCAGTCCTGAATAATCCTATCATCTCTGAGCTACTTACCTGACATTATCCTCAATTCACATTTTATGGGCAGTTCCTTTAAACTACAATGCACAAATACATTACAGTTTTCTCTTTTTCATATTAAATTTTTTTCTGTTCCCCACCACTGCTTTGAAAGCTTCTTAAGGGCAGGGAGTAGGTCATAGTCATGACTGTTTTCCAGGTACCAGAACATGCCTGGCACACAGGACTTATGCAGCAAATAGCTGTTGAGTGAATATTTTATTTCATATACATGTTTTAAATTTTTCACTTATTCATCTCATTTTTCCCCCTATAACAATGTACTATAGACTTCCAGTCAAGACAGTGGCATAGGTAAGCACAGTTTGCCTACTTGCATATCAAAATTACAACTAAATTATAGAACAACCATCATTCAGAAATGTCACTCAAAACTGTAAGAAATGGAGTTGAATGGAAGCCTGACAACTATGGAATTAAAGAAATCACATCCATTCAGACAGATAGGAGGGGAGAAGACATGGAATGGGCTGGTCCCACATCCATGTATGGTGGATAAAAATTCAAGAGGGCTATCTCAGGAACAAGGAGTTACAACCCTACACCAGGCACACCAGCCTAGGTTTCTAGTGTCAAGAAGATAAACTCCCATAACTGCTAGATGCAAAAACCAGCAGGGATTGAGTAGGTGGAAGAAACTTCTGGAGTCCTGCTCTAGCTGGTAAGGTTCAGTGGATTTAGCTCCAGCCTGTGAACCAAGAGGTCACTGGTTCGATTTCTAGTCAGGGTACATGACTGGATTGTGGGCCAGGTGCTCAGTTGTGGGTGTGTGAGAGGTATCTGATTGATGTATCTCACACATCAATGTTTCTTTCCCTCTCTTTCTTCCTTCTTCTGCTCTCTATAAAAATAAATAATTAAAATCTTTAAAAAAAGAAACTTCTGGAATTCCAAGAAGTTTACCTTAAAGAATCCACATAAAAACTTAGACTCATTCCCTCTGAGCTCCAGCACTGCGGTTGAAGCTTGAAAGGCACCAGTGGCATACGAGAGGAACTGAAGTGTCTGGCATCAAGGCAATAGTTCGGGGGCAATTTTCTCCCAAATAGAAAAGTGGGCAGAGGTCATTGCCCTTTTGCTGAGCCCTCCCCTCAAAAAGCCACACTATCAGAAGGTTGGTGCCATATCTGAGATTCCATCAACCTGGCTAATACTGTTTGCCCTATCCTGGAGATCCCCTAAGACTCCACCCTACCCAGCTTATGGGCTCACCCAAACTGTTAACCATGACTTTTCCATATGAATGGCTGGTCTTGGCTCACACTTGACAACTTCCTAAATCCTAGCAAACATGTGACAGCTAGTCTCAGCATGCCCCTGGCCCCCATACCTCTTGCTAAGTGATTTAGGCCTGGCACTAGCAGCAGCCAGCCTAGATTTATAGCTTGGCTTCGCCTGAGAATCTCCAAGCCCAGCACAAGTAGCAGCCATCTCAGATTGCTTTATATTTAATGCAAAGAGGCTCTGGGCAGAACACAGGTAGGGGCTGACCTTAGCCTTCACCACCCAGGAAACCATAAGAGCCTGCACACCCAGTGGACAGCTATAGACTACGTCAGAGCATCACCACCCTGCCCCCACACAGATGATCCTCCGCAGAGGGTGGAGGTTGGTGGTCAGTGGTCACAGGCAGTCCTTGCAGCTGACTGACCTGGGTAAATCCCTCCCACTGACCTGTCAAGAGCAACCAAGGCTCAAATACATGAGGAGGGTGTGTTCAGCCCACACAAAGGGTGTACTTTGATTACCCAGGTTGGGTGAAAGGGAAGACTGTGCCACTGGACTCTATAGGAATCCTACTGCAGTAGGCAATGCTACCAAGACAGGGAGTTATAGCAGCTCTACCTAATACATAGAAACAAACACAGGGAGGCTGTCAAAATGAGGAGACAAAGAAACATGTTCCAAATGAAAGAACAGATCAAAACTCCAGAAAAAGAGCTAAACAAAATGGAGATAAGCAGTTTATCAGATGCAGAGTTCAAAACACTGGTTATAAGAACATTCAAGGAACTTAGTGAGGACCTCAACAGCATAAAAAAGATCCAGTCAGAATCAAAGGATACACTAATTGAAATAGAGAACAATTTACAGGGAAAAAACAGTAGAGTGGATGAAGTCAACAGTCAAATCAATGATTTAGAACATAAGGAAGCAAAAACAAGCAATCAGAACAAGAAGAAGAAACAAGAATTCCTGCCCCCCCCCCCCCACAAAAACCAAGGATAGTGTAAACGACTTGTGGGACAACTTCAAGAAGTCCAACATTTGCATCATAAGAGTGCCAGAAGGAGAAGACAAAGAACAAGAAATTGGAAATCTATTTGAAAAAATAATGAAAGAAAACTTCCCTAATTTGGTGAAAGAAATAGATATGCAAGTCCACAAAGCACAGAGTCCCAAACAAGGTGGATATTAAGAGGCCTATTCTAAGACATATAATTAAAATACCAAAGGTTAAAGATAAAGAGAAAATCTTAAAAGCAGCAAGAGAAAAGCAGTTAGTTAATGATAGGAGAGTTCCCATAAGACTGTCAGCTGATTTCTCAAAAGAAACTTTACAGGCTAGAAGGGATTGGCAAGAAATATTCACTGTCATGAAAAGCAGGTACTTACAGCCAAGACTGCTCTACCCAGCAAAGCTATCATTTAGAATCCAAGGGCAGATAAGGGCTTCCCAGACACGAAAAAATAAAGGAGTTCATCATCACCAAATTGTTATTATATGAAATGTTAAAGGGATTTATTTAAGAAAAAGAAGATCAAAATATGAACAATGAAATGGCAATAAATACATATATATCAACAATTGAGTGTAAAAAATAAACTAAGCAAACAAGAAGAGCAGAGGTGGAATCATGGATATAGAAAACGCTTTGAGGGTTGCCAGATGGGAGAGGGGGTGGAGGAATGGAAGAGGTGGGGGCATTAAGAAGTACAAATAGGCAGTCACAGAATAGCCATGGGAATGTACAGCACAGTATAGGAAATGAAGTAGCCAAAGAACTTATACTCATGACCCATTGACATGATCAATGGTGTGGGGATGGCCTAAGGGAGTGACAGGTGCTGGGTGGAGGGGGGCAAAAGGGGAAAATTGGGAAAACTGTAATGGCATAATTAATAAAATATAATTAAAAAAAATGAAATAAAATCTTTGAAAGTTGAAAAGAAACAATGTACTGTAATAATTACAGGAACATTTCCTAGAAAGTAGGTGAGGAGGATATTTGATATGTAAACAACTATTTCAAGCTATAGTTTGTTAAAATGTAACAAAGTTGTTTTAGTCATTTGCATTCTGAAGTGCACAATTAGAATCATTAGCCCCCTGATTGGGGGAGGAGATGGAATTTGTCATAATGCTACTGCAACAATGCTTGGTTAGATTCTGGGAGGGGAGTAAACTAAGACCTGGTCTACGTCATCTTCAATGTCCTTTAATCAAACAGGTGGACAGCCTTTCTCTGATCATTCAACAGGCTACTTTTTATAATTGCCTCAGTAGGGACACTCATGGATCATAATCATGGTTTTTCACTAGTAATTCAATTAATTTAAAATATTAAACATTCTTGATTAGTGTGTTTTTTAAAATATTTTTTTATATTTGTTTATTAGAGAGGGGAATGGCAGGAGAAAGAGAGGGAGAGAAACAGCTGTGTGGTTGCCTCTCACACACCTCCTACCGGGGACCTGGACCACAACCTAGGCATGTGCCCTAGACTTGGAATTGAACTGGTGGCCCTTTGGTTTGCAGGCTGGCACTCAATCCACTGAGCCACACCATCCAGGGCTGGTTAGTGTGTTTCTAAACAATATTTTCTTAGTATTATTCCTCTCCTTGACTTTCTAACTTATTCATGACAACTGATGTCAGTCCACTTGGAAATTGAGGAGTCTGTATAGAGACTCCTTTAGAAACTCTTTCTGAAAGCTGGTGCCCACTCTGAATGCCATCCAAAGTCATCCATCAACTTCATTACTGCGTGAGCAGAGTGGAATGATGGGCTGCTGGTGTTGTGTCAGGTGCACGTGTAGCTCATGGGCGTGGTCTTAGACATTCATCTTTAGCTGTAGAATGGCAAGGTCCAGAATGGAGAAAACATCCTCTTCTCTGATGAGAATACAAGAAGACCAAAGTGGGTGCGGATGAGGAAGTCTCAGTTTAGCAAAACAAGTGTAGAATTTAGAAGCAGGCCCCGTTAAGATATAAAGCCAATATTCACCGAGGCTTTGTGGCATTTAAATGGTTAGCTCTTAGATAAGATTTTATGTGACATCATTTGAGTCCTTGTGTATGGCTTAAGATGGATATTTCTATTTAATTGTTTTAATGAATTGAAAGTTACAATACTTACTATACTAATTTTCAAGTAAATGTGCTTCCAGAAGAGGCATTTGTTTGGCATGTAGAGAAATGTTGGGTTTGCAGCCAAGCTCTGTCATTCACTTGTCTTGTGTCCCTGGACAAGGCTCCTAGTCCCTATGAGTCTCAGTATGTTATGAATATTAAAAAGGGGTTTTTGAAACATGTCAACTATGTAGTAGACTCAAAATAAATGACAGATTTTATTTGTACTCATATAAACATTTTACTGGATATAATAGAATCATATCTCACAGGAGAATATCCCAGTGTTTTGCAAATATTATCTTCCCCACATGAGTTTTTAAAAACTCCTTCCTCACAGTTGCTGAGGTCCAAAAGCTTGATCCTTTCTTTTTCTCATATCTCACATTCAATTGGTTGGAACATCCTATTGGTTCTACTTTCAAAATATATCGATATCTAGAATCAAAGACTTACTATTAATTCCCTGCTACAGTTCCTGGCCTCAGCAACCATTATGTCTTACTTGGATTACCACCATATTCTGGGTCTCTTTGCTTTCATTCCCTATTTTCTATAGTCTGGGGTCTAGACTTAGCAGAAGCTGGGTGATCATTTACAAATTTAAGTCAGAACATATCACTTCTCTTCTCAAAACCTTTTGTTGACTACCTATCCAATCTAGAATAAAGATCAAAGACCTTAAATCAAAGACTTCGGTGCAAGGAGTGATACAACCCTATGTGAGCTGGCTTCGCCTTACCTCTTCAACATCATCTCCTCCTGTTCACTGTAGTCTAGCCACGCTGGTTTCCATGCAGTGTCTTTAATACACTGATATAAAATATACCTTGCCTCAGAGCCTTTGCACTGACTGTTTCTTCTGCTTAGATTGATTTTGTTCCAGCTCTCTATATGGTTAAATTTCTCATCTCTTTCTGAAATGTCACCTCCTCAGCAAGACCCATCCTGCTTATCTGAATTGAAATTGAAAACTTCTGATGCTCGCTTCCTCAATTCTACTCTTGCTTTATTTTTATAATGTTTTATTGTAGAAAATTTCAAACACATACAAGAGTAGAATATAACAAAATACCAAATATCATCACCCTATTCAATAGTTATCAACTATCCTCACCCATTACTTCTCATCAGATTATTTTAAAACAAATATAAAATCATATAATATCATTTACTATACAGTCAATTGTCAGTTTTTTATTATTCAGGATGATTTAATTTTAAGTATTATATATACATTAATGTGTGCACATATGACATTTTATGTACACATCAGGAAACTGTTTAAGGATGACATTAAATGCCTACTAGAAAATTGTTTCTACAAGGATAAGGTATAGAAATCCAAAATCATATAATTACACTTGTTATTCAGTCAAGTCTCATTATTTGTGGTAGTTGTGTTCTATGAAGTTGCTGTGAACACGTTGAATTAGCAAATACTGAACTGTTGCTTGTAAGGGAAATACAGCATTAGGGTTCTGGGATCCTCTGGTCACAACATTTTTGTCAGCCATTCTATACATAACCTTGTTCATGTGTTTCTATTAAAGACACCTTACTTAATACATGTTGTTGATTCATTAACACAACTTATGGCCTGCAGCGCTATAACTCATGCCCGAATGAAGCTTATTTGACATACATATTTTCTCCATAAGGCACATCACAGCCTTTTTGAGCTTAGGACATTAGACAGGAGTTCAGCACTATACTTGGGGGCCATTTTAAACAACAAAATTACCAAAAAAGTACAAAAATGTGAAAAATGTGGCACTAAATAGGCCCTGAAAAGGACATTTGTTTATAGTTATGAAAGATGAAATAAGAAAGCAGATCATTGCCTTGTTCACCTTCAGGTGGGAGCCTGTGTGTCACGTCCCTCAAATGTTTTGCTACCCTGTGCATGTCCATGCATGACTACAAAAGTACTGTGTATTGATTTTCGGGGTCACAAATGAACTTTAGTGAGTAGGTGAAATTGCAAACATGGAATCTGCAAATAATGAAGAGTGGATGTATTTTAGTATCTACCTCTAACAGAAGTTCTTTTAAGAAACATAATCACAATATTGTTTCACCAAAATTTTAATAATTACTTAATATCACCAAATATCCAATCTTTGTTGTCTCTTTTAACCTATAGATTCCCTCTCCACTTCTCTTTCTTTCTCTCTGTTGAAGAAACAGATTATTTCTCATGATCTGGATTTTACTGATTATTCTCCTGGTATTGTTTAATATTGTTCTTTGTCTCCTGTGCTTTCTGTACATTGGTGTCTGGATCTACAGCTTAATAAGTTTCAGGTTTTATTTTTATTTTTCAATAAGATTATTTTATGGGTTATGTTTTGTACTTCCATCAGAGAGCATATAGTGTGTCTTTGTCTCTCATTTTATCATGTAAACAGCCACTGATGCTCACTTTCTAGATCAGAGGTTCTGAGGCAGGGCTATTTTTTCCTCCTGGGGAACATTTGACAATGTCTGGAGACAATGATCAGCATCTGGTGGGTAGAGCCAGGGATGCTGCTAAATATTGCATAATGCACAGGACAGTCCCTCATGACAAAGAATTATTCAGACCAAAATGTCAGAAAATAGCTCTACTCTAATTCTATTTTTCCTGATTTGTTGATTAAGTGAAATACTTTTATGAGAGAGAAGCTTTTACTCAATGTTTAATCATAAACTTTGAGTAATCCAAGATATAAATCATATAGAAATGTCAAAATTTAAACACAGTGGTGATCAAAATTGTCCCATGTTTGACCAATAGGGACCTATTTAAATAGGTGCATGCCTTGTCCTTCTGTCCTTCCTTCCTTCCTTCCTTCCTATCTTTTAATAAAGTATATAATTTACTTTTTAAATTTATTTATTATAGATTATAGGTATACTTATTGGTTTTGAATACTTAGATACCCAGTATCTAAGTATCCAAAAACAGTGTCTAGCATATAGTTAACTCTTAAATATTTGTTAAATAAATGATGTCTGGCATATAGTTAACACTTAAATATTTTTAAATAAATGATTAACAGCGAGTGATTGGAGTGGGTACTATTTTAGATTGAGTGATCAGGGACACCTCTCTGTAGATGGTACACTGATATAAGACCTAAATGGCAAGAGTTGCCAGCCATGTGAACTGGGGAGAGCACATTCCAGGCAGAGGGAAGCTTAATATAAAGTTTCTGATGTAGAAATTATTTTGACTTATTTGAGGATCAAAGAGAAGGAAATTGTGGCTTGGGTGAAGTGGGAAAGAAGAAATGGTGCCAGGCGAAGTTGAAGAGATAGGCGGAGTGAAAATCTTGTAGGACATGATGAAGAATTTATATTTTGTTGTTGGAAGGGAAGAAATGGAATGTCTGAGTAGCAGGAGACTTGATTTGATTTACATTTCAAAAAGAAACACTCTGAGTGTTATGTGAAGAAATGGCCTTTGGAGGGCAAGGGTAGAAACAAAGAGACCAGTTAGGAAGCTATTAGAGTACTTGAGGATTAGATGGGTGTGTGTGTGTGTGTGTGTGTGTGTGTGTGTGTGTGTGTGTGTTTTGGGGGAATGGTAGTGATCATGGAGAAAGAGAGTAGCAGTTCAAATATGTGAAAAATGAAACACAAGATGTGTTATGACTTAATAAATGCAACTACCTATAATACCTACCAGTTTATTATGATAATAAGCACCTGCACAATGGGCAAGGCATATAATTTCATAATTTGTGAGTAAAATGGCAACATTGTAGCACAAATTTTAACAGTTGCATGATTGCCATTAGTTTTATCAAGCATTTTCATCTCTAACTTATTGGAAATAAGGATTCCAATAAGATTGTACTTTCTCATTTTCTTATGGTTGGTTGGGACCAATAAGATGTGAATGGAAGTGATATGTGTCACGCTGTACTAGAGAGTTTAAATGTGTGTCAGTGTGAGACACTCTAGAGGTCTCTTTTCCACTGAGATGGCAAATGGTGGTTGCTCCATCAGCTGGAGTCACCTCTCCCAATGATGACAATAAGATTGATTCCCTTGTCAACCAGGAACAGGCATTTAACATGAGTGAGGCATAAACCCCTGTTGTTTTAAGTCACTGAGATTTTTTTAAATTGCAGCATAATCTAGCCCATTATGATTGACATATGACACAAAAAGCAAACTATCTTCCAGGGAATATCTAGGAATGACCACCATTCAAAGGCAATCTCCACAGCCTGTTGAAATATGTACTTTAACTGGAAGGGATGCAGAAAACTGTAAAAATATACCTGGAAATGGGTTTTAAAAAGTAATATTCTGCCAAGAGTGGTCATTTTATTAGTATACTTGTGGAAAAAAACTTTCTGAAGAGACTTTGACCTGGCTGACTTCAGCCCAGAACTGAACTAATTGAAAATCTTACCACATGCAATATAAAAGTCAGGAGAGAGGAACTGGTCAAAGAGATAAGGGATTTCAAAATTGTGGGTGATGTTGGAGGCTAAACAAACAAACCAAAGAAAGAAGAAGAAAAAGGCAGAGAATTAATGAAATACTTGACTGGATTTTGGTCTGCTTGCAGCTGCTGAACCTGACTCTGGAAGATACAATCATCTCAGCCATCTTCCTAATCAATACTGTGAGCTGGGACCGAATTGATTGTGAGGTGCACAAAACACAGCCCCGGAGAAATTCATGAGACCTAGGCATAATGATATATTTGGTCTGACTCACTCACTTCTTCTGTGCCATATTTTGGTCAGTTTCCATGAAAATACAGAACTGAGGAATGGGTTTTTTTTTTTTCTTCTTTGATTTCCGAGTGTCCCCTCAGTTAATACACCTGACTGGAATTTATTTTCTTTTGCAATGTTTGGCACTAAATAGGTAGTTTTGTTTGTTTGTCTGTTTATTTGTCCATTTTGTCCTACATTTCATTTCTGAAAAAGTATTGGATAGACCAGAGTAACACACAAACCTCTCTTCTAAAGAGTAAACCAGGTCTGTATGTGCACTTATAGACTAACACTTGATATCTTGATTCTTAACATTGAGAATTGGAGATTAGACAAGTTTTCAAAAGAATGCAACAGGTGCAAATGATGAAATAGGAATTTCATTCCCAAGTAACTTTCCAGGGGTGGAGGAGCTCTCAGTTTAATAAAGGGTGAGGTGTCGCGTCCAAATTGTATATACATATTTTAAAGGTAGAGTGTATCCTTATAGAAAAGTGACTTCCAAGAGCATAATTGCCACTGTGGGTGAAGGCAGGCATCCTCCTACTCTAAAAGTGCAGCAGGTGTAGAGGGAGAAAGTGAATGAGAGGGAGCTGAACTCCCATACCTGATGCTGACAGAGGTGACCAGTAGGTGTCCCTTGCAAAGAACTGAAAGCATGCAAATTCATCCCAAAGTCAATCTCATCTCTTGTTTCTTAGACAGACAGCCATAACATGATTCCTAACTTGGCTTAGAAATAGTCATCTGACTGATGCTGTCATGGGTAACGTTGCTTGATGCTTTCTGCCTGACACTCTCTGTGTGAAAAATAAGCATGTGCATTTCCTTTCTGCAGTTTCTCCCCCTTCTCCTTGGCCCATCACATTTCCCAAAATAACCTCACTGATTCACTGGAAAGATTTTGTGGATACAAATGTCTTTAATGTCCTTTGACTGCCAGATCTAAAGATATGAATGCTGCTAGGGTCCAGGCCTGGGTGAAGTCACCCATCTTTATTATGCCTGATCTTGTTCCATTTCTTCAATGAAAAATCACAGGAAGGAGACTGATTGGAATGAAAGAGGAATGTTAATATGCGTTTTCATTATCAAAGCCTGTACCAGGGCTAAGGGTGAAGTGATGACTCAATAGCTGTTTTGTATTACAAATGAATGAATTCACAGATAACCACATTCCTACATAAAACCTACATGCACTTTCAAGCACTCATAGTCTATTGCAAGGAGCAAACAAGTCAGGAGATGTTATCAATACTATATGATAAGTGCTATGTATATATTGTTAGCAACGTGTGTTGTGTAACAAAAATTTATAGAAGACGCATTCAACCCAACCTGGAGGGGGTTGTATTAGTTTTCTATTGCTGCTCTAACAAATGACCCATAAACTTAGTGGCTTAAAACAACAAATTTGTTATTGTATAGTTCTGTAGGTTGAGAGTCTGACACAGGTGTCATTGAACTAAATTCAAGGTGTTGTAGGGTTGCATTCTTTCCTTGAGGTTCCAGGGCAGAACTGCTTCTTTGTCTTTTCCAGCTTGTAGAGATCACACACATTTGTTGGCCCATGACCCCTTCCTCTGTCTTCAAAGCCAGCATTGTTGCATCTCTCTAACCCTCCTTTCTTAGTGACATCTTACTCTGAGCACAGCCAGGAAAGGTTCTCTACTTTTAAAAAACTCATGTGATTGGATTAGCCCAATCAGAAGAATTCAGAATAATCTCCCTATCTCAAGGTTACTAACTTAATCATGTTGTGAAGTTCCTTTAGCCTTGTAGGATAACATATTTTCAGGTTCCAGGGATTAGGACATAGACATCTTTGGGAGGTTATTATTCTGCCTACCACAATGGGACAGAAGGACATTAGGGAATGCCTCCTAAAGGTGACATTTGATTTGAGCACTAAAGACTCAGCTGAAATTCTCAGGGTGAATAGAAGGGAGAAGACAAGGGGAAGGGATTCAAGGCTAGATGGAAACCTTAGTCTAGATGGGGGGGAATATGTGCTGAGATCAGCACAAAGAGTCAAGATATGATAAAAGCTAGAATTGATATTTCCTTGGTCTTTCAAGAAGATATATCACTATTTCCTGTAACTTCAGTAAATACCTAAACAGCTAAGAGTTTTGCTATCATTAGTTCATTAATTCTTCTTTAATTAGCAGCCTAATGAAAGAAACAGATGGTAGATATTATCAATGGAGATTATTTGGTTTTAATTTGCAAACTAGTGGTCTCCAGCCAGGACAATGATAAAGGTGTGATCACAACAGTGTAAAAAAATCAAGTGAAAGGAGGGCTAGAACTGTGATAAGAGAGTTAATAAGTCATTTCAGTTAATTATGGGATAAAAATCAATGAACAAAAATAGTGACAGGTTGTGATCTTGAGTCGTGTTGGCTCAACATCTCATGTTATCATAAGTGAACATTTTATTTTTGTTATAGCAGCTTTTCCAATTTGAAAGGTTGAGGGGAAATGCAGAAGTACAAAAAATAATATATTTGAATGTCTATTTAGAATATATCTTTTTATCATAAGAAGATAATCGAGAACAGGCTCTGGTCCAGGAAAGCAGTCTCAAAGCTTGTCAGATTCAGTATATATTAAATAAATATTTGAAGAAAAAAATGGTGAATCCACAATTCTATAACCAGTGAAGGTGAATATAAACATTTTCAGGCAAAGGAAAACCAGAAGAACTTGTTGCCAGAAGAACTGTTCTAAAACAATCAGAAAAGGAAAGTCTTCAGACAGAAGAGAAATGATACCAGAAGAAAACTTGAAATACCAGGAATGAGGACAGAGCAACAGAAATGGTGAATTGGGTTGACTGTTTTTCTCCTCCTGAGTTCTTTACATATGACTGATGCTTGAAGGCAAACATTCAAATATTGTTATATGAGGTTTTCAGTTAGTGCAGATATATTATAATATATAAATAATTATAACATAAAAGGGAAAGATAAAGAGAACTATATGGTGGCAAGATTTTTACATTCCATTTTAAGTGGTAAAATACTGATTTTATACAGATTATAAAAAGTTAAGTATGTATATTATAATCTCTAGAACAGCCACTAAAAAAAATTACACTGAGAAATGGCAAAAAACCAAAACCAAACCAAACAAAAACCATATTAGATAAGCTAAAGTTATAAATAACTCAAAAGAAATTAGGAAATGGAGAACAAAGGAATGAGAAACAGAGCAAACAAACCAAACCAAATAATACAATGTTAGGCATAAATTCGCCATGATTATTTTAAAATGCAAATGTGGTAAAAACAGTCATGTGCTACATAATGACATTTTGGTCAATGACAAACCACATACGCAATGGTGGTCCCATAAGATTGCGACAGAGTTGGTAAATTCCCAGCACCTGGTGACATAGTTGTCATAATGTTATAGCATAACACAGAATTCATGTGTTTGAGGTGATGCTCGTGTAAGCAAGCCCAGTGCTCTGCCAGTCATGTAACAGTATAGCGCATACAATTATTTATAGTACGTAGACTTGATAATGATAATAAATGACTACATTACTCATTTATGTATTTACTATACTATACTTTTTATTGTTATTTCAGGGTTTACTCTTTCTACTTAGAAAAATAGTTTTTTGTAAAACAGTGTGTCATGTTACACTGGCAGCAGCCTTATGCATCTCATGTTTACATCTCTCGATGGCATCATTTTCTCTTGTGCTTGATTTAATCTTGTGTTGTTTTGCACAATGATGTGCTATACAGGCTTATGGCCTAGGAGTATTAGACTATCCCATACAGCCTAGGTGTGTGGTAGGCCGTGCCATCCAGGTTTGTGCAAGTGCACTCTATAATGACCCCACATCAACAAAATCACCTAATGACACACTTCTCAGAATGTTGCCCTGTTGTTAAGTAGCACATGACTGTATACCAACTAAAAGATAGAGATTTTCAGAATACATTAAAAAAAATGAACCAACTATATGGTGTCTACAAGAAACTCACTTCAAACAAAATGACATAGGTAGGTTAAAAGTAAGAGTAGTAAATGATATACCATCCAAACAATAATCAGAAGAAAACTGGGGTGGCTATGTTAATATCTGACATGTAGACCTCTGAACAAAATAAGTTACCAGGGATAAAGAGTAGTGCACTGCATCATGATAAAGGGTTAACTCACTAAGAAGAAATAACACCTCTAAATGGTATGCACTTAACCACAGGTTCAAGTTACATGAAGCAAAAACTGACAAAATGGAAAGGAAAAATTGATAAATCCAGAATTATAGTTAGAGATTTCAAAATTTCTCTCTTAGTAATCTATAGAAATAGTGGATAGAAAATCAGTAAGAACATTAAAAGACCTAAACAACATTATCAACTGACTTGATTCAATTGGCATTTACAGAATAGACCACCCAATGATGGCACATAAAATGTTCTTTTTTAGTGTACATGAGAAATCCAACAAGATAGACCATATTTAGGGTCAAAATAAACCTTAAGAAGGTTTCTTTAAAATAATTCAAAGTATATTCCCTGACCATAATAAAATTAAACTAGAAATCAATACCAGAAAGATATCAGGAAAATCTCTAGACACTTGGAAATTAAAAACACTCTTCTAAATAGCACATACCTATTCTGTATGCTGAAAACCACAAAACATTGATGAAAGAAATAAAAGAAGATACACATAAATGGAGAGACATGTTGTGATTTTGAATTAGAGGACTCAATAATAAAGATGTCAATTATCCCCAAATTGATTCATAGATTTAGTGCAATTCCAATCGAGATTCTGGCAGAATATCTCAAAGATATAGATAATCTAATTCTAAATGTTATATGGGAAAGCAAAAGGATTAGAATAACAAAAAATTAGGAAAATGAAAAAAAATTATAGGAATTATGCTACTTACTTTAAGACTTACTATAAAGCTATAATAATAAGATAGTATAGTAATAGTGAAAAGATAAATGCATAGATAGATAGAACAGAATAGAATCCAGAAATTGATACACAGAAATACAGTCAACTAATTTTTTTTACAAAGGTCCAAAGAATTCAATGAAGAAAAGACAGTCTTTTAACAAAAGTGTTGAAACAATTAGACACAGAGATGAAAAAAGTAAACTCAATTTAAACCTTATACCACGTTATACAAAACTTATCTTTAAATGAATGATAGGTGTGAACTTACAGAAGCTACAAACTTATAGAAAAAACACAGGAGAAAATCTTTATTACCTAGAATTAAGCAAAGATTTCTTGTATATGACACTGAAATCTATAAGTGTCACTTCTTCAAAACCTAGTATCTTTATTTTGCAAAATACTTGGTTATATAAAAATACAAGCTACAAACTGGGAGAAAATATTTGAAAATCACATATTTGATAAATTATGTCAAAATATATAAAGAACTTTAAAAATTTCAACCATTAGAAAAAAATCAACTTCATTTTTAAAATGGGCAAAAAGCTTGAACAAGATACTTGACCAAAGTAGAGATAAAGATGGAAAATTAGCACATGAAAAGATATTCAGTATCATTAGCCATTTGGGAAATGTGAATTAAAACCAAGATGAGTGAGCACAATGTACCTATTAAAATGGGTAAAGTTAAAACATACTGACAATGCTCAGTGCTTTCAAGGATGTGGAAAAACTGGAACTTGTATAAATTGTTGATGGAAATGCAAAATGGTGCAGCCACCATTTTCCACTCTGTGGTAGTTTCTTACAAAGAAAAACATACACTTATGATATGACCTAGTAATTTTGTTCTAGGCATTTATCTCAGAAAAATACTCATGTTTACACAAAACTCTATACAAAGATATGTATAGCAGATTATTAATAATTGCCATAAACTGGAAACTACACAAATAGTCTCAAAGGATGAATGGATAAACAACTATTATGTATTCATACAACGGAATACTACTTAGCAATAAAAAGGAATAAACTATATGTACTTCCATAAATGGATCTTAAATGCATTGTGCTAATTGAAATAAGGTAAACTCGAAATATTACATACTATATGATTCCATTTATATGTCCTTCTGGGAAAGATGAGACTATAGGACAGTGGTTGCCAGAGGCTAGAGCTGCAGGAAGATTTGAGAACCAAGGTACAACAGGCTGCGGGAGCTCTCTGTGGCTTGTGGTGGTGGTTACATGAATCTGTACATGCGGTAAAATTCATAGAGTCAAACACTCCCCCAGCCCCAGGAAGAAAGAATAAAATTTACTGTGCAATGACTTTGAAACATAAGGAAAAAAAGAAACATTTGGACATAAAGATTGTAGAAGATGATAAATCTGCTGTATGTTTCCAGTTTATAGTGGTGTTTCTGATGCTGCACAGGAGATAACATAAAAAGTGTGAGGTTGTCCCTCTGAAAATCATACACATGCCCAAGCCACTGGAGGAAAACAGATTTGGAAGCAAAAAAAAAAAGTCAAAAATAAAAAGAAATCAAACTTGGAGAAGGAATACAGTGAAGTCTAAAGCTGCTCGCGGCCCTCTGAGGGCAGATAATCGCCTCAGAAGTGGCCCAGAGGCCCAGAATGGAGTCATGCAGGCTGTCACCTAGGAGTCATAAAACAAGGCCGTCCCTGCCTGGCCTGAAGAGAGGAGCCTTGAAATGGAACCCACAGGCATATTGAACTCCCTTCTGGTTAAAGGCCTCTAGTGAGAGAAAGCCCATGACTTTGGTCTGCTCAGACGAAGTTACCCTCCTCCATGCAGAATTTGGAGTGTTGAAAGGAGAAAGAGTGTTCACACTCAATCATAAGGAAAAAATATGAAGCAAGTGTTGAAAATGCAAGAAACGCACTGCTCTGTAACAGTCCTACTCCGGAGAGAAGTGATTAGGCCCAGCCTGGTGTAATGATGCTGATGAGAAAGTCACAGGGCCAGGCTGGCTTCTCTGCTCAGGGACTTAGCCTTGTTGCTGGAGGTCAGCAGCTGAGCTAAATTCCATCTCACCGCTGCCCAGAGGCTTGGCTGTCACCCGGAAGGGGTAGGCCTCATAAAACTTGGACCTCAAATTCATAACTGTGAGTTTAGAATGGGACAGAAGGAGATTTGTGCCCCTACGATATCTGTAGGACCACATATCTGGTTAGGTCAGCATAATGCCTAAATAATACATAGAAAAAAATCAAACTAAAGACTAAAGTATGCTGACCTGCTTCCTGATGAGCTTTCTCAGGTGGTGTGGAGCAGGGAGAAAAAGCTGGGACTTAGAACAACTCAGACTCAGAGCTCACCTGAACCTGCCTGTTCTCATATCTAGAAATTAAGTCTGGAAAGGTGAAATAACTTGCCTTAGGTAGCACAGGCATTTAATGCCCAAACTGGCTGTAATGCTGATTTTCTGATTCCAGGGTCAGGAAACAGATATGGAAATGTTCTTGGTCTGGCAGTCCTATCTAACTTCTAAGGGGAGCGTTTGCTTTCTTGTTGAGAAAATTAGACAGATGATAGAGAGATAGACAGACAGATAAAAAGACAGACAAAGTTTCGGATATTTGGTAAGGTCATTTTTTTTTTTACCTCAACATAAGATAATGCAGTAGAACAGCACCTGTCAGAGAGGAAATGATAAGAAAATGTCTCTTCTTAGGCACAGCGACAAGACACTACTGGTTGGCCAGGGGTTGTTCTGATCTAGCACTTCCAGAGGAAAGATGGAGAGGGGCTTCCACAGACGGGCTCGGACCAGAGATTGCTGTCAGAAGGTCATAAAATTAGAAAAAAAATGAAGATTATGCTGAAGGAAAGAGGTGTCAGGTAAACTTTATATTTACAAAAAGGATAAGACCTGTCTGTTTATTGGTAATAATAGAAATTATAAGGAGCCACTTACATATGAAGGATTGCTGTATTTGTTGAGATGCCTGCCTGAAGTTTTCTTATCCCTCAGGCATAGGAGTCAGTTATCACACTTGATATGAGCCATGGGGACTTTTAACTTCAACTGTCCAATTGCCTCTGGGGATTTAGTTGAAGCAAATCCAGGGGAGTGTGGACTCTGAAGGCTGGCACTTGGGTGGGATCCCTATGCTGAGGTTATATTAGTCTCCATCATTATCTGGGGGGCCCTGGAGTGAACTTCTAGGATATCATAGCTAAGGAAAAAAACCAATGTCAGCTTGACAGATACATGATCAGGCAAAGGGTGGGAGATACGAGTGAGAAGGCCCGAACAGGATCTTAGGAAGTTAGAAACAGGTGGAAACAGGTGCAAGCTTGGATGCAGGGAAATGGCTCCTGAACACAGGGGGTTGGTCGAGGCCCATGCCTTGGGAGCAGGTGCCCAGTGCAAATGCTCAGGTCAAATTACATACAAGGAGGAAAAACACACACACTAATTTTCTTCCCTTCAGTTTTCCATCTGGACACATCTTGATATGTATGTTTTAGGTTAGACATGTTGGAACTTGAAGAGCTCATCTTCTCGTTCCTTTTTATTTAAGTTACCGAAATTTGCCTAAACATAAAATACCAACATGAGCCTGACAAGCTAATTATTTAACTTATTCCAGAGAAATAGTGTTTCATGTTTTTTAAAAGCAATGCCTAAAGTGAAAGACTGACTTTACTACTATTTGTGAGTATGATCCCCCCTCTCTCTTTTTTAAAATCCTCACTCAAGGATATGCTTTTACTGATTTGAGAGGGAGATGAAGGGGGAGATGGAGAGAGGGGGAGAGAGGGAGAGAAAGAGAAACATCAATAACGTCACTGCGAGAGACAAACATCGATTGGTTGCTTCCCACAGGTGCCCTGACAGTGGATTGAACCCACAACCTAGGTATGTGCCCTAAACCTTTTGGTGCACAGGACAGTGTTCTGACCAACTAAGCCACCTGGCCGGGGCAGACTTTTTCTCTTAAAGTAAGTGGATCCTAAAGGGAGAGAGTATGCCTGGGAGGGCTTCAGTCTCTGATGTGGGGTCAAGTCCCACATGGTCCAGACATCTCTGAATGGAGATGTGCAAATGTGTCAAAAACCTCTTGAGGTAATCCCAAGGACTGTGGTATTAAGAAATGCAAGTTCTAATTCTAGTTATACCTCTTACCTGTTCCATGATCACCAGTGAGTTACTTCTCTAAGACAAAGTTTTGTGTTTTTTTAAACCAATAAAATGGGAGAATAATGATATTTAGCTCTCAGATTGTTGTGAGGGAGAGAAAGGAAATGGCATGTGAATGTTTAGGATGTCCCTCATATATAAGTGCTCAATAAATACTGACAGTATTAATGTTATTCTATATATTAACCAGTCAGAAATGTCAGAGATATCAAATATAAAAGAGAAGCCAAGACCTCTGCTGAAGTACGTGAGCTAACAATACTGCAGAACGCTTTGTCCCATGGGAATGAGCAGTCCATGGCTAACTCAAAGGAACTATTTGGAGTTGGTTGAATTGTAAACTTGGGTAAGAGGGATGTGGGAATAATCGACAAGAAGGACAGACACCTCACAGGAAGGAGGCACTGACAGGGAGTGGTAATGCGGCAGGGAAGAGGGGCAGGCAATTTCAACATTTCTACCCAAACTTCATTAAGGCCACTGAACCGCTGCAGACCTCTGACTTGCTTCCTGAAAAATCAATCTCTATTCATCCAGGGTCCTAGTCAGTTCTGTTCAGTTGTCTTTCTACCATAAGAGGCAAGTTCACTAAGTCAAGGGCCCTTTGTTTAAATTCTGTGATAGGAAACCAAACTCCATTGATTAAATGCACATAGCATCTAAAAAATGCCAAGTTCACAGAGTGCTTAATAAATAATCTCTAAATGTAAATTGTAAAAATGTAAAAATCTCTAAATGTAAAAAAAGAGTAAAAGGCAATTCCTTATTGGGTATGAAAAGAAATCCAACTACCATAGCATAGAGTGGTTTCCAAATAAACTAGACTTGTAGCTGGACTTGGAAAACAGACAGACAGACCAGAGATGTGGGCTTTAACTTGTTCCTCCTTAAAATAAATACTGAATCCTAGCTGAAAAACAAGTTACTTAAAGACACAGACAGACATCAAAATACCAAGGAGGTGGACTTCAGAGGCATGGCTCACACAAAACTTCCCCATGGGTCCACAGAAAGAACCTTTCCCTGTTTGCCTCAAACAACCAGTGACTATGAAACAAACAAAAGGACACCACTGCTCTTTCATATCTCTTCTACCCAAACGAACTGAGTGTTCAGGAGTTAAATTCTCTTCGGTGGCTCTTGCAATCCCCCTAGAATAGACCTCTAAAAGGAGACAGGCAGCTGTTTCAGAAAAGCATAAAGCAATAATCAGCCAACATTGCTTACCAAAGCACAAAGCTCTTGGGAACACAAGTGGTTATTCAAATCAGCCCTAAACTCTCTCTCTCTTTTAAATCCTCAAACTGAAAAAGTAGACTGGAACCCTTCAAAATCTCTCTGTATTTTACCTCCAAAATGAACAAGTGGTCAACTATTTATTTTCTCTTCAGTGCTATAGAAATGCCAGGACAGACACACGGAATTTCAGAATCAGGGAGGAAGAACTTCAGAAAGCTGCAGATGCATTATTTCTAGACAGAAGATTGAGGTTCAGCTGTGATTTCCATGGCTAATCTCTCCTCAAACTCTCAAAGAGAGAGGGGTCTTACCTTAAGTGTAGAAGCTTCAAATGCTGGCAAACGTTAGATGTTATAAAGTGGACCTTACCCAGTCACTGCTGCTTAGAGGCCATTATTTTAGCAAAACTGTCCACCTCCATGTTAACAAGTGCAAACTCTCTCACTTGACCCAAAGACTATTCCCAATATGATTGAGAAACTTACCTTTCCAAATTTGGCCACTCTTGCCTACTATTCCTCCTCATTATTCACTAACTACTACAACATGCTTTCTCCCAAGTCAATGTCCTTACATATGTATGCTCTTCCTTGTCCCAGGTGCCCTACCTAGTCAGTCTTCACTTGGCAAATTCTCACTGGTCCTCCAAGACCTAGTTCAAAGTCACTTCCACTGTGAAGCCTTCCCTGTTTGACTCAGGATGAGATAGCTGATCCCTTCACTGCCTCCACTACACTGCCCATCCTCTAGAGTCTAGGGAGCACTTGTAATATCCCTGTTTCAGGGTCTTTCCCCAGTGAAACCCTCCAGGCAAGAACTGTAGCTTATGTCCACCATAGGACCAAATTCTAGCATATTTGCTGAATGAAGCAAAATATAGGGCAAGTCTAGAAGCAGTGAAGACGAAAGGTTGTGTCTGGTATTTTCAACTGTGTGTGTATATATGTTATTGAAGTGAGAAACATGCAATTTAATCATAAACAATATATTTTTGACAATATCAACTGTTTCTGGCTAATAGCTATTTTTTCTGAAGGGTTTCATTTCTCATGGACAATAGAAAAATGTCTGAGAGTTTAACAAAATAATTATACGATTTTTATATGTAAGGGGAATTTCTATTTTCCTTACAAATACAAGTAGACTCTAATAAGACAATACAGATAAGTGCTTCTACCACAGGTTAATAATGATTAGAGATCTGTGCACTCTGAGGAATCTATTACTTGGTACAATAACTTCAATATAGGTTTGCTCCACCAGCCTGAAATTTTTATAATGGTGATCATTTTCAGACCACATTGTTGGAGGAAGTCACCAAGAGGTTGTGACTGCTGACTGACTCTTGAGCTGGGCCTGAGCAATTGGAAGCTCCTTATCTGCTCCCCTGACTTTGGAATGTATATAAGTTCTGCCCCTGGTTCCATAGCTGGTCCAGTTTCAAGCCTTGAGAGAGCAAGTTATTGTTGAGACCATGTGGGCCTGCTAAGACCACTATATAAATTTTTAAGGTTCTGGCAGGTAGATGTGGAGATCTATTCATCTTGCAGAGCCTAGGACAAACCTTGCAAGTAAGTTCCCTTGCTTCTTAAACCTGCCACCTGCCAATCTTGAGTGGTTTGTCTCTTTCTCTTGTATCTACTTACCCTCCCAGTATGGGGGCCAGTTTGTGAACAAACACACATCAAAAGGGCTCCTTCCATTAAGTTGTACCAAGGAATCCCGCCTAAAGACAGCTTTGTGTGAAGGAGGTCTCAGAGCATGGTGCCTCAGGTGGCGTTATAGGGCACAGTCGAGAGCATTAGTGTAAGTCATCCTATGTGGAAGAGACCATGTGGATGTGGGGGGGTGGAGGCAGGAGGTAGGGGCGGAGTGGGGTGAAGGCAGGTGGCAGAGCAGGAGTCTAGTCCCAAATATGTTGCCACCAACTGGATGTGGAACTTTGGACAAGGCAATTCCTGTCTGTGTTTTGGTTTTGAAATTTGTCGGACCAGATTTCTAAAGTGATTTCTAAGAACCATTTTGCCTCTAAGGTGACTCCAGGAGTAGGTAAGTCCTTTTCTTAGTTTTCAAGTACAATATTATTTTTATTATTTTGTATGCTCATTAAAAATTCATGTGAAACAGCCTTACAGAGCTGGCTTGGTATTATAATTAAAAATGAATTGACTTCAGAAATTTTCCATGAATGAAATGCAGTTTCTCTGAGTATTGCTCATATCCAATGTGAAAGAACAAAAATGTAAAAGTCTAACTATAAGATATAGAGGTTCTAATATGTAGAATGCAATTATTACATGCCAATCACTGTATATGCTTTATCTAACGTGGTCCTTACAGTAACCATCCCAAGGCTACAATTTTACCCTGAATTTACAATGAAGATACTGAGCATTGTCTTAGCTCGCTCAGTTCAGTTCATATTCAAACAATCTTATCCCCCTTTCCCTAACAGAATATGTATGTATATATAGTACTAGGAATACTAAAGATGGAAAGTATTAAAAATATGAGCTCTTGTGCCTACTCCCTTCTAGTCTGCAGCTGTTTTATCTTTCTGCTTGTTTTTTATTTCAAAAATGGTGATTTTTACTACTTGCTGTTTTCAGTTGATAGATGTGAGGCTCATAGAATAAAATATAAAATCTCTGTGTAATATAAAATACCACTTAACTTCAGATTATATGAAAATGCGGCTTACACAGCAGTTGAGGCAGAAATCTCTGGGGTCCATCTGAATCCTGGCTCTGATGTTGATCACATGTGTGACCGTGGGCAAGTTGCTTAACCTCTCTGTGCTTTAGATTCCCTATCTGTAAAATGGAGATAATAGAAGCAGCTAATGCTTATGGAATTCTTAAGAATATTACATGCATGGAAAACGCTGCAGTGCCTCACACGTAGGATGCATATAATAAACGTCAGCTATCATTAGTACTATTTTCTCACTAGGGTAGAGTGCCATGAGAGCAAAGTCTGCCATGTTCAACATGGTGTCTTCAGCACCTGGAACAGTGGCTGGCTCTGGGAAACATTTAACAAATATTTATGGGTCCATATAACACGTACACGCCCACAGCACTGTGGCCTCCTTCTGTTAGACTGCACATAATATTAATAGAGCAAAATTGAGAGAGTCTCTTGGGAGAGGTTTCCAAAATAATGGGTACATTTTTAATCAATCCCAAAATCTGTTAATTATATACAATATCTACAGATTACAGTATCTAGGTGATTAGACCCCCTAATGAGAATGTTAATCTCATTACTTTCTTTCAGGGAAAAATGAGAGGGAACTAGCAGATACACGATTAATCTCCTAGTTTGAATAAAGATGGTAGGTAGTGACATTTTAAGTTTAGAAAGATTACACACACAACAAACATTGAGGCAGAAGGCAGCCTATTTAATTACTCCCTAGTCAGAGTGACATCGGCAAGCATCTTGTCTGACGGGCAGAGGGTGGAATCCAGGGAATCCAGTTACTTCCTGTTGCCACAGCCCAGATGATTGATCTTAATTCCTAGAACAACACTGCATTTTCCACTTCCCACTTTACAGATGTGGAATCAGAGATTTAGAGGAATTACATAATCTGTCCAAGAAAACATAGCATGGTTTCAAAAGAGGTCATTTTATTTCAAAACCAGTGTTGTCTCCATTAAACTAAACCTGGCAAATAGAAAATTCTCAGTAAATGGCTAGTATCAAAGAAAATTTTTTACCCTTTTTTCCCCCTGATTGTCTAGAGACGGTAATGGGAGTGATGCTTGGCCTGCTCTTAATTTTAAGTGGACTTTCAGCCTTTTCTGAGGACTCACTCAGCCTTCCCTGGCTCAGTGGGGTGGGATCCCTGGAAGAAGGGGCTTCACTGGCTAGGGGGTTCCTGGCAGCTCTGCCTAAAGCTAATCCTGAAGCTGATTCTTATTCTGTGGCCCTCCAACAACTTGCAGGAGACGTCCATGGAACGCCTGAGGGAAAGCTCATATTCCACCACCACCCATCCCCACCCCAGCTTACCAAAATGGAATTTTTAGCGGTTAGGCCTGGAGGTCTGCATTTAAAAATCTTCAGGGGATTCTGATGTGTATTAAAGTTCTGTGAATAAACAGTAAAACTTTGGGGGACACTGTACCTGGTAGACAACAGGGACAGGATTTGCACACTTGCAATTAGGAGAAGCTGCTGTATCTCAGAGCTTTTTTGAACAGGACAAAATCTTCCAGGGCCCATGTGCCAGGCTTCCTTGTCAGTGAGAAATGACAAAGTCTGGCCTCTTGGTTCCTGGAGGATAGCTGGGAGTCTGTTTTGAAGAGGGAGGCAGGGCTAGGCCAAGAGGAAGACGGTCTGGGACTTTCCAAGGGGACTTGGCTATGATAGGAGTTGGGAGCTCAGGATTGGCTAGGTTTCCTCTGTGCAGGATGAGAGAATGAAAATAACTCCAGACTAAATGTCAGGCATGGTATTAAGTATTACTTGCATTATGGAATTTAATCTTCACAATTAAAATATATGCAAATATACACAATTAAAACAGAGTCAGTATGGCGTGGTGGCAAAGTGTTTGTGCTCTGAAAGACTTGGGTTTGTATTTTGACTCATTATTGGCAAGGGCTGTTTCCTCAACTCTCAATATTCCTTCAAAAGGGGTTTGTGAAGTTTCATGCTGAAGATTTCTCACCAGACGGTTGTTTTTTTCTCCCCTGAAAACAACCTTGCCCACAGGCCTTAGGCCCAAGTATAGCCCTTTATATGCAAGGGAGAATCACAAGTCTGTTTTCCTCTAGCTGACATGAAAATCTAGAATTTAGGATGATTGAGATTTGAAATGAGGCACTTAAGAATTGTGTCCTCCTTAAGTTTCCTTCCAAAACTCCCAAATGCACTGCATCCCCTCCTCCAATTTGGATGTGCATGGTTAAGGCCTTGTGATGGGGAAGGAAATAAATGAGGAGTTCAGAAGGGACTGTAATTTGTAATTTGGGGCTCTGTGAGAGCCTTGCTGTGCCAATGAGCCAGGGTTGGGGCCCTGCTTGACTTCTATGGCTTGAGGTGCCATTTAGTTCATTACAATACATGACAGTGGTATTTTGGGTTTAACTTTATTACTTCAGGTTCCTGGGACCATCTGCTAGGGCTGTGGATCTCAACAAAAAAGCAGAGGCAGATCCTGGGTGGCTGGTTTGAGCAGTGTGGCCCGGGTGGGCTTCCAGAAAAGATAAGTGTTCACTTCTAGGGTGTAGGTTGGGATTTAAGAACATGTGGAAATTGCTTTTTATCCTGGGCATCTCTGAAAATCTATGGAACTAATTATGAATTCCAGACGGGGGTGTTATCCACATAATCTCGTTACTTTATCTCTAGAAATAGTGGAAGTATTTTTCTCCCAGAGTTGTAGTGGAGGTGAAACAACATCAACATGGAATTGCTTAAATGCACAGTTCAGATAAAATCCTGGGGAGACTGATAAACAAGTACAGGATTGTTTAAACTGGTGGGTTAATGTGTTAATTAAACAATTTTTTTCAATTACCACTAAAATAAGGATTACTACCAGACAGTTCTGTTAGTTCATTTAAACTTATTGAACTTAACTAAATGAACAAAATTCTATTCTTTAAAAACATTCTATTCTATAATTTATACTTTTTACTACTTCAGAAGTGACCTTTCTGATGTCTAATTGAGTTAGGGAGTCTTATTGTATAAAAAACTTGAGTTTCTAAGAAAACCACCTTGTGTTAACCCATCTCTTGCTGTTGATCTAGTGCTGATGGTAAGAGCAGTTAGTAAGAAGTCTCAGAAAGCCTATATAAAATCAAATGCCCTCTTCTATGGTTCTGTGTCTATACTCTGTCGCAGCCTACGGCTGGAAGTTTAATTCAAGACTTCCTCAGAGTTGAAGCCCAGGTGACTTAGCTGAGGTGACTGGAAGGCAGGAAGTGTGTTGCCTAGCAACTGGAAATATTTGAGACTATCCAGTACCTCTTCTGTTTAATGTTCACAGTTCTTTTTTTTAATTGAATTTATTGGGGTGACATCAGTTAATGAAATTATATAGGTGTCAGGTGTACAGTTTTATAGTACATCACCTGTATCTTGTATTGTGTGTTCACCACACCAAGTCCAATCTCCTGTCGCCATTTATCTCCCTGTACCCTCTTCTACCTCTTCCCACCCCCCTTCTCTCTGGTAATCACCATACAGTTCTCTGTGTGCATGTGGGTTTGTTTTTTTAACCCCTCCACCTTTGTCACTGTTCGCAGTACTGATTTTCCAATACACATAGCAGGTGTTAAGCCTCCTGTTTAGATTTTAAAAGCATGAAACAGAGTAGTGAAAAGCAGAGACAGTGCTTTCATTTGCATACTAACAAACTGGCTTTGGCCCAAAGTCTTTGGGAATTTGCAGAGACTCATTTCCTTCATGTTGATTTCCCCTTCCTTCTCCCCCAAATAGAACTAGTACACAGCTATTTTTTTCCTTCTTTAAACTGTAAGAGGAGTTTAAGCTTCTTGTATAGCAGACAGTCGTGCTGAGAATGTTGATAAAGGAGGCAAGGATAGAAAATACCTGACAAGGTCATTCATTCATTCGTTTGTTCTCTCACTCATCCATTGGTAAAATAAATATGTGCAGTGTTGTTTAATAATTAAGAGCCAGAAACCAGACACACTTGAGTTCAAATCCTTACTTCACTTTGATGGACCTCATTTGAAGTCATTTAACCTCTTATTAAACTTCAATTTCCTCTTTATAAAAGAAAATAATAATCAGACCTGCCTTTTACAGTTTTTTGCGGGGAAGGGGTGGTGAAAATTAAATAAGATAAAGTAGGTAAAGGGATCAACATAGTTCATAGTACAGAAGGAGCTCTCATTAAATTCGGGTTACACTGTTGTTACTGTAGCCATTTCTGCTGGAAAATGCCCACTGGAAGTCCAGACTGCGATGTGGAGGTTTCCATAACTTCATGGAAAAGAGTAGGCTCTGGAGTCAGGTTACTTGCTTAGCAAGTTTCTTAACCTGTCAGTGCCTCAATTTTCTCAGGTGGAACATGAGGCTAATGATAACATTTTACTCTACAGATTGTTGTGAGAATTAAATGAGAGAATATTGTAAAGACCTTAGCCTTGTGCCAGGCACGTAGGGGTTGTGAGTCATGAAAGATGGGGACTGTCTCCATTGTTATATATCCTTGCTGCTGAAGTTACAAAGATGAATAAATTGTGGTCCTTGGTCTTGAGCAGTCTCGCAGGGCTGCAGGCATTTGCTGGGCACACTTAAAACGAATTACCTGAAAAGGGACAAGTATGACAACAGAGGTATAAACAGAGGCTGTAGAAGTCCCAGTAAGGACATTACTTTTCTAAGGCAGCCATTGGAACTGTGATTCTCACACTTGGCTACACATTAGAATAACCTTTAAACGTGACTGATACTTGGATTTCCCTCCCAGAGATTTCAGACATGTGACCTGGGCATCAGGATTTTTTAAAGCCCTTGGATGATTTTAATGTGCAGCCAAGTGTTGGTACTGGTCATACTTAGTGCAAAATTAGTGCAGGTATCTAGGAGGATCCTTGAGGTTCTTATCCTTGTTATCTGTTCCCTACCAGGAACAGTTCAGAGTAGCAACTGCAATAGTAGCAACACCTTTGATTTTCTAGTTAGAATACTAACACTAGTACTAATACAGACAGCAGCCAAGGTAATTTATTTGGAACATACCATGTGCCAGGTGCTTCTAACTTCTCATTTAATCATCCGTACAACCCCGAGTTAGGTAATTTTATCTCCTTTACAACAAATGAGGAAGCCAATGATTAAAAAATGTAACCAATTTTCTCAGAGTCTCACGGTTAGTAAGTGACAGTGCTGCTGTACTCTTAACTCAGCTATAAGCTAACACTTCCTTCCAAAGACCCTAAAACTGGACTTGCCACTCACCATTTTTCTTCCTGTGTACCTTCGCTTGCAAATAGAAAAAACAAACAAACAAAAAAGCAAAACTAGCTGTGCTTTGTGTTGATATGCTAAATAAGTCAAGCTAACTGGGGGGTCTCTTTGGTGGAGCAGCACTGGGATTTTCCCCCGGGTCCCAGAAGCCCTGATGGCAGTGTGGAAGTACAGAGGGCTGCAGAGGTTGGGAGGTGGAAGAGCAAGTAAGCGTGGGACCTGGGTAGGGTCTGCAGCTACAGAGAGCCGGCTTTGTTCACCAAGCGAAGTACTTTGGTTCTGGCATAGGGCCACAAGCCAGAAAAGAACAACTTGCCCCTTTCTTGAAGTTCCCCAGGGCTCAGTGGCATTGGCCGGATTGGGAGTGGAAGGCTGTAAGGTTAGAAAGACTAGGGAGACCACCACTTGTGTCTAGTCAAATTTCATCTGCATCCGCTTGGCAGCAGTGTTCACCTTCTAAATGTGGTTGTTTCTGTGCACTCCAAAGGTCAGGTTGGTGAAGGTTGTTACTGTCACCTTACCATACAAAGGGCATATGATCACAAAAGGAAACAGTTGTTCTTTGGGGAGGTCCTACTCTGTGCCAGGCACTTTGCATATATTATGTCATTTAATTATGAAAAAAATCCTATGAGCTTGGAATTATCATGACCTAGATAAAAACACTGAATTTCCAATACTGTAAGTATTTTGCTGGAGATCAAGCAGCTGGTGATTAGAGAACAAGGCAAATAGCTGCCTGTGGCTGCTGACACCAAAGGCAGGGAGGGGCCGTCAGTAGAAGGGTTTGCAATCAGCCTCCAGCAACTGACTGTGAGAGCTGCCAGTCCCAGCTTCCCCCTCCCCCTAAGTACTCAAAGGAGTCTCTGGTGGTCTGACAGGAGGGTATGGGAAGCAGGGGCTTGGTAGAACGAAGGCCAAAGTATGTCTTCCATGTTTGGACTTCTCTCTCTCTGCGTCTATGTCTATTTTTTTGGTGTAACTCTTTTTGGAAGAAGGGGATGGAGTTCTATTCCTTGGTACTTGGCATTCCATTTCCTGAAGGATATGATTTTGACCCTGATTTTGGTATTTCATTTGAACTATAATTAATTCAGATATGCTAAATCTAAATAGCAGTCAAAAAAAGCATAGAATTGAATAACAGTAGCAAAAATGACTACTATAGACAACCATAAAAAGAATTCTTTTTTTAGTCTCTTCCCAAATACAAAGATCATAACCCTTCTAGAGGGGGTGTGTGTGTGTGTCAGGAACTCATTTTCAGACCTTTCCTATGTGATTAAATTCTAGTTTGAACATTTCTATGACCTTTAATTTATGAATATAAAACACCCTCTCATCTATTTCATTTGAATGTAGACAACGTAGTAACTACATTGCACTGTACCTGATATGGGTTCTTGGCTAATCCAATCCCAGCCTATGGGATGACCTGAGGGACAAGTCACGCCTGAGTGCTAACAGGTATCTGCCAGTAGTTGGACAATATCTCCCACTCCCTAGGAGCTGTTGCATAGTGACAGCGTGGTTGTCTCAACCCTGTGACTCAAAAGCGACCATCTAGAAATATGTCCAAGAACCACCCCTGTATTGCTGGGGGGAAGGGCTAGGGACTCAGAGTAGGTTTCAGCTCAAGAGTCAGGTGAAGCCACCAGTGGGTTGTATAAGGATGTAGTCAGTGGAGAGGTACTCCAGATGTTGGATTGGGATTAGCTTGAAGGCTCTTCTGAGACCTGGGACCATGGATGTATGGGACTTATGGGAAAGGGCTTTGAGAAGAGGTCAAAGGAGAGTTTCTGCTATCTTGTATTTGAATTTGAAGAGGAGGAAAGGGTGGTGGTGACTGGTACCCAGGGAAGTGAGAATAGAAATGGAAGAGGCTGGAGACGTGGGAGTTTCTCTATATGGAAGTTAGGAACTGATAGTGGTTGAAAAATACTGGCCACTCAAATGTACCATTTATTCCTAGCCTAAATAAAAAGGCCCTAGTAATAGGCGGGAACTGAGCATAATGCAAGAAAGGTGGAGTTTAGTCTTGGTTCTCTCATTAACTGACTTTGAGAAAGTGAGTTAACCTTTTAAAAATATTTATATTATTTTTAAATTTTTATTCATTAATTTTAAAGAAAGAGAAGAAAGGAGGGAGGGAGAGAGAGAGAGAGAAACATCAGTTTGTTGGTCTGCTCATTTATGCACTCATGGTTGATCCTTGTATGTTCCGGGACCTGGGATGGAACCTGCAGCCTTGGAGTTATTGGGGTGACACTCTAGCCAACTGAGCTACCCGGCCAGGGTGTCAGTTAACCTTTTGAGTCTCACATTCTGATTGCTTTTTTGTTCTCCCTTCTGATGAGGTATCTTTAAAAAAAGGTTTTACCTTTGTGAAGAGGATGTTTGTTTAAAGCAGCACTGTCCAAGAGGTTTTTTCTGCAGTGATAGAAATGTTTTAGAACTCTGAACTGATCAATACCCTAGCCACTAGCAAAATAGGCCTCAAATTGAGCATTTGAAAAATGGCTAGTGAGACTAGGCTAATGGCTATCATATTAAACAGCCTTATCTACATAGCTTGAAACACAAGAGTGTGATTCTCTGTTTGGAATGTGTATAGGGGGTAATGTTCAAAATATTTTACAAATGGCATAAACAGGGAAGAGACTATCTTATTAGGTGACCTCTCTCATTGGCCTGCCACCATTGTTTTGAACCACCAGAAAATGTTTGTTTGAGAGTGTAATTTACACAGCAAATTATACCTAGGGCATGTCATTTTTTATCACGGTGCTTGAAACTTAATTGTTTTCCATGGAGAATGGAGATTTTAAATAAAATTATCTAAACATAAAAGCATTTCATTGACTACTAAAGCTTTATTTTTCAAATGCCAGCATTACAAATGGAGAGGACTCTCTTCTCCAGGGCATGATGTTTCTTGGCCCACAAATGAAACCTTCTCCTTTAATGCTTACAAAAATGTAATTTGGACCTTACTCCTGAATGATCTCTGGGCTTAAAACTCTGGGAATTGTGTTGATTTTTACCATCACTCAAACCACCTTATTCCCCACTTCAACATTACATAATAAAGGCTTAAAAATGAATCATAAATAATTCCTTTGGAATTATTCAGTATTTAGAAAGAGCGTGGGTCTACAGCCAACAGTAGCTCACATGGAAGAGCCAAGACAGATGCACTCATGGGAGCAGATACACGTTTACGTGAACACGGCCCTCGGAGAACGTCTACAGTCCTGTGACTCTCAAAGCGTTCGTGATCCACTTACGCTATATGTATTTTCCTGCAATTTGGCTCAACATTAACTGAGTACCATTAGTTAAGGAATAAAACATTTTTTCCCTGTGATTTGTATTTTACCTTGTATTTGTAAATTTCAACATGAATAAGGGGTTTGAATGGCTCCTGCTTTTTTTCTGGGACTCTGAGGGACTCTATGGAACTACCTGAATGAAATGACAGCCAGAGCCAAAGGGGCACAAATGGAAAACTAAATATCCCCCTGTTCTTTCTCTTCTATTTCTCCCTCCTTTTTTTCAGACACTCCCTCTTTGCACTGCTAAGACCTTTGGGAATAGCGGAATGGTGGAAGGCATGCAGGCAAATCTCAACTCCAAAACCATTCCAACTCTGTGACCTTGCGCTCCAGTTTTCTCCTCTACAAAATGAGAACTCAAATACCTGGCAGAGACGAAACTATAAAGTATTCAGCACGGAGCAAAGAGGAGCCCCTTAATAAGTGGTTTTTAATATCATTGGTCAGGTCTCACTGTCATTTCTCTCTTTATTTTCTGACCCTCTTTCCATTTTCATTTTCCTCATTTTTTCTTTTCTTTCTGTTAATTTTAATAATCAATTTCATATTTCTCTTATCAATCTTAAAACTTTAATGTTTGATAAGGCCATATGTATAATTAACTAGATAACTAATCTTCATCCCTTTCTTCTTCTTTGGCTGCCTGCTTTTCATTGTCAACAAATATAGTCATCTCTACTAACTAGTCATATACATATCTATGTCTATCTATATCTATATCTATACCTATCTATATCTGTATCTGTCTATATCTAATTTATCTTATATATTCTAAAAAGATGATAAAATGAAGGAATTCACTAGGATAAAACTATGTAAGCAAGAATAAAGAAAAATATTACTAAGTACCCACTTTATATCAGGTCTGGGATTAGATACTTTCAGTAAAGAAGGAATGTGTGGTGTGTGTACCCTAACTCCATCGGCTTCTATGGACAGACATTTTACAGCGATGGGTTCAGACGAGGTTCATATCCCTTGATTAACATTTTTTAGCACTGGTACCTACATAGAAATGAGAGCTATTAAAATTTAAAAGAAAATCATCAGACTGAATCTATTTTTGTGTTGGAAAAAATTCACCTGGAATTCAAGCAACATTAATTAAGTGAGCTTAAACTGACTGTCACAATAAAATCCCATAAGGGATGACCTTTGACTTTTATAATATGGCTCAGTTGAGCTCAGTTTCATACTGAACCAGGCAAAATGTCTATAGATTTAAGATGCTATTTTAAGAGAATTTTAAAAACAAGAAAAATTTTTTGGGTTTCCCTTCCTTCCTTCCTTTCTTCCTTTCTTCCTTCCTTTGCTACTTGTCAAGAGGATGTTGTTGTTGACGACGAGTTGGTACAAGAAATGAGCTCCTGTTTCTGTATCTGGAGTGTCATTAGCTGGAAGTACCTTTTCAAATTTCTTCCTAAATCTGTCACATTAGATATGGAAGAATACTTAGGATTCTTATGTTTTATATGGAAATGACCATATGATAACACAAAGAAAATCTCTTCCCCTCTTTAGAACTATATTTTGTTTTCGAGACAGGAGGGCATTGGACTAGCACTGTACCATCTACAAAGTCCTTTCAATGAATCTTAAGTTCCCAGGGTCAGGTGATTTAATTAACATCCTGGTTAAAAGATGGTAAGCTGGAAGAGAGTTTGTCCATATACTTTCCAAAATAATTGTTTACTACTTAAGGTTGAGGTATAAAATGAAATTTTAAAGACATCTGATAAATAATTTTAGACAGTGAAATGGAATTATTCAGTTGATAGAGGTAAGTATTGAACTGGGTATCAGTGAACCTGGTCTTTTTCAAGGTAGTTTTGTATCCATAAGTAATCAATATGAATTCTATGGGATTTAGTTTTTTAATTGAAAAATTAATATAATTGTCTGCACAGATTTACTGTGAAGATTAAATGAGATTAGGCACTTTAAAGTACTTTGCAAACTCAAAGGCTTTTAAAAGGCCTATAGATCTCTGGATCATTCTGGTGGTATGTTTTAGAGGAGATTCCATGTACTGTCCAAAAGTTGATAATGGCATATGGCCTTTAAGCATCATTCCAACCTTGAATCTATCATATGAGGATCAAATCTTCCTGTGGGTAAACTATGCATCGTGCTAAATCTGAGTACATTATTTTATAAAGGGAAATTATAGTTTGTGTGTGGTATGTTCTTAAAGAGCTTGCATGATAGAAACTTTGAATAATCCAAGGCTAATTTTCCCAAACTGATAGGAATAAAGAAGGAGAGGGCATTGTCAGAGCATAGAAATCTACAACCATTATGCCAATTCCTCTCTCACTTCATTTTTCTTCCACTTCCTTCTCCCTTATTCCTTCTTTTCCTCTTCCTCCCTGTATTGTTTTTCCTTGTCCTCTTTACTTTCCTTCTCCCCTCCTTTTTGTTCTCCTTTTCTTCCCTCATCTTTTCTTTTCCCTCATCCTCTCCTCCTGCTCTTTGTTCTTCATAAATGCTTTTATAAGTCTAGAGGTAGAATTATCTATTATTTATTAGAGCTCTCTCTCCTAAATCAGCAACTCATTATTTCTTGGCACATATTTGGTCTTCTTTAAATTGTTTTAGCATATCTAAACTATCCTCCAAAGTTTTGTTTTATTTTATTTTTTATTTTGCAGTAGCACCATAATTTCATTAATGACTAGAAACTTTACAATGGTATAGGGATTTTCAACCTTTTTCGTCTCATAGCACACATAAACTAATTACTAAAATTCTGTGGAACACTGCCCTGGCCAGTGTGGCTCACTTGATTGGAGCACCTGTAAACCTAAAAGATGTAGGTTCGATTCCCAATCAGGCCACATGCCTAGGCTGAGGGTTCGGTCCTGGTTAGGCAACCAGGCAACATCCTTGTTTCATCAACAATGAAATAGGGATGTTTCATTATTGTTTCATCAACCAAGGCAACATCAGTATTTCCCACCATCTTTCTTCCTCTCCCTTCCCCTCTCTCTAAAATCAATAAGCATGTCCTTAGGTGAGGATAAATAAAAATAAAAATAAAATAAAATTCTGCAACATGCTGAAAAGTATATTTTTTGCTGATCTGAAAACAGTATGTATAGTTTTGATTGATTTACACAAAATAATAATAGTAATTCCTTACCCTTTTTGCTGCAAAGTGACTTTAAAAAATCAGGTGTCTGTGCTTGTATATAACAATTTCTGGTACCAAGAATTAGCCAATCAGATGCAACCTTATCATGCAATATGACCAGTAAGATGCAACTCTATATTATATGACCTATATATTTATGACTCAAGACAGGGCATTCACACAGGATGGCTATTGTTGTGTTAGCTGTTGTCATTTTTTATTTGACAATCTAAGGGAAAAGAGATCAGTGACCCTGACTAAATTGTCAGGTATTGCATGTTTTAAAAATTCTTGCAACACACTGGTTGAAAATCACTGCTATAGTATATAAAAAAGCAGTATATAATTGTAACAGTGAGTGTTAACAGCCAAATAGTCACCAGAATTATCTACCAAAGTTTTAATATGTATAACAATATGGTTCACATGATTCTGAGAAAAGGTATCAGTTACTGATGCCAGTTGGTAGCAGCAATTACAGAGTTTATAATTCATTTGGCTTGCTAACTTTGATTTCTGTGGTTCTAGATTTTTAAAACACAGATTTGCATTATATCCAATTTTATGTATAAAGTGACTTCATTAATATTGTCTATATTATAGTATTTAAAATTTTCATAATGTAAGCTACACAGAACATCAATCATACTACATGTTAAGTATTGTTCTTACAACTCTTACAAAGGGACTTTCCCTAATGTCTACCAACATTTATGTATGGAAACCTAGGTTAGCTAAGTTTAATACTTTTAAAATGACAAGTGCCATAGCCAGAAAGCAACAGAGAATAAAATTACTCAGATAAACAAATATTTGCAACTTCTTTCAGCATATGAAAGATGTCCAACGACACATAAGCTAATCACTCAACCACTGCTGCAGCCCCTGCTGCGTTCTCTTTTCCTTTGGTGAGGTTTCCATAGTAATATTTAGTAAGAGCTCATCGTTTCAATGGAGGTACTGTGGAGTAGTGGTAGGAGCTTATGACTGGAGCAAAAAGACTCAAGTTCAAGTTGTGGTCCCACCACTCCCTGGCTTTAAGATCTTGGTAAGACACCTAACCATTCAACCTTTGTTTCTTCCTTCAGATAAAGGAAGGGGAAAAGTAGTGTTTCCCAGAGTATTTGAGTATCAAATCAGATCATTTAGCTGACTGCATTCTCTAACTGCTAAAGTGCTACATAAATGCAAGATGTTATCACTAGTAAAACAGATCTTTGAACACTATTCAAAGCACAATAATATGAGAGTAAAATGATATTCTTAAAAATTGTGATTACCAAGATGCTCACCATTACCAAGACAATGTATTTTTTAATGCCGTTTTGGAGGAGAGAATGACAGATTCACTATAACAATATAAATTTATACTATAATATCCAGCACTTAGTATTTTCTTTGTACTCAGGTTTTTCTGAACATTCTTTCATTTAAAGTTTTATAATACATAAAATGCTCTGAAGACTTCTGTTTGACTTAAGTGACAGCTGATAATGAGTTTAAGGATCCTTTTCTGTTTCTTATATTTTTAATTCTTACAGAGTATTTTCTTTGACGTGTAAAAAACTTACTGAAACATTTGCTATTCAAACAAGAACACACACTGATAGTAAAGCTGATATACATTGATATTCACATTTCTAGATATGAATACGAAAGGAGTTCACCATATTTACTTCAGTCTTACTTTAGTTTTCTCATATTCCACAACATAGTCTTTTGTCCTTCCATAGCAATGAAAGAATGTTCAAATGTAAATAAATCAATCTATAAAGACATAAAATTTGAGCAGGAAGTTCAATTGTAAAAAATAATTAAACATTTTAAATTCCATCTTTTTTTAGGTAACTTTTTTTTTGCTTCTTCTTTTATTGTTTTTGGAATTACAGATAGGACAATACCAGGAGAGGTCTCTGAGATACATCCTCTCGAGATATACTAGGACAAATTATAAATGAAAAAGCATTGTTACTTTTCAGTCTCAGCATTAGCACATTTATTTTTTCTATGCTATACAAGTTCTATTTTTGTGTGTTCTTCCCACTATAAATTTGCCATCATGTTTGTTTTTTATTAGAATAATAGTTATTTACTTATTATTCACTTAATCTGAAGCCTGAGGTAATATAGATCAATAAGACTTGATGATAAATTTCATAAAGTTGTCACAAAATATGATTCTACACCGGCTTTATTTATTCTAGAGATGAAGTAGCAAAATTTATGTCCTAATACTAAACCTCAAATTATTGTCCTATAAAATATCTTTCACCTGAGCACTGAGAATCTCATTAGTTTCTTTATCATTATGAAACTGCTAAGACCTGAGAATTATCTGAAATATAAAAAGCAAAGGAGACAGTTGTAGGCTACTTAATTCTGTAATTCCAATTTTTTCACCCTAAACCTAATCTCTTTTCCCTCCTCACGTTTCATTAATAAGTTCTGGAATATTACTCAAACTTTAATCGACCGAGTTACCTTAGTAACAGTGGACCCGAAGTTGCCAGTAAGAAGATTTCAGTTGTGTCAGGCAAAGGTATTTTTTCCTTTGAATTATATTCATCTGTAGTTTCATCTTCAGGAAGAAAGCTTATTTAAAAACAAGTAGTTTATAGAAATGTTCTGTAGCCAAGGATTGTTTGATTTTTTCTTTCTTTTTCTTCACATTTAAGAGTATTTTTAGACAAGACAAAATAATTTAATGCAAATACTGAAATTTTCAAAGCTATAATATTTTCCTGATATTCTCTGTTGGTTGCTCAGGAACAAAAACAGGAGCCATAACAGTAGAAGTTAAATAATAAAAAATTTAAATAATACAATTTGAGGTTCTGCATCAAACTTGATTTTACAAACCCCTGGTTATTTCTCTGGCGTTTGAAACTTCTCTGCCCTGCAGAGCTTTTTGCATCTTCTGTAATTGTTTTACTCACAGGATTCCTGGGCATTATTCTAATTCCCACAGACAGCAGGAGGCATCAGAATTTCACTGCGTGTGTGTCTTGCCTTTCATGATATCTTTGCGAAGGTCTTCTGTTAGTAGTAGCTCATTCCCACTGCACAGGTAGGTAGAAACTCCAGATTCAAAAATACACCAAGGCTTATTACGAAAATATGGTGAGAATCAATGAAGAGACTTTCGAATGTGAGCACAAATTTTTCTTTTATCAGGTCATGAACAAAAGAATCTGATCTGAATCCCCGAATTATTCATGCAGTTCACTCTCGGCACGCAGAGTTAAATCAGGAATCAACCCTTTTTCAGTGGCACTGCCTTTATTTTGGAGAATGTCACAGTTGCAGCCAAAGATGTAGAGTTTTCCTTATTTCCCATTTTAAAGAGAATCCCCATGCAGATTCCTGGATGGAAATTCAGAGCTCTTCAGTGCTATTCTTATTCATCTCCATTGGGCCACTTTGTCCTTGGATGGGATTTGTTTTCCTAAATCAAGCATGCTCAAGAGATAGTCCCATCTGTCTAAATCTGTTCACAGATTCCATACAAGAGACACTTGCTAATTTGCTTCCACGCTTAAAAAAGTAAATAAAGGCTGTCTGCACTTCTTGCCAGTAGAAATGCACGATCCACAGTTGGTTGAAATATGGTTTGTTCCTCTTTTAAATATACATAAGGCTTTCTGAACTAAGCAGATACAGTATGTATAGATGTCACTCTCTGATTCATTAGGATGTCTCTCCTTGGTAACTAGCTTTTCCTCTTTGGTGATTTGTGTTTTGGGGAAGCTTTTCAATTAAAGATGAACAAAGTAAAAGTTGTACACAATATACAGATATGGACCTAGGGACATAATAAAAAGGCATTACTGAAAAGTGACAGTTTCCTATTTGCAAAAGTGTGGAGCCACCAGGGGCTTGTTCAGTTTAACATACAGGAATGGCTGGGAATGGGTTATGGAAGAACACTAGTTACAGTGCTGGGGTTCTAAAATGATGTTTCTAGACAATATATCAACGACAATTTCACAAGAACATGGGGTTGTGGTAGTCAGTTTGTTTCACTTAAGTCTGGGGGTGTTTCTGCTTAAGTTATCCAGAATTTGCAACTTGGTTGGCACTCATCTCTAATTTAAATAGAGTAAAGGATTATTGACTTAGTATCGACTGGATTATTAAATACGTAACTAGGTTGTCTTTTCCCAATTTCCGCCTACTATTGTTTATTCCTTCAGACCGATACTGTTTAAAAGAGGCTGCACTTGCTAGATCATGAAACATTGTTGATGACCTCAGAGTGAGGAGATAAAAATAGCCCAGCTTTGGAATTAATACTGCCTGACAAAAGTCTTTTCACCTGCATGCCAATAGCCCTGCAAGGCAATGTGATGATGTTTTATAAAAACAAGTGATGAACTATTAAATATTAATTTCTTAATTTAAAAACGGGGCCAGTGTTGATGTGGCTGGCTGATTTGGCAAGATGAGCAAGAGCTGCCTTGATCTTCCGCTGCCTTTTGATGGTGCTAACACTCACAGGCTATTATTGGAAGTGCTAACCCTGTGCCTCCACATCACAAGACAGCAGTCACCCCAGGGGGTCTATGGAAGAACCACTCAAAGAAACATTCTCAAGTGTGGATTTTTGGGGCTAAACTAGGGTATCCCTATTGCTTTTAAAATACTGACAGCTACTGGTCCTAGCCTCAGCCCCATTCCTCTCTACCAAGGTCCGTTAGTGGCAGAGCCTAGACCTAAATGTAAACCTAGGCTTGCCTCATTCCACAGCTTTTTGGATCTTCACCGAGATCACTGACTCTTCACCAAGATCACTTTACCTTGTAATCAATACACCTCTCTTCTCAGTGGGTGACCTCAGACCCAAGTGGAATTAGGCAGAGACAGCTTCCCTGGAGGAGCTGCTCAGCAGTCAAGGGTCTGAAGAAGAGTGTGAGGAGAGGGGGAGAAAGCCTTCTAGATGGGTGAAAGAATTACGGTAATTTTTTTTTTTTTTTTTAGGTAAGAAAGGGATAATGTGGCAGAGGAGTGTTTTTGATATGTGTTTGATAATCTGGAAATCAGGATCATCAGCAAAGGGAAGCAGTTGGTAGGTGAAGGTTAAACTGAATTTAGGCTGCTCTGTCCAGTGTAATGGCCACTAGTCACATACGGCTATTGAGCACTTGAAATGTGGCTAGTATAAATTGAGATGTGCTGTAAGTATAAAATGTGCACCTGAATTTCAATACTTAGTATAAAAAAGAATGTAAAATATTTCATTAATAATTTCTTTATGGTTACATGTTACCATGATAACATTTTAGATATATTAGGTTAAATAAGGTACATCATCAAAATTAATCTGAGCTGTTTCTTTTTACTTTGCATTAATGTGGCTATTAGAAAATTCAAAATTGCATATGTGGCTCACATTTGTGGCCTGCACTACATTTCTATTGGGCACTGTTGATCTAGAATTTGAACTTGAAGGGAATACTGCTTAGGAGATGCTGAAGAAGTGATCTAAGTAGGTAAGTGATACAATGAAAATTATACTTGAGGATAGTGTTCATGGCTTTTGCAGCTTAGAAAAATTTGCAGAGACAGGACACTGGTCCATTATCTTTCTTAATCCTCACAAGGATCTTGGTATGTAAGTATTCTTTTTTTTTTCACAAGTAAGAATATTAAGGTTTGGAAGTGCTAAGTAATTTTCCCCAAGTTACCTAGCCTAGTGAGAGAAGATTGGGGATTCAAACTCTAATCTGCTCCGTGTCCTTCCACTTGACCTAGAAAATGGAGAATGGCAAAAGCTCCTTGAGACCTGACTATGGAGTTGGGGAACACCTAGCAAACACTGAAATGAAAAAGTTAGCAGGCCTTGAGAAGAGACTAGTGTAAATGGTTAAGAAAAAAGATTTAAGCAAACCTTAGAATTAAGAACCCTGGAGATACAGCGGTGAAATGAGATAAAGTCCCAGGCGTCAAGTTGGGGGTTACGCTTATGAAAAAGTGCTGGTCTCTTCAAAACCCATTCCATGAATGAATTCCAATAATATACTTTGAGCTCTCACTTTGTAAAGCACGGCTAGCGGAGTGGGAGGCAAAAAGAATCACAAAATACAGTCTCTAGTCTCTTGTCTGCTTGGGAAGGAAAGAATCTAAGCCTGTGAAACCATTGACAGGGAACAGAGCTTGGGATAGAGAAAACAATGGTGCCTGAGTAGAAGTTAGGACGTGTAAGTTACTTCTCACCCTACATCTGTGGATAATTAGCAGTGCAACCTTGTGCGAGTTACTTAACTCTACAAATGTTTAATTTTTCTTATCTGCAAAGTTGACATAAAATTATCTTTCCCACTTACATGGCTGTTGTGATGACCAATATCCAAATGAAACAATGTGTATAAATATGGTTTATGAATTGTATACTTAACTTGGAAATCCATTCATTGGCTGTCTTTGGGTTAGAGAGATATAGATAGGACCATGTTTCTTGGAGACCCTTGCTAAATTTACAGATGTTGTTTGGTTTCTGACTCATTCTCAGAAGCACCTAAAATGTCAATTTCATTGGCCATGTTATCTATTTAAAAAAGTAACATTTATTGAGCACATATAACTAATTATTACTACTTTAATGTTGGTATTAGGCTCACTTTACTAATAAGAAAACAGAAGCTCAAAGTTTCCATAACTCTATTACTGTGAGAGCATGGCCTTCGATCTGTGTTCTCGAATACAAGGTTCTGTGCCCTTGCTTCCAACTCCCAGAGATTACACAGGCATCTAGGCCCATGAACCCAGTGCTCTAGCAAGCTCTCCAACATCTTTAGTGACATCTTTAGTGACTTGTCTTGTGAGGCAGCTGGGAGCTCTGGCTGTTACAACAGTCCAAATATGCCTCCTACTTCTACTGATTGGCCCACCCCTACATGGCAGCAACATACAGGTAGCCTAAACATATTTCGCTGACACTTCGGTCTGACACTGAAGCCCTTCAGACGCTTCAAGTGTTCTTCAGAGGTGTCTGTTGAAGGCATTTGAGGCCCCTTCCTAAGAGTGTAACAAAGCCTTTAGGCACAAAGTCTATCAGTTCTTTCTTTCCTGGGACACTTTTTGCTGAAAGAACGGACAGGAGAATTAGAGAAGGAGTCCTGGCAGTGCAGTTAAATGAAGAGTGAGCACAACCACGAGCGTGTGGTGTCCCTTCTGGATGACCGAACTGGACAGGCCTAAGTGCAGGCCGAGAGCCCTGCTGGCAGATAACAGAGGAGTGACCTCAGTAGCTTCAAGAGACAGAGAGAAATTAGAAATTCCCGGAATTAGAATTGGATTCTAATATTTCTTTTTCAGTAACCTACAAGGTAGTTTAGTTGTGTTTCTCTTTTCCTGACTTTTCAATTCCTCAAATAATAAAACAAAACAAAGCAAAAGCAAAATTCTTCAAATATAAAGAAGAAAAAAATCCTGGATAAAGAACAGCCCAAGCAACTGACCGCCAGCCTCTAGACAGCCCCTCTAGGAGGTGTGAGGCTGTCAACACAGCGGAGAACACTGGCGGTCCTGGAAAAGGGCGCTTCCAGCCGGACAGGCCTTAAAGAGCCCTCCCTCGGGGGCCTCGCTAGGCAGGCGCTGGTAGAGTCAGATTGAAAGAAAAGGCCCAGCCCTTCTGCCACCCACCTCTAGCTCCCTTTAATCTTATCTCTCTCCCACAGGCTTTGTCTCCACTTTATTGGAATTAGTGAAAACAAGGAGCCTCACTCCACGAGAGGGAGTGAAAGGCAGAAACAATTGGTTACTAATTTGTGTGCTGGGTGGGGGAGGGGTGATGATTCAGAGCTCCTCTGAGTCTCCTTAAGTCTTGGGCAGATCCTATCCATCCTTCCCATCATGTGCCAAGGTCAAACTCTATGCTCTCCTCCAATCACTTGGGGAAACTGGCCTGAAACATATCTTTAGGTGACATTTCTAAGGACAGAACATGTAGTAAATGAGGGCATTTTAAGCCACCCTGCTTAAAATTCTTGTTGGAAGGAAATGAGGTAAATTTACGTTGAAATAAATTTGTGGGGGCCCTGGAATGGTAAGGGCAAAACGTGGGCTTTACTGCTCCAGGGAGTTTTCAAATCTTATGTCTCTACAAATACTTGTCAGTCCATTTTTTTTCTGATTTTGGGCCTTTATTTTAATTGACAACCCCAGAAAAGGGGGCAGAGCAGGCGGGCATGAATTTGGGGTTAACTTCCTTGTTCCCAGAGATCCTAAAGTGTGCATGTCACGTCTCCTGCCAGTCCCTGAGACCCACCTTGAACAAAATCTTCACCACCAGCTCTTTTTCTGCTTTTAGTCAGCATGTACTCAGTCAGCCTTGTGTAAAATTATATTCCCATGTGTCCACATACCCCGATAGACTGAGGCTCAGAGAGAAAAACTTGGGTTTGTGAAATAACTACTGAGCAGTTGCATACTGTGCCAGAGATTTTAATTCTCATTTGTTCATTCCAGATATAAACTGAGCTCTTACTTTAGAATATCTCAAATTTATAATAAAAGTAGACATGCTAATGTAGCACATGTCTTTTGAGGGAGCCAGTCAATAAACAAATTGATAAATGAACCAAACAATTACAGCTTACTAAGTGTTAAGAAGGGCATCAACAAGGTTCTGGGACAGACAGTAATGGAGGGCGCAATTTTTAGAAAGGGGGACGGGAAAGTGGATAGCCACATTTGAGCCCTATAAGATGATAAGAAGTCACAATCATGCCAGCCACTGGGGGATGCCTGCCTGCAACAGGACGCTATGTGTCCCCACGTCACTCCGGGACATGTCAGTATTGTCTCTTCCACTGAAATAGAATACAAAAAATATGTATTTCTCTCACTGCCCTTCCCCTTTTTGAAGCAGACAGTCCATGAATTCCCAGTGGTGGAAGTCTTCTGAGTCTTCATGTGACTTTGTATTGTGGGAGCTGGAATATGTCAGAAACGAGGTGATCAGCCCACTCAAAGTGTTTCCCCAGGGAAACCCACTGTGATCACCTATTCCCAGCAGCCTGCCACATTCCATGAAGATAAACAAGAAGTTTGTGTCTTGTTCTTTTAAACAGTATTGTCAGATTTTCCTCCCTTCCCTGTCTTTCAAAGTCTTTTTGTCTAACTTCTTCTAAACTTGGTTTCTCTACCTGATATACAACTCCAGGCCAGGAATGTCAGGGAGAGGCTGGGACAGGAAGCACGGAACTGCTGGTTGGAAGATGGAACAGTGGGGTCAGGGGCAGGGGAGGTGGGAGAGGGCTGTGGTGCTTCATCTCGGCCAACACAGAAGGGAGGAGGGACAAGGGAGAAGGGAGAAGGCCAAGTCATGGCCCGGTCTCCTGCAGGTCCAGGCTTGTGTGTGAGGCCCTTCCCATGTCTGTATGTCCCTTTCTTCCCCACTATCCCCATCTCTCTTTTTTATCCTGTCATACAAAGTCTCAAGCTGTCCTTCACATAAATGTTCTTATGGCTTCCAGTGTTTTTCAAAAGGAAAAGCAATATTATTTATGAGACTACAAGTAAGTGGAGGACGGAGAGAACTTCTCGAGCCAAGGGACCATCTGTGAATTGAAGTCAGCACGGGAAAGTTTGATTTTCCACTCCTAGAGTTTTGGCAACTGTTTTTGTTTAATTGGGTTTTTCTTAGATTAACGGGAGCAAAGGTTATGACACAAGGAAATAAAAATTGGGCTAAAGAAGCCTTCTTTTCTCTGACAGGTTGAGTCATTCGTTCTTTTGGCTGCAGTGAAAAGGAGCAGTTGGCTCTGGGGACTGCCCGCTGCCTGAGACTGACCGCTCTGGCGCTCAGGGCAGTCCGCTGGCCCGGCTCTGGTCTGTTTTTTTCACCCAGTGAGGGAGAGGGCTGTTCCTCCAACACTCTTGGGAGGATTCAGTGAGGTAATGCAGCTAAGAGTGTTTTGCAACCTGTAAAAGGCTAAACAAATGGGAAGTATTATCTTTCCCTGGTGTGGAAAGGTCTGGGATCAGTGAGTGTCAGGCAAAACATGAGAAAATTGCTTAGAGCACAGGCATGCTGCCTGACCTGGGACCTGGCATCTGGCCTCGGGGCCTACCTTAACCATTTGCTGTGGGAGGTTACTTTCCTACGAAGCGGGTGTCCCCACTCCATGTGGGTTCTGTTTCAGCTCTTTATGGGTTACTATTACCTGGGTGCCAATTAAAAATGTGGAGCTTAGAAGGGATGTTTGGTGAAATCAGGGGAGACTGAGCTGTCTCAGGAGCAGAGAGGAGGTGCAACCAAGCCCAACAGCCAGAACCCCCGTTTTGCAGAGACAATTAGGATGAGCTGGGAGAGAAAGGTGGAGGCTGGAGGAGATAATGGATAGGTGAGGGGGAAGTGAAGGCAGAGTTTGGACATTAGGGAGAAAGGAGAGCAATGCAGGAGCCCTTCTGTCAGTTCCAGTGAGCGCTCTCCCTCTGTGTGTCTGTCTGTGCCTCCATATGTCTGTGGGTCTGCCTACCTCTCTGCCTGCCAAAAATTGGACTGCAGCCCTAAGCCTGGTGTGAAGCCCTGTCATTTGCGCCCACCAGGTTAGTCTTGACACTTGTACTGCGGAGTGTGTCTAGGTGCTCAGGCTGGACTTGGGCTCGAGGTGGCCTCCAGTTCCTGGCTGGCACCTCGGAACTGCTGTGATGCTGGCCTGCTCACCCTGCCCTGCCCTGTCCCCAGGCCTAGGCGTTTTCTCTAAACTGCTGCTCCAGCCCAGTGTAGGAGCACTGACATGGCCCTGGGGTCAAAGGGACTTGAGTTTTGAATACTGACCCCCTCTCACACTAGCTGTGTGACTTTAGGCAGCTGATAGACCTTTCTGAGCCTCATCTTTAAAATGGGGAAAATATATGGTTTTGAGCATTCATGAGCTAATGCACGTAAAGTATCTAACAGTCCTGACACCTAATATGTGGCTAACAAATGGTCAGTGTTATGGTGATTATGGTATCCCACAGGGAGAGGATCCTGGGAACCACCCCGCTCCAACCTGCCTTGCAGGAGGCCACAGATTCCTCCACCCACTGGATCTGACAGTGCAGATATCAGTCCTTGTTTTGTAATTATGCTGCAGACTCTCTGATTTATCCACTGGCCTCTAATAGTCATGGTATGCCTAACGCAGTCTGTTCTCTTGCCCCCAGAAGGGCCTCAGAAAAGGGCATAGTTTCACTTTTTGATATGCTTTTCCAAGAAACTGTGTAAACACCGATTAAAAATTCTCCCTATTTATCAAAGCAAACACTTAAAAAAAAACCTCCTAAGGAAAAAGTGCCCAGGTGTTAATCTGCAGTCTTGACTCACCCACATGCGCCCTTGCTCAGGTTCTGTCCTGATTCCACCTGAGCAGGTGTGTCAGAACTTCTGACATCTACAAAAATCAGCCCCTGTGGGAGACTGGCAGGTAATCCTTCTAAACTTAACTTCACCTTGGTCTCCTTGGGATGCCCTCAGAAAAGCGGTAGCTGGTACCTGGCTTGCTTTTTTTAACCCATTATTTTAACCCTCGTCCAGTTCTGGAAGTTCTTGGCTGATGTTTACCACATGGTAATTTAAGTGCATCAGGCTTTTCACTGACACTTATTAAAAGGCTCATTAGGCTTTTAAATACTAATAGCTTTTATAATAGGACATGCTGATGAGTGACTTAAACATAAATCGAAATGATTTAAAAATTATATTAACCTTCATTCATCATTTAACAAATATTTGCTGAATACCAGCCATGTCCCAGACCCATAGTGCTGAGTACTCACAACAATCAAAATCTCTGCCCATGTGGAGCTTCCCTTCTGTTGTAACAATTAGCAAAGGCAATACATGAATTATGTACTATATTGGAAGATAATAATTGTTTTAGGGAAACATTAGGTAGGAAAGGAGGTAGAAAATGCAGGAGTTGCCAGTATAATCGTGGAGGTCAGAGAAAGTCTCCCTGGGAACCTGAGAGGGAACCACGTGGAATTCTGGGAGAAAGCCCTTCTAGGCAAGGAGAGAGCAGCAAGCGCAAAGGCCCCCATCTTTTTGATTGACCAGAAAACCATGCTGTGGATCATCAATTTCACCTTCTGTCTGTATTCTGTATTTTCTTCCTACGCTCAGCTTGCTGCTCTGAGACACCGGGGGCTGAGATAATGAGTCTAGACTGCTCATTTTCTCTGCCTAGCAGATGGGAGCACCTGTCATGTGTGGGCAGACAGCCTCTCTAGAGGCTGGGCAGTGGTGGGGTGGTCGGACCCTCTTTCTTATTCTAAATGCCACAAGATTGCACAATTAAGGGAGTTAAAACTTCTTATGTCAACCCTCAAAATAACTGAAAAGTCCCTCTTCTTGTATTTTAGGTTGGAATTTTAGTGGAATTACCTGATTTAATTACAAGGAAGTTTTGTTTTAATGTGCCTAGAAGTTTTGGGGAAACAATGTAAACATTTTGACTCTCTAGATCTCTGCACGTTCAAAGCCACATTAACCGAGTTCTCTATTTCCTTGTAGCCCATGTACGTATGTACATGTGTGTTAAAGGAAGGGGGTGACGTCAGGAGTCAATTCTTTAAATGCAGGCATCAGATTGAGTCCCAACCTGCTTTCTATTCCAGAGGCAATTTCACTGCCACCTGTTAGTTGCTCCAGCCTCTCCTACATACAGGTTTCCTGAGAGGAGGAAGCAATCTCCTTTGTGCACATTCCTAGGGTACTTAGGTGGAAAAACATCTGTAGAGTGAGTCAGAAGTCCTAGATATTAGCCACAGAGCAGTTACCAATAAGTGGATGACCTTGGGCAAATCCCATCACCTCCCCAAGCCTCAGCTGCCCACCTGGCAGAACTCAGAAATCAGCTGCTTTCCAGTGGAAGCAAAACAGCAGGATGGTTAAGCCTTTTGGCTAGGAGTCAGATGACCTGGTTCAAATCTTAGATTCAGAACTTAAGAACTGCATAACTTTGGTCCTCAATTTTATCACCTGTAAAATGGGATACTAATTGTTCGGATTGAGGCCTTCTGTTGTTCAGTCCTCCCATGAGTCAAACAATGGGCTGTGTGACCTTTAGTTAGGTTCATTCAACTAATTATAAATCAACCCAACATCTGTATAATAAAGGCCTTAGAACACTGGCATGTAGTCCTAAAAATGTTAGTTTTTGTTGTTATTATACCTCTCAGGTTTTCCAGTTAAAAAAATCTTTTTGGTTTATTTTATTTAATATTACTTACTTCTTTAATCTCCACTCCCTTCTAGAAGTTTTTTGATTGACACAACTAGTGTTGATACCTCTAGTTAGTAAAGCCCAGGGATGCTGCTAGACATCTTATAATGCACAGAACAGACCTTCTCCTCATCAACAAAAAATTAACTTGCCTTTGAGGATTGCTATGAGGTGGTGGTAGAGGGTTAAAGTCTGCTTTGAGAACCCCTTGGAGGAGCATTTTCTTGTCCTGTGCCAAATTAATGCTGGCAGTGGTGATGCATCTGGCTCCACTAGTGGGGGGATGGAGGAGGGTGGTAATTGCCATTTTATAGCTTTACCTTTCCAGTGGGAAAGCTCAGCTTCCATTCCTCTCCTTCAAATTAATATTTTTTTTCTGGCTTAGAAGAATAAGCAAAACCTATTCTGGCCACCTACCAACAAAACTTGCTTGGCTGTATCTACATCTGCTCTTTTTCCCTAGCTCTGTTATTTGCTGCCTCTTCATATTTCACCCTTTGCTTGGGGTGCCTCCTTCCCCTACCACTCATCTCCTTCACCTTCTGTGCCTGTTAAAATCCTCCTCACCCTTTAAGTAGGAAAGTACTCAAGTGTGATTCCTTCCACGATGCTTTTCCAAATCATTCTAGTGTTTTCTTTTTACTTCCGACTCCCAGAGTGCTGTGATTTTGTTTCATGACATATCTTATGTGCTGCCTTGTATTATTGATGTTAATATTTCTGCATAATCACTCTTCCTAAGTCATAACTCCCTCAAAGGCAGGGGTTGCCTCTCATACATCTTTGACTCCTGTGCAGACTCTAGCACAATGTGTTGCACACATGGAAGGCTTACCCAACATTTGTTGAATTTTGATATTGTCCCCATGACTAAACTACACCCCTGAATGGTCACTGCAGTCTCCCTTGACGGTCCTCAGCCTGCACCAGGATTCCTGTTTTAATGTTCCTAGTCATTACCTTCACGTCTTCTACACTCTTCCCCCTCCTGCCCTCCCCTCCTCTCTTGACGAAGGTTAATTATTTTCCATTGACAAAATCTGTTGCAATACGCTCCACTTGTCTCTTCCCTTAATGTGCAAGCTATTTTAGGAACACAACAAAAGGTGGCAGCTGCTATTTATAGAATAAGAATCATTCTGAATTCCCCTGTGGGTCACGTGCCCATCCATCTTTATGGAAATGTTCCAAAGAGGCATTTCCTAAGAGCCTGTGTGATTTCCTTTTTTTTCCCTATCACAGCACTCACCCTATTCATCACACTAATCATTGAGGATTTTTATTTTATTTTTGCTTTGTCTTTACTTTTTTATTTGATGTGGATTCCTTCACTAGTCTTCCTTTCTTCTCATAAAAAGCAAAAGAAAGAGAGAGAAAACACCCACTAAGCTATGTAAATGTGTTTTTATGAATTGAATCTCTCAAGATGAGAGCTTCATACTAAAGGACAAAATGAATCTTCTGCCCCTGTGATTTGGTAATAAAAATGTGCCTTTTATAAACTCTTAAATATTTTTTATCATGGTAATATATAAACAATTTAATGTTATAATCACTTGCCAGGAAGAACAGAAGACATGGACAATTGCAGTAAATTACCAATAATAATAATAATAATAGCTTTATTTGTAGTGCTGATGAATTAGATTAAATTTGGGTCAGCTCACAAGCATCCAGTGTCACACGTGTATATATGTAGGAGTTGTGATTCAGACACACACACTGGAGCAATACTAGTAGATTGATGAGCAGATTCATAACTTCAGAACCTCAAGAATAATGAGGTTCATAATTTCAGGTCTTTAAAGAACTTCTAAGCTTCCTTCTGCCAGGCTATAGTTTTAAAGATAATCATACATCTTGTTTGTTAAAAAAAATCTTTAGATTCTCCATTATGGACAACATGGGCCCAAAAGACCTTAGAGTGGCAGAAAAAGCTGTTAGAGTCCACCCAAATACATCTTTTGACTGCTTCTCCTGCTCCTGTATTCAATACATATTTTATTCTAGCCACAGCAAACTTCTTTCTCTTTCCTGGAGATACTGTGGACCCTTCCAATTCAAACGGGAATTTGAACAACTACTTCCCATTTCCAGGATGCCCTGCCTGTGCCCCCATATCCTGCTGACATGTTCCTACACTTCCTTCCATGGAGTGATAAATATGAAAAAGACTAGCAGAGGGCTTGATGCAGAGCGAGGGCTCAGTAAATAAACGTCAGTGAAGGAAGAGACAACTCACTTTGCAAATCAAAAAGACGATCTTTGTCTTAGAAATGGGTTATGTTACAATATAAGTTTATAAACCAGTTGAACCCAGCATGGCTGGGGAAGAGAGGTCTGAGATGGTCAAGGTTCTGATGGAGGTTTGTATTAGTTTGCTAGGGTTGCCATAACAAAATACCATAGGGTTGCCATAACAAAAGACTGGGTGGCTTAAACAATGATGAGAAATTTATTTTCTCACAATTCCAGAAGCTAAAGTCCAAAATCAAGATGTCAGCCAGGTGGTTTTCTCTAAGATCTCTCCCCTTGGCTTGTAGATGGCCATCTTCTCCCTGTGTCTCCACATGGTCTTCCCTTTGTGTGTGTCTGCGTCCTAATTTCCTCTTACTGTAAGGATGACAGTCAGATTGGATTAGGGCCCACCCTCATGACCTCATTTAGCTGAATTTTCCTTTAAAATACTGTCTTCAAATATGGTCACATTCTGAGGTACTGGGGACTAGAACTTTAGCATATAAAGTTTGGGGAGGACATAGTTCAGCCCATGACAGGGTGGTAATGGGGACAGCAATGTGACAGCAGTGGCTGCTCACAGGAACCTCTGGAGGGTGGGGACAATGCCTTGCCTCAGCATTTCTCACAGCGCCTTGTTCACAGTGAGCACTTAATACTGATTCAGAACTGAGTGAGTGACTGCCTCCACTGAGCAGTGAAGTAGGACTCTGATGATGTGTTTCAACACATCCATAACCTTTCCCTCTCGGCCTTTTTTTCATATGTGATTTTACTAGCATTTTATTGACATTCTCATTTAAACCATAGTTGGAAATACTGACCATGGTCAAAGATGGAAGTCTTTTCTCCTGTGAGTTGAGCAATGGGCCATGATTTCTAGGTAGGTTTATTGAGTTCATTTTAAATCCACTTAACTATATTGCCACACAGGCCACACTTCTCCACAAATATGCTTATTTACAGGTTTATTTTACCGAGGGTCTTCATGAAGTTTGTGCTTATGTATTTATCATCAACCTGATTTATAAAGGAGGACTTGAGGTGGCTCTTAAAATGTAGACCAAGTGTGCCTCTAGCATCATGTCCTCATCTCTTTTACGACCTATTGCAAATGCAAGTCCTGTTGGTTTGACTGGTCTGACGTGTTCTCAGTGAACCACACTGGTGCCTAGTAATTGCCCTTCTCTAGTCTCCACAAATCATGTTTTTAAGTAAACTTCCTGGAACACTGATATCTACGTCTCTGGTCTGCAGCTCCCCAAGGACACATGAACATCTATACTGAGTAGACAGTAGTAGAGGTCTACTTATGGGCCAGTAGGATTTGCCGGAGTCACACAACAAAGGCTTAGTGGAGAATAGTGTCCCAGAACAACCACGCTACAGCATTTGCACTGATGTAAAGATACTAAGAAAAGTTCAGATCTGAGATAGATGACATGTGTGGTTTCAGTCTTGCCATTTACTATTCTTCTGACATTATATGACATATTTATTTATTCATATATTTATGTGTGTGTACTCTCACTCTAGAAGACAAACTCCCTCAGAGCCAGAATTTTGCCTGTCTTGTTTTCGACTCTATTGCTAGCAACTACCTAAGTGCCTGATATTAAGCAAGTCACTTAGATAGTTTGCAGCCAGATTGCTCATATGTCAGATGATAACACCAATATTTGTTCTGTCTCACCACAAGGTGATTGAGAACATCTAATGAGATGTAAAGTCATTTATAAATTATAAAGTGGCTTGTAAAGATAGATTAAGCCCCTATAAAGGTAAGTAGTTTCGAATGACAGGAAACAAGATAAGGAGACAATTTATAAAAAGAACTTTAACGTCACATAAGGTGTTCAGACTTAACAGAGTACAAATCAAGCCTTTAAAGGAATCAGTTCATTTGCTGGGTTGCCAACTCAGAACTCAGGGTTTTTTTTGTTTTTAAATCAAAGTTGAATTTGATTAGAGAAATCTAAAATAAAATAGCTATAGCTGTATTTAATAGCATAAATTATTCAATTTGTTTGTGGCACATGAATCCTTCCTCCCTTTTTAAATAAACTCTTTCAAACATATGACTTCCCTCTCAGAGGAACCTTTTCTAAGAGAAATGACCTTTGGTGAATCCTGAGAGGTCGCTGAGAAATCCTTGAAGTTCTTTGTTTAAATAATCACATGAAAAGATTCCTCTTAAACTCTTCTGTCAGAAAACAAATGCCACAAAACAAAAGGAATCTTACACCTTCTGGGAGTCTTTCAGTGGCATTAAGCAATAAACACTCTTATAGCAAGGTTACAGTGTCTTTTTACGTGAAACTACCTTTTTCATGTATGTTGCATGAAGCATATTTCTGACTCAAGGCAAAATGTTTTATGAAAATTGTTTCCTTTGTTCTTTTGTATATATTGTTCTCTGTAACAATAAAGATCACCCGCATGACATACTCTTTAGAATACCCATTGTATAATCATACTAATAATACTTAATCTAATGCAACATTAATTTTCTTCTATTATTTTCTCCAAGAAGGATGCCACTATTGTTTATACAACAATGCAATTTTTCTCTTTCTTTTTTCCTTTGATGGTGGGATATTTATATTAAGGCAGTAGAAGAAATAAATCTCAGGTTATGAGGAAGGTCTTTCTCAATCCTCTGGGTACAAAGAATCCCTCATAGTTACAGAGCAAACAACCAGTCTTCACAGCCCACCTCTCCTCCCCAACTATCACAATTTTATTATCCAGCCATTCTCAATGAAAGGGAAAACCACATCCTGTAGCAAACAGGTGTGTATAGCCAGGTTGTCTGATTTCAGAAGCATCTCCTTTGTTGCTTGGATTTGATTTTATTATGGCCTTTCACCCAGACTAAAAGCCTCTTCATCAGTCTCCCTACTTGTCTCTGCTCACTCTGGTCCACCTTACCCTATGTTGCCTGAGGGATCTTCCTAAAATGTCAGGCTGACCATGTTATCTGTTCTCTACATCCGTTAAAGTCCACCGACTCCTTGGTGTGGCATATAACACACTCCACACCCTGTTTCCAGAGTGGCTTTTCAATCTGATTCTCCTTACATCTGTTTTCCCAGATGCCCACAGTAAAAGCCCCATGTACTTTCCCTCTGAAAGTCCTGTATTGACAGTTACAGTGTTATACAATATGATGTAATCATGCTGATTTTTAATGCATCGGTACTGCTTTGGGTATCAGCTGGGGCCCTATCTTTCTAATAATCTTTTTTCTAATAATATGAATGACTTAAGGAATGAAACATAATCTGCCTTTAATTTGTCCTGTGTTATTCTTACAATGAGGTTCATGGTAATTCTCTAAATTAGAAATAAGTCATTTGGAAAGGAGTTTAGCAATGTCTTCAGTGTTTCAGGAGGTGGCAGCTTAAGAATTAAGACAGAAACAGACATCATCTAAATAACACTGGGGGAATTCTCTTGGAGTCAGGTGTGGTGGGATGGTGAAGCGGATGGGACCTGAATCCACAATGTCTTAGGTTTACACAGGGAACACTCATTTATAGGCTGGGTAAGAGAGCCTATTACAATACTGATTCTCAAGGAATCATGCCTCTTGCACGCATACCCTTGGTGAATTCTCTCCCATGTTGATCCTAGCCTTGGAACATTAGCAATGTGAAACAGAGGGTTGAAGAGTGTTTATTCACTGAGGCGCTCCCTTTGCTGCTGCTCACTGGGAACCCTTTTGCCACCCAGTTAAAAGACTTGAGCTACCCTCCTCGAAGAGAGACTACTTGGAGAGAGAGGCCCTGCTGTCCCAGCCCCGCTAGATATATAAGTGAGCCCAGCAACCCCACAGGGAGCAGAAATAAAGTGTCCCAGCCCAGCCCAAATTACTGGCCCCCAACGTTGGGAACAAATAAGTGATTATTGCTTTTTAAACCACTATGTTTTGCAGTGGTGGTATACACAGCAATAGCTTACTTGATACACTGGAAGATTAAATTACTTAATTTTTTTTAGACTCATATTATCCTTTCTAACTGGAGCTAATTTTAGTAATCTAGGGTTGTTGTGAAGATTAAATGAAATAATTCATTCAGAGATTTTAGCATAATAAGTAATCAATAAATGTTACTTATGGCAATATTATATTTTATATCAGTAACTATTACAATAATGAAAAGATCAATAAAATTTGGAGTGAATACAGTGTTTTCATATTTTTCACCTGATACAATTTCTGTGAGAATTTTATGCACTTTTTATATGTGAACAAATAGAAATGAAATGATATGCTTGATAAGCAAGTATTTTCCAAGTGTAGTCTCTTTGTATTCTGTAACAGATGACAAAACTTTGGTGAAATTTTTGTGGTAAAATAGCACAGAAAAGCCACAGGACTTTATGGTGTGCATTGTGTGTGGCCCTCATCCTTGGGCACATTGTGCAGCCCCCAATAATCTGCATCGTTACTTTCTCCTTTATCTTGTATTTTATGTATGCCTCTAAGTCACCTCAAATCCTTTAAAAATTATTGAGAGACATTAGCAAAAAAGAGTAAATATAAAAATACATAAACTACTACATCAGTAATGACATGGCCTTTGGAAGAGTTTAGGATGTTGAAGTTGAGTCCAGGGCAGTACATTAAGGGCATGGTTTGGCAAATGATATTCTATTTTTAGGATTATTTATGAGAATGGAAATTTATTTCTGTGTGTCATATTTTGAATCCTTTAAAATAAAAACACATGCTTATATTTATGAAAATAATATTTATTTAAATTCAGAGTTAGCATGTCTGAAATATTTTGGAAGGCCTTGACCGTATCATTTCTGAGATGAATGTCAGTAACAGATTATTTAATTTCTAGCCAAATCTCAGTGCCATCAGTTACTCTTTGACTTATTTAATTTTTTTGAACTTCTGTTTCCTCATCTATAAAATGGGATAATAGCAACCACCTTGCCATTTAGTGAGAATTATAGATCAAATAAGGATTGTGCCTGGAATAGTGCTTGGACGATAGGAGGTGTTCGATGAGTTGAAGACATAGACAGTAGAGCTTCTCAAACTTTAATGTGCACACTAATCACCTGGAAGGTCTTCTGAGAAGTCAGATTATGATACAGCAGATTTGGAGTGAGAGCCGAGATTTCCAAGAATTTCCATCATCCCAGATGATCCTGGTCCTGATGGTGCACAGAATATACTATGAGTGGCAGTCATAGAGAGCAGGCAAATGATGGCCCATGGGCCAAATCCAGCCAGCTGCTTGTTTTTGCCAATGAAGTTTTACTGGAATGCTGCTCTGTTCACTGGGCTCTGTATTGTCTGTGTCTGCTTGTGTACTACAGTGGAAGAGTAGAGTGGTGGCAACAGAGGCTGTCTAGCTCACAAAAGCCTAAAATATTTAGAAAAATTGTCAACCCCGAATATAGAGCACTGTAAGTTCATAATCCTTTCAGGGAGCAATGCAATGCTGTTAGAGGGAGAAGGAAGGATGTGTCTGAAGAATCACGTTATTATGATGGATTTTACAGGGCCCCTAGTATAGGGTGTGCAAGATGCTAGGAATGGGTGGGACTTGATCTGTGAGTGTCAGGCACTGTGTGTAAGATGCAAGAGGGCCTGATGACTAGTGAGCAAGCTTCAGAATTTTGGTCTTGCCTCTGACTTGGTCAAATCTGTGACCCTGAGCAGGTCATTTAAACCTCTCTGAGCCTCAGTTTGCTCATCTGTTAAATGGAATTCATCAAACTGACTCATGGGTTTTATTAGAGAATTAGTGATTATGTATGAAAGATATGTAACATTGAACCTGCTACAGAGTAGAAAACAATTGTGCTATGGTCTGTGTGTCCCCCCAAAATCTATATGTTGAAACATGACCCCTAAAGTGATGATATCTGGAGGTGGGGCCTTTGGGAGGTGGTTAATGCCTTTATAAAAGAAGCTCAAGAGAGCTCCTCAGCCCATTCGGCCTTGGGAATAAGACACAACCAAAGGTCTGAAGCTGGAAGACAGCCCTTACTGAGAGGGCCCTGGTCTGAGCTTCTAGAACTGTGAGACATAACTTTCTGTTGCTTCTGAGACCACCAGTCTGTGGTCTTTTGTCATAGCAGACAAAATGGACTAAGAAAAAATGTTACTACTATATTGGCCAAGAAGAGAGAGTCATGTTACCCACGAGAGACATGACTGCTAGAATTTCTAAGTTTCTGTGATGCTCAGAGTCAAGTGTGTAGCTCTTCCCTGATTCCACACAGTCCTTCGGAAAGAGACCTGGTGAGGGCTTGGTCCAGCCGAGTGGACTCGGCTTCATACCAGAGCTCCAGTCCTGATGGTAACAGTTCAGCACCCAAAATGGAAGCCTTATTTTAAGAATAGGAAATGTTCATAATAATAAAAATCACAGTGATTTTATTGAGTGCCTACCACCATTGTCAGCTACTCTTCTAAGCATTTTGCACGCATTATTTTATTTAATCTTCTCTATAAACTCTGCAATGTAGGTACTATTCTCTTCACTTAAGAAAGGAGAAAATTGAAGCTGAGTTAAAATTAAGTAATTAACTTAAGATGAACCATGTAACAAGTCAAAGAACTATCTGAATCAAAACCTATGCTCTTTCTGCTTGACCACCAGGCTGTCTTGCTATTGGCTAGAGAGGAAGGCTGCAGTTTGGTATAGAGACTAGTGTCAGGGCTCACACTAGACCTGTTGGAACCCTTGCTAATTGTGGGAACATCAAGTCCAGGCTTCAGTCACTGCTCAGAAGGGGTGTCCTATAAACAGCCAGGCTCACTTGTGATTTAATGAGAAATTGTGTGAGGCTTAGACTGCGGCTTGGATAATAATAGTAACAGTAATGATAATGATCATAACAATAGCCACCAATTATAAAGTATTATGATGGGCCATGTGCCATATATACTATCTCATTTAATTACCATAACTTCTGTAGGAGTTACTCACTCACAAAGCCCATGTGGTTTCAGTATAGATCTGAGCATGCAGGTAAACTCTGCAAAATGAGGCATAGAGATTGATCGCACATCTTGGGTCTGATATAAACTAACTGAGTGAGCTTGGACAAGCCATGTACCCCTCTAAGTTTTAATTTCTTTACTGTAAGCAGAGGGAGTTGTACTAAATAATAGGTTGTAGATATCCTAGCTCTAACATTTTAAGCTCTTACAAAAGAGCTATCCTAGCTCTTACAAAAATTACATCATAACTTGACTAATATTACTAGGAGCAATTACAACTTTTAAGGATTGGATTCTATTTTTAGGGTTATGTTGAGAGCTTTAACTTGTAGACTTCATAACATTTCATCCAAATCTGTAAAGGTAAGGGACCTCCATGTCTAAATGTGGGTTTGTTCTTCACAGATGTTATGTCTGGTTGGCAACCTGAGGACTTAGAACATTCTGCCTTGAACTCAAATTGCATAATACTATGCTTCTGTGATTTTCACCTGGCAGTTGTCACATCGGATCTGGCCTTCATTCAGGAAACATGCAGAGAATTCCAGAGCGAGCGCTTCATGGATGAACTGACTTTGCTATTTGAAATATTAAAAACATCCTTAGCCTATTGCTTTGCAAAGCTCCTGTAGCAGAAGGGGCCAGACAGAAATATGTGTCTTTTGAGTGCCCCTTCACTTCACTATTGGATTTCTGCTAAGGCCCATGCTCAGGCATCTGTCTGAAGAAATAATTTGGTGCTCACAATAGTCGGATAGGTGAGAAGTCTCTGCCGAACATGTGATTCCTGTCCACTTAGCACTGTGCACGCTAGACTTAGTAAGCATATTCGACTTTTGGAAGACAGCATTCTGGGCATATTGTGAGTCTTTGGTATAGTTCTTTGAGCAGTCCTTTAAGTTAATTACTATTTTGGGTGTCACTGACTGAGTAATATACTATATGCACTATATGGCAGTAGCTACATGAGGCTTGCAGTGAAGTAATGAAAGCAGAAGGCATGATCCTTTGGGCTTTCTTTACATTGACTGGCATGCATTCCATCTAGACTGGGAGGCATCCAACTATGCATCATTTAATTCATGAAGAAATTCGGCTTCTAAACCACTGCTGGAGAATGTGACACAGATGTTAGAGGAAAGGGAAAGCAGTGGAAGCAAGGGATCAGTGCAGGAGCTAGATTAGTCTTCTTGGAGTAATTGGCAAGCTGGGTTTTCCAGCTGTTGTCAGAGGAAAGGGGAGAGGCTGTAAGAAAGGAGTAACTTCACCCTGATTCAATAATGAAGGCCCATTTATTCCTCATGAACAGACAGCCTTGACTTAAACTCCTCAGTCATGAAAACATGAGCAGCTTATGGGACCAACCCCTTGCTATTTATGAGAAAACCTGTTTTCTTGAAGTGCACACTTTGGGAGCTTGAGAAATGGGCTGGGAAAATGGCATCTTTTTGACCAGATGTTAGGTTTTGGAGGCCATGATGGCTGTCTCTCCTCCCATGCTCTTGTTTTCCTTTCCCTCTCCCTTTCCTGGACTCTTCCCATGCATTTAAGCAGGGATTCTAAAGGGCCAGATCCAAGATGGAAGTAATAGTAAAACAGGGCCAGGCCAAGGTCAGGAACTTGGTAGAATATGGAGCAAAACATAATTAAGGACCAGAAGCATAGCAGATGGCAGTCCAGCCATGACAGCCACCTGCAGTCATTGATGAAGCTTGGTATGTGAGCAGTTACCTCATTTTAAAATGGACTCCTGTGAGGCAGATGTAACCAACCCCATCTCACAGGTGAAAACCCAAGGCTTGGAGAGACGGTGTAACTTAACTGATGTTAAAGAAGGACAGAAGTGGGGTTTGTTCCCAGGTTAGTCCACCTTCAAGGCTGAGCCTTAAGCAGAGAGCAAGAGGCCTTGAATCCAAGCTGGAGCAGCTGAGAACCAGAAATGAAAGACCAACCACTTGTCTTTCAAAGGTCGCAGAACGATTAGACATGAACATCTGGAACCTGGACAAGTGGATTCAGAGCCCTGTCCTGTGTGATGTGGTCCCCTTTTGGGGGCAGCATAACAGAAAAGAAGGTGCAAGGCTCTGGAAATAGTAAATGCCTCCTCCACTTTTTGGCCGTGTGGCCAAAGGCAAGTTGTTTCACCCATATGAGCCTTATTTTTTGCATTTTGCAGTGGTATACTGACAACTGAAAGTCTGAGAGACAGAGAGCAGCTAGCAGGCAGGCAGCAGAGTAGGTGCTCAATCAGTGCAAAATCTGAAAGGCGCACTCTGCATTTGGGTTCCATGGAATGGTTTTTTTCGCTGAGCTGCTGCTTGTCTCCTTTACTCTAGGGAAGGCACATTTTAATCATTTTGATATATGCTGTTTCAACTTCACACATGAGACTTAGTATGTGGGCTGAGATGAACAGCACCCCTCAAGATGCTCTGAGAACACCCTGTCACCTTTTCTACTAGACTAACACGTTCTTGACATATGCTAGAATGCCATTATTTCAGATGAATTTTCAGGTGATAATTTCCACTCTGTAGGAATATCATTTCAGTTCAGCAGTCATTAGTATTAATGCTTATTAACCTACTAAAGAAAAGAATTTGCCCATTCCTAGAGAATCATTTCTGGAAACTCCTAGCTCTCATTCCTGCTGGAGTTTAGATGTCAGAAATAGCTCATTTGCACTTAGTATTCTGTGAAGGTATCTCAGAAGAAATTCAACACAGATTCTTATTTATGTTACTTTAACATATTTGAGGTCTTGCTTGGCACTTTCCAGGCCATGTTTACATGTAAGCCTGCTTTTGTCATGTATATAACATATTTGCAAGTCTGGATTTGAGACAATTGTTGCCATTTTCAAAAAGTCAACAGCGTGCTTTTATGGATCTGCTTTGGAGAGAGAGAATGCACCAGTCCCATTTGGTTTCATTACTGTTTCCAGCCCTCGTTAAACAGGGCTGACAGCAGCTGTGATGCAGCCCTCTGTTTTTCCTGAGAGCAAAGTGAACTCTGATGGCAGGCTGTGAAATTGGTGGAAGCCCTCATGTTTCATACACACAACTTTCCAGCATGGGTCTGAGCCTCAGAGGACTGAGGCGTTTGCTCTGGAAGTGTGGGCCCTGGGATCAGTGTGTTCTGAGCTGGAGCCAAGGGTCTGGGCCTTCCTGTCCTCTCTGGAAACCCTGCCTCTCAGACCAACAGCACCGTTATCACCTGGGTGGGGCTGTCTCACTTCTTACACCTTCTCTGCCTCTCGTTCTGTCTTTTCCTGAGAATACGCTGTATATTTTTTCCTGATAAAAGGGTGGAAAACTCCGGGGGAAGTGAACAAGGCTCTTTAGTGCCCTGCTAGGCTTGCAGTTCTTTCCCAGTGCCTCTAAAATCTTTCTTTCTTTCTTTTTTTTCCTCAGGTAAAATTTTATTTATTTTTCATATGGTCTTTCTTTTAAAAAATTGTTTATTGTTGTTCAATTACAATTGTCCCCATTTTCTCCCATTACTCTCCACCTTGCCCACCCACCCTCCCACATTCATTCTTCCCTGGCTCCTGCCATTGTCCTTGTCCATGGGTCCTTTACACATGTTCCTTGGCTTGACCCTTCCCTTCTTTCCCCTGTTACCCCCTTCCCCAATCCCCTCTGGTCACTGTCAGTTTGTTCTTTATTTCCATGTCTCTGGTTCTGTTTTGCTTGCTTGTTTGTTCTGTTGCATAGGGTTCCACTTATAGGTGAGATCATATGGACTTGTCTTTCACTGCCTAGCTTATTTCACTTAGCATAATGCTCTCCAGTTCCATCCATGCTGTCAGGAAGGGTAGGACTCCTTCTTTCTTTCTGCTGTGTAGTATTCCATAGTGTAAAATGTACCACAGCCTGAGTGCCCATCAGTAAATGAGTAGATCAAAAGCTTTCACTTTCAATTTCTCAGCACTCTATCCAGGGTAGAGCTGTGATGTATTTTCCATTCCTCCTTCTACTCCTTGTGGGTGAAACCCAGAGACCATTCTGCGTTAGCTCTTGGTCACTGAATTTCTCACTCGTGGTTTGAAGCTGCCTTACACCACTTTAATTCTGGATTGGGCTATACTCTTCTTTACATAGTGTTATCACATTTATGAGAGAATTAAAATTAATACTCGTGCATGCATTCTGAGTTTGTCTAACATTTTCTTTTTCATGGAAGGGGGTATTTAAAAATTTACTACAGTTTACTAAAGCCTACACACAGAAAATGTTAACATTTACAGAACATTATGCTAAGCACACTACAGACTTTGCTTCATCTCATTTAATTCTTATTGCTGCTCCCTGAGGCAGAAACCATGATGCTCCCATGTTGTAGAGGAGGAAGCTGAGGCTTAGAGGGCCTGTGATTACACAGTAAAGAAGTGGTAGAGACAAACATCGCACCTATTCTGGCTGAATACAGAGCTCACCCTTTAAACAACTGTGCTATACCATTTTTCAATAAGAGCAGAATTAAAACTCCACTTTAACTTTTGCTGATGGAAATATCTTTGCCTCTGTGGTTTTCCTCACTGAAACTCTCAATATTTAAAAAACAAACAACTAGAGCAAACAACAAAAGTCCCATCCTTTTTTTCAGTCCAAATACTAATCTACATTTTTAGGTCATGCCCCAGGAAATGTTATATATGTAAAGCATTTTAAAAAGTATAAATTCTCAATTTTATTTTTTTTGTTTTCCTCTATCTCATTGATTTTTGCCATTAATTTTATTATTTTTTCCATTGGTTTTGGGTTTGCTATATTCCTCCTGTGAGTTAAATGATCAATTTAAATTTTTGGTCCTTGTTTTGTGATAAATATATTCAAAACTATACATTTCCCTATAAATACTGTTTTAACTGTGTTCCTCATGTGTTGACATGGATGCTTTCACTGCCATTCAGTTTAAAGTATATTATTAATGAATATAAATAAAGGCTAAAACTCTGTCCTTAAAAAGATAAGAGAAAACAAGAGAATTAAAAAAATTATCTAATTAAAAAAAGATGAAAATATTTGAAGTCCAGAATAAAATAAGAAAATTAGACACAATAAAAAAATTAAAAATGTAACAAAGAATATAGTGAATCATTGCATACCAATAAATTTGACTGACTGAAGTAAAAGGGTTAAATTTCTAGAAATGTATAAAATGGTAAAGTTGACTTAAGAAGAAAGAGATTGGCTGGATTTATAACCTAAAGTCTCCAGGTTTAGCACATTTCACAGATGAGAACCAAATTTACAAGAAATAGGTTATCATCTTATGGAAGTGTCTTTAGAAAATAGAGAAGTTATTTTTGCAAAGTGAAAAACAGACAAAGACTACTAACATCTAAACAATATAGATAAGAACAAATCAGTAATAAATGGCAGGAAACTGAATAGAAAAGTGGACAGTATTATTAAGAGGTTGGGCTATATGTCATGAACCAAGGGATATAATTAACCTAATAACCATATTATGATATGGCCAATATCACCATTATTTAGAGAAATTCACATTTAAAAGCAATGAAATATCATTCTACATTCATCAGATGACAAACATTAGCACATCAAATAATGCTAGGCTTTGGCAGGGGGTTGGGGAATTGGAAAATACTACAAAAATCTATTAGTTACATCAAGTATGCAAAACCGAATGCCTGGATATGTATACATACCAAAAAAACTCTTTGATAAATTCATAAGAATATTTATGTGATGATGTTTATTTGTCAAATTGCTTATAGCAGCAAGGAGGTGAAGCAGCTTAGATGCCCATTGCTAGGGGAGCAGTTAGATAAAATGTGATCCAGGCACACCCTGGAATACTAGGTAGCACTTGGAAGTGAGTTAGGTTCCTATGAAAACAGAAATGCTTCACTCAAAAGCAGTGTTAAGAGGACAAAGGAACAAACTATTTCTAACAGTACTTTTTATGTGTATCACATATGAACAGCAACACTGTACATTTTAAGAATACATGTATCTCTAAATGAATGTGCAAAAGTGAAGTGAATGGACATATACTAAATACTTTACACTGAGAGCCTATGGTGAAGAGGAAAATAGGAATATTTATAGAAGAAAAGAGAATAGAATAAAGCCTCACATGTCCTTATGATGAGAGTGTATCATGAGCTGAGAAATATGATTAATTCAATTTTGTGTACCTGAGTAAAAAGGAAAACAAACAAAACAAAAAGAAAGCAACATATCCTATATAAATGAATGAATTACTTTAATATATTATTATACTGGAGCATTACTGTTATTCTTGTTTGAAAATAAATCACTATGTCTTTAATCATTTGGCTTAAAACAAGACATTGTTTTCATGAAGTGTTAGTAAGTGTTTGTTGAGTGACTATCTTCCCCATTTTAAAGCAGTCGGGATCACAACCATATTGTTCGTTTCAATATCCCCAGAGCCTAAAACATTATGGCTGGCCCATGACAGATGTTCAACAGAGCTTTATTAAATGCAAAAGTACTAGTAAAACTGACTTGGGTATTCAAAGCAACATGAAGTGAAGGCTACTTCACTATTTTTAAGTACTACCTATCTTATGAGTAGCATATATTCTCAATGAATCCACGAAACACTATGATGTAGGCTGTCTCCTTTGTGTTTTGCTGATGATGGAACTTGGGTTCAGAGAGTTTAAATAACTTTCTGTGCTTACAAGGGGTGGCATTAGGATTCTTAACTGAGGCTGGTTTGATTCCAGAGGTCTTTTAGCTACAAGATATTGCCAGCTGCTGACAGAAAGCAGCTACACTCTTTGTGACACTCTTTATTGTGTCCTCCAAATTTTCCTTGAGTATATTTCTAGAATATAAAAGGGGAAAGATGAAGAAAGCACAGAAGGAACACACTTCAGCTGCCCGAGAGGAGTCTTCTCCCTTTAGCTTATTTTTGCACCTGCATTAATGTACTGGTACAGGCAACCCAGAAGGATTCACGAGAAGGCAGGCCAGGCCTTAGCTCTCATCTGGATGGATTATAAATTGCTCCAGCAGAACCAAAATATAAACATACTTTATAGTTGCCTTCCTCATTGCATCTATTTTCAGTGACAGTATAGCTACATGATCATATTGGTTTCCCTTAAATCTTGCTAGCATTTATCCAACAGTAGTATGTATGGAAAGGTAGATCCAGATTAATTATGTGAATAGGTAATGAATTTTACTACTGAAAATGCCTTTTTAATAAAAAATAATATATCTGTGGAGCTGGCATGATTTTTATTGAAGTCATTTTTCTGCTTCTTGAGTGGAGAATAATTGTTCTCTAATGAACTCTGTCAGCATGGCCAGACCAAGTTCATTAATTGCACAACACACTATTAACTTACTATACAGAGCAGTGATTTCGGAGATTGATGCTACCACTCTGTCTTCCTCAGTCCTTACTGTTTCTCAGATCTGCTGGCCTGAAGGGGAGGCTTCAGCAGCATTCACATTAGCAGATCCTGACTTCTTTACAACCGGAGTCCTGTTCTCCCTGGGCTACAGCATCAACACCCACCTCCTCATAACTGTTTCTTTTTTATTTTCCTTTAGAACAGATGCCACTTGCCCCTCAGAAATTCGGCCTACTCTCTTCTCGCCTGCAGAGCTAAATTATGCTAAGTGTGAGCAAGAGGAAGCCCGTAGTTAAACCAAACTTTGTAATTTGGAGGAAACAAATTAATGTGCCTGATTATTTTTTACAATCTGTGTCACGAATATGAGCCATTGCCAGGTCCTTGCCTGTTTCCAGAGCCTTAATAGAGTCTGCGGCCCAGCCAGGTGGTAATGAGCCTCCGGCCCTGCCCCACAGCTGTTTGATTTCCCTGTGATCTCCAAACTGTCTCTCCCGGACCATCATCCTGGCAGGGAGACAGATGTCCTCAGGAAACAAATGTTCTCAGACCCACTTCTCTGGATACTGTCACATTTTTGTGACACAAACCAGATTTTCTTGTGTTCCTATCAAAAACTCTCTTTTAAAAGTGATGATAGCTTTGGGTGCAGGCTAATGCGTGTAGAGGGGTGGCCGAGAAGGGGGTATTGTTTTGTGCCTGTGCCCCATTCCAGTGGTGCCAGAAATTCTGCTGTCAGCATTGTTAAATACCAAATGCGTTTTCTTCTGTTAAAACATAAGTGTATACACTAAGACTTATTGACTACCTTGATATACATGTGTTTCTCAGACCCTTTCATTGTTAGAGCTTCACCCTTCTCCCCATGTCAGGGCACAGCTTCCAGATGCTGCTGTGCGTAACGATGTGTCTTCACTGTGACTTTCTCAAGTCTGCTCAGCGGGACAGAAATTCTATTGAGAAGTGACATTAGAGGAGCACCCCAACCAGTGACTGCATTAAAAAAATTCCGCTTTTTCTGAGGTATCATTCTTCACTGGCTTTGAGGACTTTTCTGGTGGAATTCCATACCAGTGACCCAAAGGGGCGACTGGTTTGTTTCCAGTCTTAATTCGTGTCCCCGTACATTTCTTCTCCCCAGGAAATGGCTGGCACTGCAGTCATTGTCTTGGGGGTTTGCTTTAGGAGAATTCCAAATATAAATGGCAGCGAGGGGACACATGAGAGCCTTGCATGAGAGTCAAACAAGGAAGGGGAAACTACCATTAGAAAAAGAAAGCAACAATTAAAAAAAAAAACAAGAACGTATCTCTTAGGGGCAAAAGCTGTGAAAGGCATTTTCATGTATATTTCTCCATTTAATTTAAGGAGAGTTCTGTGTGGCAGATTCTTGTCCCCATTTTACAGGTGAGTAAACTAAAGCTCAAAAAATGAACTTGCTAAATGCTCATAGCTTGTGAGGGATGGAGAACTTTGGTTCATACTGAGATCTTCTGGTCCAAGTCCAGTGCTTCTACAACCCCACATTTGCCTGCTGCTCTGCCTGACAGTTTTGGGTAGCGTACAAAAGGAATGCAGATCTACAGCAGAACTGACATAAAGCCACAGGAGAAGCTGGTGAGGCAAGTACCTATGCATGGTTAAATTCAGGCCAGCCTATGCAGGCACAGGAGCAAAAGCAGCCCCTTTTGGGCCTCAATCATATCACTGTCACTGCAGTGCTAAGGTGGCCTGCCAAGCTGGACAGTCTGATTTCTAGATGTCTCAGAGCATAGTGGTTCTCATGTAGTTGTGTCTGAACATGCTTGTCAGTCACATGGCACCATGGGGGACATGAGCCTCCAAAATTATTGGGGCTGGGTTTCAGTTCTCATCTTGCCAGCTGCTTGCCTACTACCTTTCACACCAATACGCTAATAGTATTCCACTTCTCTTTTTTGCCACAGTGTGCATTTTCGGTGACTTTGCACGTAGAGTCTCTTTGCCTGGAATTCTCTCTTGCCTCCTTTCTCCCTGGAGTTTACCTTCAAGTCTCAGTCAAGCACTACCTTCCCGGAAGCCTTCCCTGATTAGGTTCTCTGGTTAAGTATTGGTTTGGTCAAAAAGTCTGTTTGGTTTTTTCCATAAGATAGCTCTAGTAGTGCTTAAGTTGTCTTTAACTTCATTTGAAACAATTATTTTGATAGATTCTATTGTGACAGCTGTTATATCAGCGTGCATTTAAAAATACTTATCAACATTGGTTAATTTTTGTGTAGCCATCTTAATGGATGAAAATATGCAACATTTTTTGCATATTATACTTTATTATTTCAAGAAAGATAAAATGCAACTGAAATACAAAAAAGATTTGTGCAGCATATGGAGAAGGTGCTGTGACTGATCAAACGTGTCAAAAGTGGTTTGCAAAGTTTTATGCTAGAGATTTCTTGCTGGACGATGCTCCACAGTTGGATAGACCAATTGAAGTTGATAGTGATCAAATCAAGACATTAATTGAGAACAATCAACATTATACTGCTGGAGATAGCCAACATACTCAAATATCCAAGTCAATAAAGTTATTGGTGAGAGTGAAAAATGTGTCTTTTATTTTAGGGAAAAAACTAAATGGACTTTTTGGCTAACCCAATACTTGTTTCACCTTGGACATTATTGTTCCTATCAGACCCGAAGGACTCCTGACAACCAGACACAGTTGGTGAACTTGTAGAACTGGTGGACCCTTGGGGGTATATGTCATGTGCTGGTTTGTACTGGGGGACATGGTTGTGCAAAGGCTTTTGTTTAGATGTCTAAAGGTGTGGGCATGGTCCTGACTGGTGTGGCTCAGTTGGTTGGGCATTGTCCTACAAACAGAGGTCACATGTTTGATCCCTGGTCAGGGTATGTGCCTGGGTTGAGGGCCTGGTTCCTGATTGGGGCATGTGCAGGAGGCAACCAATCAATGTTTCTCTCTCATGTAATGTTTCTCTCCCTCTCTGTCTCCCTCCCTTCCCCTCTCTCTAAAAATAAATAAATAAAATCTTAAAAAAAATAACGGTGTGGGTGTTAAGAGGGATGGAGAATAGTTGCCTATTCCTCTAGTAGCTCCATGGACCGGGTGCGAGCTCTTCAGGGATAAGACTGGGCATTTTCACACACAGCTCTGAGAAGTGGCTATTGGTGATGGGCAAGCAGTGGAGATTAAGGAAGGAGGAGCAAGCACATGTGAAGAATCCTGAAGACTCCATAAATAACAGGACAAGACCCAGAGAGGGTTAGGTAGAGGGACTGAAATTAGTCCCTGGAGGGCAGGGACCTTGTCTTTATGTGTGTGTTCCAGTACAACTTCATTATGGACACTGACACTTTAAATTTCACATAATTTTCCATGTCATGGAATGTTCCACTTTATTTTTCAAAAAAACCTACATTTTTTTCAAGAGTAGTTTTAGGGTCAGAGCAAAATTGAGGTGAAGGTACAGAGACTTTCCACACAGCCCCTGCCACATACAAGCATAGCCTCCCACACTATGAACATCATCCACCAAAGTGGCACATTTTGTTACAGTTGATGAACCTAGTTTGACACAAGATAATTACCCAAAGCCCAAAGTTTATTTACATTATAGTTCACTCTTGGTGTTGTACATCCTATGGGCACCTTGTCTTTTTTGACGTTCATATTTTGAAACAATTATAGATTCACAGGGAGGTGCAAAGAAATGAACAGGAAAGTCCTGGGTACCCTCCCCCCCAGTCTCTCCTAATGTTAGTAGTTCACACATTATAGTGCCATAGAAAAACTAAGAATCTGATGTTGACACAATCCCTAGAGCTTCTGTTCAGGCTCTACCAGTTATACCTGTACTCGTGTGTGTGTTTACACAGTGCTACACAACTTTATCATACATTTAGACCAATCAAGACACTCAACTGTACTAACATCACAGGACTCTTTCTGGAACCCCTTTACAGTCACTTCCAGCCCCTCTATTCCCAGCCTTTTAACCCCTGGCAACCACTAATCTATTCTCCATCTCCATAATTATGTTATTCATGAACATTATTTTATGAAATCATGCAGTAGATATCCTTTTGAGGTTTTTTTTTTTTCACTTAGCATAATTTGCTTGAGATTCATCCAGGTTGTTGCCTGCAGCACTTTTTCCTTTTATTGCTGAGTTCTGTTCCATGGTATGTATGTATCTATCATGGGGCCTTTTCTTTTTATCTTTGTATTTCCTCCATGGCACCTGACAGATGGTGGGAGCTCAATTAGCTATATGAAGGGATAACCGACTCTGCAAGTAACTTGCTGTATTGAATATCTTGCCTGAGTGGGGAAAGCTAAAGATGGTAATTTCCACACCATTTAGGACAGTCAAATATTCTGACCTTCTGATTCAAACTCACCCTCATGAGCCTCTTTAAATGACCAGTCACTTCATTTCACTGGTGAAGAAGTGGCTCATACAAGATAAACTACACAATGACTGTATTTGTATCATAGTATAATCAAGCCATTCTTGAAATTGGTGATAAACTTGAAGACTTCAGCGTCTAGTGGCTTTATCACCCCAAATGATTTTTACCCTAGGAATGAAGTTCAACTAAAAACTTGAAAGCTCAAAAAATGTAATTGCTTTAATGATAGAGTTTAAGTGTAAAAATCTGATGAATGTTAGAACTTCTTCCTAACTTACACATCTAATAATAAATAATGCTTTCCATTTCTATTTTGCTTCAAAATTTTAAAAAGCATTTTCACATTCATTATTTTGTTTAGCCCTGAATTAATACTGTGAACATGTAGGTGGGGAGCACAGTGTTGGTGGTGGGTGTTATTGTCATTGCACTTGTCATATGAGACCATAGAACTAGAGGATGTCAGATGACTTATCGAGGAGTGCACAACTACTTAATAAATGAACCCAGCTACAACTCTGAGCTTCATTTCACATTCACCCTATTAGACTGCTATTTCTCATGTATAAGTAAACCCTTTTTAGGAAAGGAAAAATTTTTGCTTTTTCACTTGGAGACTATATTTATCATTTGACTCTCATAATCTCAATGTCAAAATGTCTCATGTATGCATTTCTATAACAGTCACTCACTGAAAGTCATGTTTATAAAAAACAGAAGCTCTGTCTTGATTGTTTTTCCCCAAACAAATCTTAGAGATACTTAGAATAAACTACTGTATGTCATTACACATAATTGCAGTAATTTATTTTACCTGGGGGCAAAATCCTAGCTATTTTGTGAGTCTTATAAAAATCTCCAGATGGCTTAATTATACCATTTTAGAAACCAGGGGTATAAAAATAAAATGGATAAATATGCACAATTTTGAAGTATACAGAGATTAAAAAAGAAAGTTAAAAGGAAAGTTTGAATCTTTAAAAATGTTCTGTTTATGATCATAATTGTCAACAAACTATGAATACAAGGGAACTTCCTGAACTTGGAAAAGAGCATATATAGACTTCTGATCAAGATGGAGGTGTAGATAGACATACTTCTCCCTAAGTAACCACAAAAAGAATTACAACTAAATCTCAAAACAACTAACACCCAGAACTCTCATAAAGTCAAACTGTATGGAACTAATGATTTAGAGAATCCACAACAATCCAGATGGGGAGGAGGGACAGAGATGGGGAGAAAGGACAGAAAGGTGAGGAGATGCAGTGTGGTGTGGAGAGGTGGTGGCAGCAGTGGAATGGGCATGAGTGGCAGTCCCACATTCACATGTGGTGGACAAAAATTAGGAGGGATACCTTGGTAGTGAACAAGCCCAGCCCTAGGCCAGACTGCACAGCCCAAGGTTCCAGTGCCAGGAAGATAAATCCCCATAACTTTTGGCTGTAAAGACCATTGAGACTTGGGGTGATGGAAGAAATTCCTAGATTTTCAGAAAATTTCACTTAAAGGGCCTGTGAAGTCTAAAATGTACACAAACCCACCCACTCTGGGATTCAACATCAGGGCAACAGCTGAAAGGGTGCCAGTCACATACAGAGAGTAGGTAAAGTGACTGGAAATGGGGCAAGTGCCCAGTAAACCTCCACAAGCCAAGCAGTGGCATTGTCTCCTCTCTGAGCCCTCCCCACACACAGAGTCACAAAGTGATGAAGCAGGTTTCCCTGCCCTGGAAATTACCCAAGTCTCTGCTCCACACAATTTACAGGTGCCTTTTACAGGAAGTCAAAGAATCTCCATCTAATACACAGAAACACAGGGAGGCTGCCAAATTGAGGATACAAAGAAATATGGCCCAGATGAAAGAACAGAACAAAACTCCAGAAAAAGAGTTAAACAAAATGGAGATAGCCAACCTATCAGATGCAGAATTCAAAACACTGGTGATCAAGATACTCAAAGAACTCATTGAGTATGGCAACAATATAAAGTTGCCATACTCAATATAAATAAATGATGCTTACTTTAAGTGAAATAAAGAAAAATATACATGGAACCTACAGTGGAGGGAAGGAAGACCAGATTCAAATCAATGATATGGAACATAAAGAAGAAATAAGCATTCAACCAGAACAAAAAGAAGAAACAAGAATTCAAAAAAATGAGGATGATATAAGAAGAATCTGGGACATCTCCATACATGCCAACATGTGAATCATAGGGGTGCCAGAAGGAAAAGAGGAAGAGCAAGAATTTGAAAACTTATTTCAAAGAATAATGAAAGAAAATATCCTTAATTTGGCAAATGAATTAGACATACAAGTCCAGGAAGCACAGAGAATCCCAAACCAATTTGATCCAAAGAGGACCACACCAAGACACACCATAATTAAAATGCCAAAGGTTAAAGATAAAGAGAGAATCTTAAAAGCAGCAAGAGAAATGCAGAGAATTACCTGCAAAGGATTTCCCATAAGACTGTCAGCTGATTTCTCAGATGAAACTGTGCAGGCAAGAAGTAACTGAAAAGAAGTATTCCAAGTGATGAGAAGCAAGGTTCTACAACCTAGATTACTCTATCCATTAAAGCTATCATTTAGAATGGAAGGACAGATAAAGTGCTTCCCAGACAAGGTAAAGCTATAAGATTTCATCATCACCAAGCCATCATTACATGAAATGTTAATGGGGACTTATTTAAGAAAAAGAAGATCAAAACTATGAACATTAAAAAGGCAACAAATTCACAACTATCAACAACTGAATCTAAAAACAAACAAACAAACAAAAAAACTAAGCAAATAAGCAGAACAGGTACAGAATCATAGGTATGGAGATCATTTGGAGTGCTATCAGCTGTGAGGGTTAGGAGGAGAATGGGTGAAATGTTGCAGGGATTAAGAAGTACAAATTGGTAGGTACAAAATAGACAGGAGGGTGTTAAGAATAGTATAGGAAATGGGGAAGCCAAAGAACTTATATGCATGACCCATGGACATGAACTAAGGGGAGGAATGCTGGAAGGAAGGGGGATACCAGGCAGAGGGGGGCAAAAGGGAGGAAAATTTGGACAACTGTAATATCATAATCCATAAAATATACTAAAAAAGGATCTTAAAAAAAGAGGACATACAGAAAATCCACGGTTAACATCACACTTAATGGTGAGATACCAGATGGATCTTTCCTAAGATCAGGAGCAAAAGAAGAATTTTCTTTCACCTCTCCAATTCAACATTATACTGAAAGTCCCAGTTACTGCAAAAAGACATGAAAAAGGATTAAAAGGTATACAATTTTGGAAAGAAGAAACAAAACTGTGTTAGTTTTGAGATGATATGATTGTCTATGTAGAAAATCACAAAGAACTGACAAAAAAAAAATCTCCTGGAACTGAGAAGTGATTATAGCAAGGTCTCAGGTGCAAGGTTAATGTAACAAAATCAGTTGCCTTTTCATATATCAGTAATAAATAAAGGGAACTTGAACTTAAAGAAAAATGGGGGGAAGTGGGCAGGGCAGGGGAGAGTAAATGAGGGAAAAATGAAGACAACTGTAATTGAACAACAATAAAAAATTAAAAAAAGGAAAATTGTACTATTTAATATTGTACCAAAAAAGGGAAATACTTAGGTATAAATATAACAATATATGTATAAGATATACATATAATAATATATGTGAAAAACTATAAAACTCTGAGGAAAGAAATTAAAGAAAATCTACATAAATAGCTATTTTATGTTCATGAATTAGAAAACGCAATATTAAGATATTAGTTCTTCCCATGTTGGTCTATAGATTTAATACAATCTCAGTCAAAATTCCAGAAAGCTATTTTATAGAATTTAACAAGCTGATCCTAAAGTTTATATGGAAAAGCAAAAACCTAGAATCATTAACACAATATTGAAGAAGAATAAGACCCATACTATCCGATTTTAAGACTGACTACAGAGTTTAAGTAATATAGACAGTGTGGTATTGGTGAAGTAATAGAAACATAGACCAAAAGAATATAATAAAGGGCCCAGCAATAGACCAAACAAATATATAGTCAACTTGACAAAGAAGCAAGGACAACTCATGGAGAAAAGATAGTCTTTTCAACAAATGGTGCTGGACCAATTGTACATTCATGTACAAACCAACCTATACACCAATTTCTGGCTTTCACAAGGTGACCCAGTGTTTGGTGATGTTCTTAGGGATAACCCAAAGCAAAATCTATAAAAGAAAAAGTGATGTGTTAGTCTTTATTAAAACTATTATTCAACAATAAAAGGGAATGCAATCCTTGCCATTTGTGACATGAATGGATCTAGAGGATATTAAGCCAAGTAAAATAAGTCAGATAGAGTTAAACAAATACCATATAATTTCACATATATTTGGGATCCAAACAAAACAAAACAAACAAAACACAGCAACAGACCCCTAGATACAGAGAATAAAATGACGATTGCCAGAGGGAGGAGGTAGGGGTGAGTGAAAAAGGTGAAAGGGAACAAAAGATACAAATTTCCAGTTATAAAATAAATAACTCACAGGGATATAATGTATAGCACCGGGAATATAGTCAATAATATCATAATTACTTTGTATAGTGACAGATGGTTTCTAGATAGTGATCACACTGTAAGATATATACATGTAGAATCACTATGTTGTACACCTGCAACTAATGTACTATTGTACATTAGCTATAATTTTTTAAAAATGAGAACTTTGGCTCTGTGAGTTGGAAAATAATTGTTGGGTGTAATATTACAATTTTAATCCAAATAAGTTTTTAAATATATATGGGCAAGAAAAGGAGGAAGACCTTGAGACTTATTGTTAGAGTTCATATCTTGTGCCCATTTCATTGGATTGCTGTAAAGTGTGACACATCAAATCCAGAGGAGTGTGAGGGTTTTTTCCTTTTTAATATTTCAGTATTACATGGCGCTACTTTCCTTCTGATGCAAGAGAAGGCAACTGATATTTATTGAACATCTGTTCTGTGTCAGGTGTTGTGCTAAATACTTAAATACAAAACTGCAAGTGGGAATCTTTTTCTCTCTCCCACTCTTAGCCATAAGGTGAATATATCCTCATACTGCTCACTGATTTCACTTCTCATTCCATACAGAAATAATGAGAGACTATGCTGCAGGACACACAAATCAAGAATTTAACCAAAAATGTAGAGAAAACATTCCACTTCAAAGGTCCTTCTGATGTTTTATAGAACTATGTTGTAGTCACAGGTGTGATTGTGCTATAGTGGGTCTCATTTTTTATGTCCCAGTAGGTCTTAGATCTCAGGGATGGCTTGCAGAGAGTGGAAGTATAAGGAGGGAACATGCAGCAGGAAAAAGCACAACAAGAGGTCAGATTGAGAAGAGCCTTTTTTTCTCAAAGGGGAAAGTTACTGTGGAGGGTGAAGAGCCTAGGTTGGGTTAGAGAGATGTTATTTTATTTATTTTTATTAAGAACTCTGCGAGGTAACTTTTATTTTGAACATTTTATAGATAATCCAGTGCGTCTCAGACAGGTTAAGCAATTTTGTTCAAGGGCACACAACAATAGTAAATAGCACAGGCATTAAACCCTTGTCTGTCTCCAAGGTGAATACCAGTTCTCTCCACCAGGGGCAGTGTCATGTAATGGTTACATGGGTAGACTTGTACCCAGTGACACTGGCTCACCGCCTGGGATTTCCTTTCATTTGCTTTTTAACCCTGGACAACTTATTCAACCTATCTATGACATGTCATATGACCTCATCAGATTCTGTGAGAATGAAGTGACATAATTAATGAAAAGCTTTTAACATATTACATGGTATATAATAAAAAATCAATTCATGTCAGCTGGAATGATTCTAACATGACTTTGCTTCTGTCAGAAACAGCAAATAATATTTTAAGATGTTACTTGGATTCATAGGCATCAAAAAATTCATCTGACCAGCAATTTGAACCTTGGAAGGGCTGTAGATAAATGACTGACTAATCCTATTTTAGAAGGCTTGTATGGAAGGTGTTTCACAACAGTTTGGGAGTCTGTATCAGAACAGCCTATCTAAACCATATGTTGTTTCCAAAATACTTCCTGGCTGAGATGTAGTTTTTTTCATATCTGTCTCCTCTAATCACACTTTCAGTAACAAATACGAATTGGGGCCGTAGTATATAGAAGACATTACATTAGTTTCTCCAGGAGTTTATGTTCTTGTCAAAAGTGTTTAAAAAATATTTGAACATAAAAAGTGAGACATGCTGTACGAAAGGTGTCGATTCAACACTACTGTATCGGGAGGTGGAAAGACCGCTCTCAGCAGGAGGGTGTGGAGATCAGAGAAGAGGTGGCCTTGGATTGGTGCCTCGACACAGTGTAGACTTAGATGTATAGAGATAATGGTGGCAGCTAAAACAGTGAAACTGTCAGGGAAGTGCAGCGGCACCCAGTAAGTTAGGAGTAAAAGAGATTAGAAGGAAACAAATGTAAAACGTTTGGTTTCCTGTGGGTTGTGGGAATCAAAGGCAGTCTGGGGAGTCTGAATTGTATGCACAGGTTAAGGGGTACAACTGAATGTATTTAAGAACAGTAGGACCTGCCCTGCCCTTTAAGAAGTAACTCCAGTGGCCATTTGGGGTCTGTGCTGTGAGAGAAAGAGAAGAGGTGAGGAGGTAAATTAGGTATTGTGGAAGTCCACAATGAGGTCTGAACTAAGGTGTAGATGGTAAAAGGGACATGCCTGCAACATATTGTGGAAGAAGAATTGGCAGGACTGAGCCATGTTTGGATGAATTTCCAGGGACAGAGAGGAGCCTAATAAATTTCAAGGCTGTGCAGCTAAGAGGGTGCTGGAATTCTCAGCAGAAACAGAAGGAGTAGGAGAACCAGGATTGATGGAAATACTGAAATCACAGTGGGACATCGTAAGTTTAAAGTCCATCTTGTAGAATCTCCAAGTAGAATGTCTATTAAGCTGTTGTAAAGGGGGAATGGTACATTAGAGATGGAAAATAACCACCACATCAGGGTTTATTATGAGCCTTGGCTTTCTCCTATGATCCTTGTGACTGATTAGTGTCCCCTGCTTTCCTCTGTGAGTTTGTTAGTGGCTTCTTCATAAATCATCTCTCCCTGTGTCACCTCCATTTTACTTTTGTTAAATCATTTATAATCACCAACCCATAAAGTATTAGCATCAGATGGTATGGCACCTCAGAAATTTTCTCATTTTATAATTTCACTGTGAAGATGAGGAGACCAAAGTTCAGTGTAATTAAGTAGCTTCTATGGGTTGTTAGTTGTTGACGAAGGATCTGTTCACCACTCCTGTTAGTCACTGGATAACTCTCTCCAAAGCATCTTTTTGTCATAAGATACTTCTGCCCACCCCTCTGTCAGAAGAAACTCCTGACCTCAGGAAAATAAAAAGCAATGTTAAGAAGAGACCCAGTTCTTGGAAAGAGGCCCCTGCGGGCTTGTTCAAGTTCCTAGACTAGTGTTGCACACTGTTGCACGTGAAGATGAACACTGGCAGCTTCACACAACCAAAGAGGCTGAAGGAGTGCATACTTTTCTTTCTGATTCTATAGTTTATTCTTAGTTTCCAACACAGTGATCTCACAAGACAAATCCTTAGGGCGTGGGTTCCTCTCTTTGCATTTTTAGATGGTACCTCTGAGACACAGAATTCATCTAAATCAAAGGGAAGTTCTGTGTGAGAAATATTTGCTGTGATTCCCTGGGTTGGGGTTGAAAAATTGGGAAGAAAGGAGACACTGATTTGTTGTCCTATCTGAGTCATAAGAATATGACCACATCAAATATTCAGACAAGGAATTATTTATTATATCTGATGTTAAACGTGAAGTCCAAAACTACTAGTTTGGTAGAAATGAACAATCCATCTGCTGGATGAGCATATTTTACGCAGGTAAAATATCTTTTCTGCATCTCAACAACAGCAATGCCAACAAAATTATGAAACTCTAGCATTAACAATTGTTTGTGGTATTGATGACTATGAATTAATAGGTAATGAGCAATAATTGAAACACTGGGGTTTTATAATTATAATAATTTATCATTTACCACATAGTGATCTTGACAATGATAAGAAGCTGAAAAATAATTGTATGCTAACATATAAATGTTTAAATGTGGCCATATGGACCCAGGGGTGAATGACTGGTTTGTGGAAAAGATATAGAATATAGATCTGGATGTAAAGTTTTTCAGCTCTCTGATCGACCATGCAGTGTGGATGAAGAAGGAATTTGACACAGGAGGCTGGGCAGAGCCGTGTCGTGAGCGAGGAGAACCTGATGTGGAGAATACTGCAGGATGCCAAATGATACTTCTCTTAATTTATAGAAATCTGTGAAACAGAGCCTCTGAGAGCTATTCCACTGCCTCTGCATCTGAAGCTGTCTTTGCTTTTCCCTCTGCCTGGTGCGAAAACTGAGCTCATTGAGAGAAATGTGTGTTTTTGGATGTGTGAATGTTTTTGGATGTACCAGTATAAGGCATATTGTAATGACTGAAGACCAGAACTGCATAGTAACCTGCATGTCCCCAGGCCCCACAAGCCTACTGGCAGAAAGAAGAACAAATCAGTATTTTGTATTGAAATTGTGCTGTCCCTTAGCTCTCCCCAGTTCAAGTACACTGGTAAAACATACTCCCCAGCAGGTATTTTGGCTCATCTCCTGGACTGTTGAGCACATGCTCAATCAAATCTTTGTCTGCAGGACATTGCTGACCTTCCTCCAGCCTTTCTACTGTGGAAGAGCCTACCTTGTCTAGGTTGCCATCTCCTGCTAAAAATTCCACACCAGAGATCAAATCTTGTGAGCTCCACAGTCCAGGAGCCTCAATATGTACCACATGGGGCAGGGAGGGGGAACAGTTTTCTTCCTCACTGGACTCAGACCTGCATTACTGCACCTTCCTCTGCCTCCATCTCTCCTATTTCACCCCGGGCCTGGCCACACCAAGACCTTCCACCTTACAGGCCTTTGCATTAAAGTTCACCAATTCAAATAAATAGAGGTCCACAGAGTCACCTCCTGCCTTCTTAAATATTTCCCCCAAAGATCTCATATAAGAAGGATGGCAGCTATTCGTTTTGGCTTTTGAGGAGTTTAGCATTGGGTTTTGCACTGTTCAACCAAACCAAACTCTGGATCTTAGTTTGCTCCCGAGGGCTTAAGAGCAGACTCTGTGAGCTGCCTTTCCCCCTTGTTCTAGGGAGTCTTTGTGCTGTGATGTTCTTGTTTGTAATGGAGATAAAGGCACACCCAGCAGTCAGATGGGGCCCTGTGTCTTAAGCATACGTTCTGGGATGCACACATTTCCTGAGGCATCAAGCTCAAAAGGAAACAAGAGCTCAGAATAACAGGGCTTTGCCTCCCAGGTGATGCAGAATAATTCATGATTTCAATTAAACTGCTCCAAAGCCTGTTGCATATGCACCTGTTGCAGTGAATGCAAACCAAATAAGCTGTATTTTTATTTTAACACAAAACATTTTCTAGGCAAAGCTGGAAACATTGCCTGCCATGAAGGTGTGGCTAGAAGTGTTTTCTCCATAGGGAATTAACATCTATCCATTATGCTGGATATGCTTGTATAGACTGAGACATATTGAAACGATGAACTCTTAGTAAAATCCAAATTAGTTAGCCAAAAGAGTGTCAAGAGAAGCTAAAATCCATACATTGAATTTCTGTCAGTAGCTTTAGTCCCACCTTCCTTCACCAACCCTTTGATTTGAATTGCAACAGATAGCACACTTGAGATTTGTTTCATTTTCTCATTCCTTAAATACCCTGGCTCTAGTCAAGGAGCCATTATCTATCCATCCATCCATCCAGTGTCCATCATGAGCTATTTGTACTCAAATATGGGCAATAAAAGGAAGCAGAGATGCCGGCTGGACAGGCAGACATTGGGTAGTTTTGCTGGCTTGTGGACTGTGGGGTAAAACTCATACAGGCCTCTGTGACTAAGAAGCTTGTGTTCTCCAGACCACTCTCCCAGTGTGGCCACGACTGACAACACTAATAACTTGTCAGTCCTTTTTTTGGTCCTTGTTAGTTAGGGAACACCACTGTGAATGACAGCTGTACCGAGAATCTCAGAAGGCACTAAGAGGTTTATCAGTCACAGGGAGGAGTGAAACTGGTGGAAAGACAGCCAGGAGGGTTGGGTAGTAAGGGAGAAGTAATTTTCACCTCCAAGGACCATGTTAAGAAATAAAGAAGGAGTCTCAGCCTTCCTCAAAATTTAGTTATTTGAATCCTTGTAAGAATTAAGCTTCCATTAGGAGACAGTGGAAACACTTCCTTTGTCTTAGGGATGCTGTGTAGTTTTATTATGTTTTTTAGTTAGTTTTTTTTTTTTTTGCTTGTAAATAATGCCTCACACATTGAACATTAACCAAGAAGGTATTCCACATAAATTAACTTTTCCAGATAATTGTAATTTGTTTCTTAAAACACTAAAGCTGGTTAGGCTTTCATAGAAATTTCTTTAAAAACTATTCTGACATATTTTGACCTAAGAGCAGAGCCCAATAATATTATGGCACATTTGCTTGGCAGGTCTGAAGCTCAGGCCCCCATCATCCACACCTAAGTGTACTGATAGCTTTTGTTTTATATTGGGGAAGACAGAAATAGAAAGGAAGGAAGGGAGAGGGACAGAGGGGATACTATAATGCCCATTGTCCTGTCACTTCCTTGGATTTACCGTAAACTAGAATTTGAAACCCATAGTATATGGACAAGAAGCTGGCACAACTATTTTCAACAGAAAACTTGTGATATTTCAGATGCAACCTAAGCCAATTTGGGTTTAGGTGACAAAGTATAGCAAAGAGTTTAGAAAGGGTCAGTCTCTCTTGACATTAGTGATGGCTTTATGAGAGAGATCAGGGGTGGCAATCTTGTTGGAAGGGGGTGCTAGAAAACTTATTTTGGAATTGATTTTGTGTTCAAACACGTATTTTAACTTCTAGGAGAGTACTGATGGGAATTGTGGGTAAGGGAGGAAACTGAAATGTGCCCAGGCCATCTCTTAACAACACATTGCTTGTCATGGCTCTCACATGAACACGAGCGGTTCAATGGTAGCAGGCAGTCTGTTCAAGCAACTTCAGGGAAATGGACTTTGTGGTCACTCACACTTGCAGGCAAGGGCAGGAGAGAAGCAATATGGTGGTCACGGGGACAGGGTGAGATCTTCCCTTAGCATTGGAGAGTCAGAACTGTTGGCTGTTTCCACAAGCCCAACCTCACCATTTCTTCTCCTTGGCCTTACGTTCACTTCTTGAAGTATTTGTGTTCACTGTATATTTCTTTGAGACCAGAGTTTATCTTATTGATCTTTGTGTATCTGTTGGTGACTGGCACAAAGCTTTCCACATAGCAAATAATCAATAAACATTGCATAAAAAGGTACAAAGATGACTGTGATTTTATAATATTTGTAGCCCTATTACTCAGAACAGGATCCCTTTATGTTGTTCTAGATCTCTCTGATTCATGATAGGGTCCCAATGTGATTTCAGTATCTCTTATGCTTCCCAAACCTCCCATCCTCATCCCAACCAAATTAGACCCTACAGATGGGATCTTGACCTTAAACTTGACCTAGTCCTTCAGACTTTTGACAAAGAATTTGACCTTCACATCCTTTTTTCCAGGTGAGATTGTCCTTTCAGAGATTGTTAATTTTTCCTACAAAATTGTTTTTAGTTCATCCTTGCTTCCTCTGTACCACAGAACCCACTATTTGTGATAAAGAAACAAATCAGGGAAAGAAAATGGTGTGAACAAATGTGCAAATGGGAAATTTAGGACCATCTATAGAGAATGGTGAGGAATTCAGTATGGCTGGTGCTAAACAACGCAGAAAGGGAGTCAAAGAATAGAAGTTTGGAAAGCTAGCTGGAGCTTGGAATAAGGAATTTGGAGTTACAATGTATATTATTAGGAGTCATTGAATGTCATTAGAGAAAAGGAGTGATTCGAATGAAAAAATTCATTGCACACATTAAATGCAATTACTTAAAGTTACCTTAGTAAACAAGTAAATATTGTATTATTGAGATGTCAGAAGAAGGTACTTAAGCAGACAGAAACCATATAGTGAAAGTAAGTAGTCCATACTTGTAGGCCACGAGCAATTTAAAACTGGGTGTGTTTTCTTAGATATAAATGTAATGAGTAAAAAGTATACATAATCAGCCCCAGATGTGGCTCAGTGGATTGAGTGCTGACCTGAGACCCAAAGCATCGCCAGTTCAATTCCTAGTCAGGGCACATGCCTGGGTTGTGTGTCAGGTCTCCAGGAGGGGGAGCATGAGAGGCAACCACATATTGATGTTTTTCTCCCTCTCTTTCTCCCTCCCCTCCTCTATGTCTAAAAATAAATAAATAAAATCTTTAAAAATAGTATACACAATCAGACATTCTATCTGGACAACCTAATTAGAATTCTTTAAAACACTTAGCCATTTGAGCATCTCCCTTTCTGTAGCATGATTTCTTTCCCCCAAATCACAGAAGACTATATAGTGTTTCTTAATAGATAAGCTGGCAGATGGTCTCCCACAGTGGAGTCTATTCTATGTGTTCCTACAGGGTCTTTTCTGCAGTTGCATCTCATGATAATGGTTCTTCAGTTCATATGAATCATACCCTGAACTGGGCACTTAAAGAAACTCATATTTTCTCTATGGTTTTAAACTGTAATTCACTGAGAATTTTGCTAGATCACAATCATCAAACCTTGTTCTCTCATCTTAGAAATGATGGCAAACCTACCTCCTCTAGTATTTGACCACATATATTCTCTGATTTGTATTTGGGGTTATAGGAAATGAAATGATAAATTAAATGTGCTTTCATTGGCACAAATCAGATTTCCTTTTCAAGAAATATTTATTGACAAAATCAATTGGGAATGGATTCTAGTATTTGCAGGAAAGCCAAGTGCTCTTGACTGCTCACGTTGTCCTCTTCTCAGCATTAATCATTGGCACAGTATCCAAGAGAGAGGGGCTCACAGTGGTGGGTGCCCCCACCACAGTGGTGGGAGAAGGGTGGGAAGAGGGTGGCTGTATGAGTCACAGGATGATTTAGCTCTAAACTCACATTGTAGGCATGTATTTTCTAAATGTTAAAAATATGGAGCAAGATCCTATATAGTTAATTTAGGGCTAAGCTGGTTTCTTAACTAAAACTAGCAAAAGGGTTAATTTGTGCTCATGGACATTGGCCAGAAAGTCCACACTGGCTGCTTCCACGCAGTTACAGCTGTCCTTTCCAGCAGTTTCTGGATTTCGAGTTTCACTTTTCTTCCTCTATTAAAGTTTCTATTCTTGGCTTTTCTTTGGAAAATCAGTGACTAAAATACAAGATCAGAATACTTGATTGTACTCAGAGGTATCTTCATAACATCATTCTTGGTCTTTGAGAAGCAACAACTAATTCAAATACAATGTTATCAAATTAGCATAATTAGGGTTGAAATGGCTCATAAAATATAAGTGGAGATAGAACAGCATAATCAACAGCTACAGGTCTGTTATTTTCCACCTTCAACCTTAAATCAAATGGCCACCCTGGTAAGAGAAAGTTAATGAAAGGTTTTCAGGGACAAAGTTGAGGAGGTATCTGAATATTCAAGGAAAAAGTTGTTTCCTGGAGAATGTGTGGAGAGTGGGACCAATAAAATGGCATTGATCCAGTCAAGAGAGCATGCAGTATATAAAACAAAATGGAGTCACTCATGTCAACCAAGATGACTGTCAGTCAGCCCTGACACTTCGGTTCAAGAGGGAAACTACTTAAGTCACACTAGACACATCTGCCAAGGAGACCCACCTAAGATATCTGCACATGTGACCAGAACAGCCATGTCTGCAGAGCGGGACCACCCACAGATAGGCTTCTGGGGAAATTTCCCACTTGCTATTATGAGTGCCAAGCAGATCAGCCATGCACCACCCATAGGCTCCTCGGGACATTCTCCACTTTGCATCAGAGGTGCCAACATATTTATCAAAAGACCCAGAAGGGTGGAGTGCACCACTTTCAAGGTACAACTGAGGCAGGCTCCAGACCACTGCTGAGACAGCCGAGCTCCTCACACCACAGTGCTGCTCCATACCATTGGCCACCAGAGGCTCTGCCCTGCTGGACTGAGGGCTTCGCCTGCCCTGCTGCCCACCTGGCTCCAGAGATCCTTCCTTGCAAGACACTGACAACTCCCTTGCCCACTGTGCTATTTCCTGGACCCACAGACTGAGACTCTGGGACTTGGGTTCGTTATCCCCTATTGATTGCTGTGTGTGTGTGTTATAATTCTCTTCGATTGTTAGAGTGTGAAGAGGATGTTTATGTATGTTGATCTACTTTGAGTGAACCTACATTCAATAAAAGCTGAGTGAAGAGCATAGTTACCACGTGTGACTCTTGCTATTCCTTGGTGCTGGGCTGCTCAGCAGGCAGCTAGCCGAGCAGTTGCCCAGCGGACTTATAGGAAAGACTGTATCATATGCTCATGACAGAATGTTAGTATCAAAGTGAAATAAATAAAAAATGAGATATTTTTCTGATGCACTTAAGAGAACAAGTGTGAAAACCCCTTAAAAAAAGACTAAGGGTTTTGAGTTTCAGCATCAGTCTAGTGATGAAGCTCCTGACAGGACAGAAAAATTTCCTACTAGGACATTCTATTGTAACTCCATACATGGATATTTAAAGCTATACAGTCAGACTTTAAACTAGTTTCAAAGGCAAAATTCATGAAATGACATAGTAAACATTGATTTTAGTATTTTCCATGGAGTTAGTTGTACATTTCAGGGAAAACATCACCAGACAACTGAAAGATCAGAGCCATCATGAGTGGAGACAGTTTCAGCCTTCCTTTTGTGGTACTTCAGAAGCTTTGGCTTTTGATAGAGATAGGATGAAATAACCCTCAAAGTTCGTAAACAATCTAGCTAACTCAAGTTTTTAAACCTTAATGAGGCAATCAATAAGATGGTATTAATAGTATTTTATTTCACTGATTTACAAAGGAGACATAGCAGTTATAAATTGCTTTTATAATCTTGGATTTCACCATTGCTAACTGTGAGGTAACATAGCCACAGTAATAACGATTGCTTGTGGAATGCTCACCGTGAACCAGGTGCAATACTTCATTACATTATTTTGTCCCATCTTTCCCACAACTGTATGTGGGAGGCTTCATTATAATTTTTACCTCATGGATGAGGGACAAATGCTCAGAAATGTTAAATAACTTGCTCAGGTCTGACATTTAATCAGTATGGCATAACTGGTGTTCAAATTTAAGTCTCTTTGATTCCAGGTCCCCTTTGCTTTTCTGCAAGGTCTCTTATATTGCCCAAGTGAATGTTGCCAGCAGTCAAAGTTTACACAGAAACATTTTCCACTGCTTTGCATTTTCCTCAGTGGTGTCCTGGGATAAACTCAAGTCTCACTTTGTAGGGTGAGTCACTAAAGGTTTTATCTTTTGCTGTTAATACATTTGGAGGAACATGAACAAATGACCCCTAACTTATCTGAGAAGGGTGGGAAAGTGAACGAATGTGTACTGAGCATATCGTGTGTGCCACGTCTGTTGGCACAGTATCTTTTTAAATCCTCATGATAGTCTTTTTAGCAGAAGAGGAAATAGGATCAGAGAAACTAAGTGCCTCGCCCAAGTGCACCTACCAAGTAGGTGGAGAGTTGGGATTTGAACCCAAGGCTGTCTGACTTCAGGTCCTACATTCTCTCCTGTATTTCACATTCCTTATAATAATGCACCACATCCTTTGTGGCAACCTCTGTTCTCTATGCTCCTGATAGAGATTTTGTATAGCTTTGAAAATGGAAAGCTGTTTGAATTTTTCTAAGATCCCCCAAATTCAAAATATTATGCAAATTACACATAGAGAGGTCACACTGGATGAATCATGCTGGATAAATGATATACTGTCTCAATGAGTATGTTTAAAATAGAAAAATGAACTCTAGGCAACATCACACATTTTCCACAGTGGAATTGTCTTTAGTCAGACATTGTAGCACAGACATTTTGCAGCTGCAAAAATGAATCTTGCATTTACTTTAAAAAATCTAAAGCAATAATGATAAACATTAAAAAATTGAGTTCTTTGTGAGTTGTGTATCAAGCAATCAAGGTATAAAAAGAAGTAGTTACACTGGAAGCAGGTTTTGTTTTGTTGTTTTTTAATTCTCTGTGGCTTGATTAAGGGAGAGCTGGCTGGAGTACTCACGGCAGTTTAAATTTGCCCTGCCGTTGTTCAAGTCCCTTGAGGATGGGGGCCTGCCGTGAGTTAACAGCTGGGAACTGAGCCCAGACAGAAATAACAAGTAGGTGCTAATCCACAGGAAACTTGAGGCTCTGAAGTGGCAGCTGTGTCTGATGTAATTTCTCATCCCTGTGGTGCTAGTGTCCTTTGGGTGTCCTGTGATCTGGGACCTTCTCTCGGGAGAGCTCCCAGGCAGGTGTTCTCCCCGTGAGATTTCCAACTTGCACAGACCTCAAGGAAAGGGCTAGCTGGGGTAAACACTGCGGCACCAAGGATGTCATGTCATGTCATTTCATATGGAGGCCTTGAATTATTCCAGCAGGATTGATTTGGAGATATCTATAGGGCATTTTTCCAAAAGGGGACTTGGTGCAGAGGAAACCAGGGGGATAAACCTGGAGTGAAATACATGAGTTTGCTGAACCTTAAATCAAATCTAAACATTATTATTTTCTACTCATTAGAAAAATTAAACTAAAACTAAGTCTTTAAAAAATTAAACCCTAGTGAACCAGTTTGAACCTGCAACCGATTCATCGAACTGGAACCAGACTAGGACACCAAAATATTTTCTAAATCACATGTGAGTCACCTGAGTATTATTCAGTTAGAGTCCCTGGTGCCGAGTGCTCGTTCACTATGGGAACTAAATTCAAATTAATGAGGTTTCCCTGGCGTCCATCTATCTGTGTAGGGGCAGAGACGCTGTAGGAGGCACTGGTAGCAGAACAGGGAGAAAGAATACCTACTAAGTCAGTGTTTCAAACTTTTCTTGTATCTGCAATTTTTTATTGGACAAACTCTGATGCTGAAATGCAATATTAATGAGACGAATGTGGTTCTATGCTGTTTGAAGCAGGGCCTGAGGCCCTGAGGCCGGCAATGCCCCTTTACAGGATGCAGACACGCCACGGAACACAGTTTGAAAAGTCCTGCACTAAGTGATATCGGGCAGGATTTGGGTTCTTTGGTTTTCACCGTTCCTTTTGCACACACGATTCCTACAGTTCTTTCCTACTTCCAATTGCTAGCTATCCACTGTTCCTTTAAGAGTCCTTATCGGTGTCTCAAACTTGACATGCCTAAAGTTGAATTGATTCTGTTTTCACAAACGGATGTCTCCTCTACTGACTGTTTGTTTTAAGGTGACAACCATTCTTCTGGCTAATCAGGCTTATAACCAAGTTAATTCATTCAATTTCTCTTTTCTTCAAGAAAGAATCAGTCTGTACCTGGTTCCCATGTAATTAAAGCCCTTTAGGTTGGTGTCAGGCTTGGTCTGCGATGCTGTCCTCAGATTTGGGGTAAGCAGCGGGGTTAGAAAGGGGTGATCGGACAAGGAGGGACCAGCAGGTGCCTCAGAGGAGGACACAGAACAAAGCTGAGGCAGCACTTGGAGAGGGTTTCAGGAGCCACAGCAAGTCTGGGGCTTCCAGCTGGGGCAACTCAGAACAGCATGGTCTGTGTGATTGGTTCCACCCTGTGTGCAGTAACTCTCCCCTGGGTTGTCTTTAAGGTGCCCTGTGGCCTCAGGCAATTGGAGAGCTAGTTCCACTTTTGGCTCTACCACTTATGAGCCATTTGACCTTGAGAAAGCAACAGTTTGACACTCACCATTCTCAAAGGTAAAATAATAATAGTTCCTTCTCAGCCTTCTTCAAGTTTGTGGTTAGAATTACACAAAATAATGATACAACATACCTCATAAATTTCAAAGTGCTCTGTGTGTGGCGGTGGTATTAGGTGGTCAGCTCTCTAAACTCAGCTTTTCATTTGTTCATTTATTTGTTTAAATATCTACCAAGTACCCACTGTGACCAGGCACTACAAGAGGCACTTGGCAATACAGCGGCACACAGAAACTCCACCTCTTAGGGACAGGTGCTGCCACTACAGAATTGATAGGGAGGCAGTTTTTAAACAAATTATCACGTAACTAATAATAGTTACCAGATACTTCCTATGTGTCAGGCTCCTTTTAAGTCTTTAACCCATTTAATCCTCCTAACAACTCTGTGAGAGGCAATAATATTACCCCATTTTACAGATGGGAAAAATTGAGATCTAGAGAGATTGAACAACTTACTTAGGGACTTCACAGCTAGTAAGTAGAAAAACCAAGAAATAACCCAGTAAGTTTGATTCTATATTCTATTGTCATGCTAATAATCACTATATCAATGTCCTCCCCCATATGTGAGCTAGGACATCTGCTGGGTGAGAGCAACCACTCTCACACTGCACAGGCAACTGCCTCTCTGACCCTCGGTTTCCCTCACTTGGAAAACAGGGGATAATACCACTACCTGCTTCATGGGATAACTTGTAAAGAAGTAACACAGTACCTGACATTACAAACCCACGATAAATGTTAACTTATAGCTGTTGATTATGAGAGGTGTGATGAAGAAAAGGTGCAAGATGCTATCTGGGACTAAGGAAGCTGTAGTCTAGACTGGCTGAAAGGGATGGGACAACACTCCTGAAAGAAATATTTAAGCTGAGATCCAAAGGGTAAAATAAGAACAAAGGTTTTAGAAAGAGAAGGGTGGAGGGACCAGAGGTTTGTAAGGACCCTGGACGAGAAGGCCTTTAGCTCCTTCCAGGAGCAGAGAGGAAGCCAGAGCGGCTGAAAACAGTGTGGCTGGAGCAAGAGAAGCAGGCGAGGTGAGGAGGGGATTTTTCTGTCTGTCCCTTCCTCCTCACCTCCATTGCCAGTGCTAACTACAGTCCCATTATCTCAGTCCTAAATTATTTCAATGTCTTTGTAATTGGCCTTCCTGTCTGTACTCCGTTGCACCTTCCATTCTTTGCGTATTAACTGGCAGGTTAAGTCCTAAAGCACTCCTCTGGCCATGGCACTGCCCTACCAAACAGAATACCTTCAAAAGTTTGCCATTGTCTGTCAAAGTCCAAACTCCATAGCCAAGCATGCAGTAACAGTTCCGAACTGGCTTCTACCTGTTGGGGGTCTTTTCTATCTCAACTTCCTTGCACATGCCCCCGACTCTTAACCAATCTCGCCTCACTCTTCCCTGCCTGGAATGCATCCCTCTTTCCTCTGTTTCCAGTCTCAACCTGGGTAAGTCCTATCTACCTTCCAAGGATTGTATCAAATGTTATCTTCCATGAAGTCATCCAAGACCATGCCAGACAGAAAATCAGTTTTTTAAAAATCTTTAAAAACTGCATATAGAAAAGTATGAGAATCATTCATAATTCTATTATTGCATCTAGCTATTGTTTGCATGTTGACATTTTTTTCAAGTTGCATACGAGGAGGTTGCAACTTTCTCATCTTCAATATTTTCATCTATGAAATGGGGATTATAAAACCAGCCCTACACATGGGTGGGGGCCCCCTAAAACCAAATTCATTTATAAAAAGTTGTATGTTTATTCTCAGGTGTTTAAACTTCAGTCACCTTCAAAGTACACTTCATTTGATACAATACACCTATCAAGACATTTTCTCCACTGCTCAAAATAGTTTTTGAACTCGTTGATTTTGATGCTTTTTAGTGCTTCTGTCATTTTTTTCTTTCACCTCTTCTGCAATTGCAAAACATTTCCCTTTGACAATTTTTTTCATCCTTTGGGGAGATTGGGTGAATAGGGATGGTTGGGCATGGGGGTCATGCTGTTTTTAGTAAAAAACTGCTGAACACTCAGAGTGGCTTGAGCAGGTGTGCTCATAAATCACCCAGCATGAAATGGGCAAATGTGTTGAAAGAGTCTTCAAAAATAATTCACTGAAGCTGGATCCAGCCTCTCACAACAATGCCAGCTGGTACACTGCTAGAGATGGGTTCCTAGAACACTCACCTAGCAGGGGAAGCCTGCACTACAAGGGGCCTGTCCTCTAGAAGATAATTCAGTTTCTTTCTGAGTCCCCCCTCATATATTTTAGGACTGTTTTAACAAGAGAACAGAGACAATTTGAGCATTTCAACTTTATGTCCTGACACATCAAATGATGTTTTTACCAGCCTGTGAGTGAGACTATAAAAGTATTCTTGGGTTAAAAAATCTCTTAAAAGTCATATCCCCACCCCCCCCAAACATTTGTGCTGTTTGTTGTTTTCTTTTTGAAGATTGAATTTAATTTCCTAACCTTGTCTATTTTGTTCTTACCTTCCCCTGAACCTCTATATCCTATGACTATCTATAATCTTATTTCTCCTCAGGATAAATTTTCATATTTGTTTAGAACGATTCATAATATGGACCCAATATATTCAAACTCTCCTAGTCCCTTTGTGTTCCCTGGGTCTCCTACCACATCCACATTAAAATTTTATTTCTAGGAGAACCTCAGAACTACCACGGAAATGACATTCCTGCCAGCTGAGCAGGAACAAGGATCCTGTGCACATTGATTTACTCTTTTCATTAAAGCTTTTAAGGGAATTGTGTTTATAAAAGATTGTGTTAACAGAATACCAGAGCACAGTAGGAAATTACTCCTGTTAGATATTTACTAGTTTGACCTCAGAAATTATGAATGATTTCTTCAGTGTTTGTTGATAAATCAAGTAGCAAACCTGAAACATCATGAACACACACATATTTTCTGCATCAGCTTTGAAGAACTGATACTAACCGAGGTGGTAATTGCACTAACTTTATTTTCTACCCTGGAAATCTTATATATAAATTTTCAACTGAAATGAAGTACTTCCGTTGCCAAGAATGAGAAACGCATAACTATAATTGTGGTCCTGAAATCTGGGCACTTTGAGAATAGGAAGTTAGCAGGGTGTTGTGACCAGAGGTTTGAAGAGGTTCTGAAGGCATTTTAAACACAAACATTAGTTTCAAGAATGCAATAATATACCCATCCACAGTCCCTCTTGTTTTCTAATTTCTTAATTATTCACTTCCTCTCAGCCATTATATACATTGCAAATTCTTTAGTACTTAGTCAAAAGATCTTTCTTCCAGGAAATGCATCCCATTTGCAATTGTACTACCCCTTTCTGTAAACCTGACTCACCACCACGTTTCTGTGTTCAGTCCCTGGTGTCATCTTCACCTGTCTGCAACAGCCATGCACTGCAGTGGACATAATGCGGGTCCTAAATTTGACTCTGGATCTGGTCCTAGGAACTACTTGACAGTAAGCAGGGTATTAAATCTTTCAGGGTGCCTTTTTACTGGTCAGTGAAACAAGTGGGCTGAATTGATAATGTCTAAGCTTTTGTCAACCTGACGACTCTTGGTCATAAGCCATTATATTCGAGTTATCAGTAGAATCAATATGTCATGCTCACAGAATTCATAGGCTAACGAGGACCTTAGAGATCATCTAATCAAACTGAGTGATTTTACTCGCCAGGAATGATAGACAAATGGTTCACTTTGTGTCAGATAACTTAGCCAGCAGCAGGACAAGATTCTGGGCGTTCTCACAAGGCAAACAACTTCAAAATAAATATCATTAGTAACTGATGAATCAGATAAATGATTTAGAAAGGTAAAAACTAGCAGGATTTGGTTAAAATGAAATTTTCTATATTTCTCTAAGTTTAAAAATCAATCATTGTCAGTCTGAACTTGTGAATCACATTTACACTTCTTTAGTTCATTTAACAAGCATCCACAGGTCTGGCACTGGCATAAACACAGACACACAGACCAATGGAACAGAACAGAGAGCCCAGAAATAAACCCACAGCTTTACAGTCAATTAGTATATGACAAATGAGGCAATAACATATAGTGGGGTGAAGACAGTTTACCCAATAAATGATATTAGGAAAATTGGACAGATACAGGCAAAAGAAATGAAACTAGACCACCTTCTTATATACAAGAATAAATTAAAATGGATTAAAGACTTAAATGTAAGACTTGATTCCATCAAACTCCTAAAAGAAAACATAGGCAGTAGAATCTCTTACATTTCTCTTAGCAAGATTTTTTCTAATATTTATATCTCCTTTGGCAGGAGAAACAAAAGAAAAAAATAAACAAATGAGACCACATCAAACTAAAAGCTTTTTGCATAGCAAAGAAAACATCAACAAAATGAAAAGGTAACCTACTGAATGGGACAAGATATTGCCAAATGATACATCTGATAAGAAGTTAATATCCAAATTTACAAAGAACTCATATGACTCAATACCAAAAAACAAAAGAAAAACAAACACATATTCCAGTTAAAAAATGGGCAAAGGACCTAAATAGGGATTTCTCTGAAGAGGTTATACAGGCGGCCAACGGACATATGAAAAGATTGTCAACGTCCCTAATCATCACAGAAATGTAAATTAAAACCAAATGGGATATCACTGCACACCTGTCAGAATGGCTATCATCAATATATCAACAAACAACAAGTGCCAGCGAGGATGTGGAAAAAGAGAACCCTTGTGCACTGTTGGAGGGAATGAAAATTGGTGCAGCCACTATGGAAAACAATACAGAGTTTCCTCAAAAAATTAAAAATGGAACTGCTTTCTGACCTAGTGATTACACTTCTGAGAACATATCTGAAGAAACCCAAAATGCTAATTCAAAGGAATATTTGTGCCCCTGTGTTCATTGCAACATCATTTACAATTGCCAAGATATGGACACAGTGCTAGTGCCTATCGGTAGATGAGTGGAGAAAAAAGCTGTGGTGCATTTACACAATGGAATACTACTCGAAAAAACAACCTTATGACTTGTGAAAACATAGATGAACTTAGAGAGTATTATGCTAAGTGAATGAAGTCATACAGGGTAAGACAAATACCCTGGATCTCACTGAATATATGGAATTTAAAGAACAAAATTAACAAACAAAAGAGAAACTGACTCATAGATGCAGATGACCAACTGTGAGGCTACATGAAGAAGGCTAAGGGATTACAAACTATAAATTGGTAGTTATAAAATAGTCATTGGGATGTAAAGTTCAGCACAGGGAATATAGACAATAATATTGCAATAACTATGCATGGTGCTGGGGTACTTGAATTATCAAGGGAATAACTTTGTAAATTATCTAAGTGTCTAACCAGTATGAGGTACACCTGAAACCAATATAAAATAACACTGAATGCCAACTATAATTGAAAAAAATTCAAGTTCTTCAAGGAAAATAAAAACAAAAAATAATAAAAATAAAAATATAGACATAAAACATATAAAATCACACTTAAATTTTTGAACTAAAATCAAAGTAAACTTAGGTTATGAGATAAAAGTAATGTGAATTGCAGACATTTCAAAGTGCCACTGGATGTACGCTATAAAATATTTGTGGTCCTAGATTACATGGTGCTTTCTTCCCCTGGGTTTAATCTTGTTTCAGCATGGTTCTGTATTGAATGATATTCAGCTAACCTCTGTTTGTGGCATTATTATCTGTATTTTGGAATTAATTTTATAATTTCTCTTGATCATATATGTGTCTCCATGTTATTGTGACATTTTATTCCAGTGTACATCTGTCCTACGGTTTACTTATCTCCCCCCCAAATGGTACTTACATTTAGCACTCATGTTTGCTTTGCCCCAGAGGGCTGAAACTCCTGGGGAGGGGTGAGTAAGGATGAGGGTACACTGAGGTGAGGTGAGAAAAAAAGAGCAGAAACTAGATGTACCCAAAGGAAGAAGTGAGCAGAAACTTAGTTGTCAGGTTAGCTCCTCCAGAAGAAGGCTGCCACAGTGGCCTTGGGATGGCTCAGGGTCTCCTCTGTGGGAGAACTCTTGTTCCGGGGCTTTGAACTCTGTTTTAGTCACTTCCTTTCAGAACAATACCTGTGCAATGCCAGTTTCACTGACCAGCCTTTGCATTTGCGTTCCCACAGACATGATTTTCAAATATCCCTGTTCATAGAATTAAAATGCTTAAACTAGAGAATCAGCAGTAGAATTTTCTTTTTACAATAGAATTTTCACTGCACAGGGTATGGATCCATCAGCCTGGATCTACAAACTGCTCTACATATTAAATCTACATCTGCTCTAAATCTACATACTGCTCTTATTCAATGAAAGCACCCTCCCTAAGCTCACAACAGCTCCTCCTTTCTAGAGCGGGTGGATGCTGGTGACCTTCTCGTCTTTGTCTTCTCTGCATTTGTAGAGGACGCTCTCCTGGAAACTCTCTCTTCTATTTGCTGCATTTCTTGGGCACTTCTGATTGCCTTTGTGGTCTTCTTTTTCTCTTCACCCACTCCCCAAATTTTCATGTTTTTTGTTGTTTGTTTATTTTTTCCTTTCAGTATTTTTTTTCCTAGGGTTTCTTCTTTTCTTTTCTACACATTCTCTTCTTTGGGTCATTTCTACAGATTCAATTTCTATCTTCATGGTTAGCCTGCATCCAGAGCCTAGCTTAGCTCCTAAAAAGCATACATTTGATTACCTACTTTCTATACATTTGATACATACATTTGAAATAACATCCACTTGATGATTACTGTTTACTTATATGACTGGGAAGCACCACCCTCAGGACCTAAATTCTGTCCCAGATGGGCTCCTCCCTTTGTCCCTGCCTCAGGAAGTAACAGAATCCTTCTGACTCTGCACTCTGTGAATGCCTCACTTGACACACAGTTAGTCATTGAGAATTGCCAATTCCACTGTCTCTATCCCTCCCTATTCACCCCCATTCCAGGCTGCCCCTATCTTGCTTACTGTAATGGCCACTTTGTGGGGGCATGTGCTTATAGCCTCCTTCAATGTCCAACTGCACTGTATTCTCTTTATTAGTGATTCCTAGTATTGGGTCCCTAGATCAGCTGCATCAGCATCACCTGAGAGCTTTGCTGAAATGCAAATAAATTCTCCAACGCTAAAACATCATAAACTCTGGGGGCAGGCACAGCTGTGTCTGTCTGCACTTTCACAAGCCCTGCAGGTGGCTTGGTGTTCATTAAAGTGTGAGGGCCTTACTGGCCTCATTGCCTGTCTCACTTCGTGTTTGTCCTACTGCGCTGCTGTCCTTTGCTCACCACGCCAACCTCTATCCTGCCACAGGGCCTTTGTGTGTGCTGCTTCCCCTGGCTGAAACCCACTCCTCTTCACTTGGCTGGCTTCTCTTCATGCTTCCGGCTCCACTTAGATGTCTCATTCCCTGGAGACCCTCCCTCAGAGCTCTAGTGGGAGCTTATCCTAAGGGTGCCACAGTACTCTGTGGCAACATCTGTTTTTTTATCGACCCCCCTTTATTGAAATTATTGATCACTTGCTTGTCACATCCTCTAGAAACTCCCTGAGGGTTTAGACCTTGTTTGTTCTATACATCAAAGCTCTCTCAGCAACCAGGATTATTCCATGAACACACCAAAAGGATTTTTGGGTGAATCATTTTGATTTGAGCCCTGTTTCACTCTGGCTTCATGCTGCTCTCTATCTACCCCAGACTGTATCTACTACAGATTGGCGATTTTTCAAATTCTCTGAACCTGTGCTTCCCCCTGCACTTCAGGCCCCTAGGCCTCTACCATACCAGTTAAGTCATCTGAGCTGTGATCAGGGTGTGATTCTTGAGCCATTCGTCTTACGCCCTCCTCCCCCAGCCACCTTATGACAGTCAGTAAGCCTGTTGATGAAAAAATATGCAGAAGACTGTTATTAATTAGAGAGCATTCATATAACTCATCCTGGCAGAAACCTGTCAAGTCAACTACTCCCTTCCATTTTTTTTGCCAAAGCTACTAAAGATGGGTGGGCAATAACTGGCCTTATATTTGTATAATGACTTCCTTTTGTTGTGCCTTTGTTCTATTCTGGCCCGAAGCAATTGCTTAAGAGTACCGTTGTTAGTTCTTCACTACTTCTGATAGAAACCTTCTCTATTGATATGTAAAATTTAAGTAAACTTTTCAAAGCACAATGTGGAATTTACTGTGGTGCTGTAAATTTTGGTGCACCAAAAGAGAAGACAAGGCCCAAGGCAACACAGTGCATTCTCTGTACACTTTCTTTACCCTGTGACTTACAAGGAGAGTGCATACTGAGAAGAGACTGGGAAAATAGTACAGTTTTTCCCTTCTCTATAATTTTTATGGAAGCTTACCCTCTAGCCAGAGGGACAATCATGGTCTTCAAGACTCTGAAATCCAGTGTTTTGTATTATTTTCATACATCCTAGGATTCCCCACAGGACTATAGTCATTGAATCATAGGGTATAATTGAGGAGATTCCAGAGACCTTAACACAATCATCTTCTTAATCTCTCTGATCTGTTTCTGCTCCTGCCTGCCATTCCTATCATCTCTGTCCTATTGTGTGTGTGGTCCCCCACAGCAAGCCAGGTAAGCTATATTTGGACTATAAGATGCACCTCCCTCTCCTTCCCAAATTTGGGGGGAAAAAGTGCATCTTATACTCCAAAAAATACGGTACTTGCACACCCATAGCCTTATTCACAGTAGCCAAGAGTGGAAATAATCCAAAATGTGCATCAACAGACAAACAAATAAACAAAATGTAGTTTATACATACAGTAGAATTATATGTATTAAATTATTATTATTCAGCCTTAAAAAGGAAAGGAATTCTTACACCATGATACAATATGGACACACTTGAAGACATTGTTAATGAAGTAGCTAATCAGTCACCAGAAGACAAATACTATTATTGTATATGATCCCATTTATATCAGTTACCTAGAGTAGCCCCACTCACAGGAACAGAGAGGATGGTGGTTTCCAGGGGATGGAGGTGGGGGGAATAGCGAGTTCTTGTTGGATGGGAATAGAGTTTCAGTTCCAAAATGAAAAACTTCTGAAGATTACTTATATAACAATGAGAATATACTCAACATTGCTAAACAGTACACTTATACATAGTTAAGAAGGTAATTTTTTTCTTATATTTATTTTGCCACATACAAAAAAAGAAGACAATAGGTAAGATGAGTTTGAAGAAAATACATATTTGAAATCTGGGGCTGTAGGTGGCTATTCATCCTTAATAGTCAATGTTGTATACTACTTTTAAGCACTCCTATAAGCCTAGTGACTCCCCCACCCACTTTTAAATAGCTTGCTATATAATTCCAGGCTATTTGCCAATTACAGATCTCAAAAGAATATTAAATTAAATTGGAAACATAAAATCAACCATTGCTGATGTGTTAAAATTTGATTTATATCATATTGGATTTTGGGGTCAATATTCCTTTTTAACATTAATTAAACACATGTTTTAAGAAGCAAATTGAAAGCAGATGTGTTATAACCCTTGCAAAAATTCCGTAAAACCCTAGAGGAGTTTTGGTGAACCACAGTTTGAACACCACTGCTCTCTAACAGACTATGTTAATCTCCTACCTTGTTTCTACTTCTTTGTGTCAATTCTCCACACATCTGCTAGACTTACCTTTCTAAAACACAGAACTGACTTTGACATTTTGCAGCTTAAATATTCTCAGCATCACTCCATCCTTGTAATGTAGTGTTCAGCCCCAGCTGTAACTGGGTAGCATTAAAAATTGCCACTTTGGACCTTTCTCAAATCAAATGAATCTCTGAGGTTGGGGTCTGAGTACATTTTGGAAGCTCCTCAAGTGTAATGTGCAGCCAGAATTACAAACAACTAATGAAGAGGAAAGCGTACACATTCCTTAACCTGACTCCCAAGACCCTCAGGGTTCTATTTTTCCCAGGGTATGTGTAACTTCAACTTGGCTCCACACAGCTTAGGTCAAATGAGGTTTCCCAGGCACATGTGCACTTTGCCCCCTCTCTCCCTCTGCTCAGTCTGCTCCCTCTGATTCTGGCCTCTTCTGTTTTATTCCTTGATATATTAGCATTCTGCCTTGAAAACAGCTCAAGTATAATCAATTTCATGTTGGTTTCTTCTTTCCCTTCTTCTTCTTTCTCTCTTCTGTTTAATGAAAAAATTCTACTATAACCATAGCTTTCCCTTTTTATCTTTTCTTCATGAACTGGTATATTATTGGTGTGTATCTTTGGAATAAGTTTCCTTACCAGAATGACTGACTGCATGAATGAATGGACCATCTATCGGATTGTTAAGTAGTACAATCACTATATCTCTATATTCCAATTCATGTCCTATAGTGTTTCACAGACTTTAATGATATATAATTTGTATCTCAGAAAAGTGTTGCTATGTAGTTATCACTTTATTGGACTTAAATCCAGAGTCCTCTATGCATTCCAAGTTTATCTCAACAAACCTTTTTTTAAATTTTAACCTGGAACTACTACTCTCAGGTTCAGATGGAGAGAGTGTAGCTAAAAGGTCAAATAATCTGAGTTTACACCTGTGAGCTCTGTAGAAATTATGAGGCTGGTGTTAGAGTCTAATTAGTAACTTGAGGTCCATATGTCTTGTTACAGCTTTGTGATTTGCTCTTCCTGTTATTCCTTCTCCCCTCAAGTTTCCACATTTGAAATAGTGCAGAGCCAACACAAAAAGGGAATTGCAGCTAAGGAGATTATAAATAGGGTCAATTTTTATCAGAGAGGGAGAGATGAAAATCGGTATTTAAGTACCTCACCCATAACCATGTAAAACACAACCTAAGCAAATGGAACCCAGCCTGGAAAAATGAGTGGTGAATGGCACATCAATCATATACATTTATGTGAAGTTACTGACATGGTGGTACTCAAGCATCTCCAGTATTTCTGCTTCAGGGGTCTTAAAGCAGTTCATGGTGAACACTGTTTGTTGTGTCACTGTGTCGGCAATGGAAATGACAATGTAACTTTGTCCCCACTCTCATGCTTTGCATGCCAATATTATCCCAATTGAAACTTTCCCTTTGATTATGTAGTGGGCCTGGCTGTGCCAAATGAGTATTGTGCACATTTCCTAAGGAATGGAGCCCAGGAGAGGCAAGTAGCTTTTAGATGCCTGCGTACTTAATGAGTGAGTTTTACTTTTTTCAGTGCTGTGTCCTTTGGGCCATTTTCTCCTTCATAATGATGATTTCGGAAATAAAGTTTAAACTAGATGTTAATGAAATGGTTATTGAGCCACACTGTGTATCTTCATACCTATTAACATCACAATCAAACATAACGTTTCAGAGTGCCCTGCAAAATTGATTCAGCAAGACGATGATTTCTAACTGGCTGAGGAGATTCTTTATGACGTGATAAAAATCTATTTTGAGCAAGAGGTATAAGAATGTCAGCTTGTGACTTACACTCCTCTTCATGGTGCCTGTTTAGGGCAGGTAGCTGGGGACTATATGACTACCCTGCTTTTTTATGAGTGCCCCAAGATGTCTAGTGTCTGTGTGGAGAGTAGTGCCAGGCACACCTAAGAAGACTGAATTGGGATGGAAACTCCACCAACCCTCTTCTCCCCTCTCTAGCAAAATGCCACATAGAAACCTTGCTTTGAAGAAAACAATGGAATAAATATGTTAACTGAAAAAGTTTCTTTCGTAAATCATATCTTTTGATTTAGGTACAGATTCATTGGAGCTATCTGAGAAACAGTTTTGGAGCCTGATATAAAACAGAATCTTTTGTCTTTCAGACACATGGAAATTCTGTTCAGTTGGTCTGTTGTAAAGATACCTGGTTTATTCCCAGACTTGCTAATTTTAACAAGATTTTGACAATCCCTGGGTGGGTGGTGGTGGGGATATGGGGAGAGAGTATGGGAGACCATGAAAATTTTGTTGGATCTTTTAAGGGAGAAAAAGAAGCAATCAGCCTCATCTGGAGGGGAAAATAAAGCGTCATTTATCTTGTGTGGATGTCGTCTTATGGAGAGTCGGATAGGGTTGTGACGAAAGGAGGCAGTAGTACAGAGTTAAAGAAAAGAGCTTGAATTTTTGAGCAGTAGAGATTGGAGTTTACAGATTAATTCTTCCAATTATTAGCAGCTATGTGATCATAGGAGTTTAGTCATGTATTTCTGAGTTTGCTTTCTCACTTGTAAAATAGAAAAACAATGGCTTTCTGGTGAGAAGTGTTGTGCAGCTTAAATAAGATAGGTAAATTCCAAAAGTATAGCAGGTGTAAAATCAAGGGTATTCTTATTTTGTACTGATGTTTTTGAAGAGAGATTATTAAAATAAGATCATCTACATCTGGATGTAGGGGGTCTGTAGGTAGGACTCACACACTAGGTTCATAAAAGGTAAGTGTCCAAGATGGGAGGCTAATGATGGAGAGAGGTCAGATCTGAGGGTACAAATTCAAGCACAAAGGTGTCAAAGACTGGCAAGGGGGTGAGGTGTGTGAGTTGAAGGTGAGTTAAGACACATTCTCAGGGTCATCATTCTCCACCATACTACTTGGGAAAGCCCAAGATTCCACGCCTGAGTGTGTTTCTGGTAATAGAACCCAGATCTAAGCCACATAGTACTGCTGATCTACTGAATGGATGGTATTGGTGAGGACCATTTGTTCTTAGTCTTAAATGTGACGTGGAAAAGGACTCATGCTGCTTACTATCCTGTGAAAGTTTTATTGGACCTCAACTAAGGGTGAGGCAGACCTTGGGCTCCTCAGAGAGGTGACATGTAGAATCAGTGCAGGCAAATGTTGGACAAACAGGATGCAAGCTGGGATGGCTCATTCATCAACTCTAGTAAATGACTTCACCTCCTGAGCCATGGTTTCTCCAAATCTGAAACAGGGATAACAATGCTCACCTGCCTATTGTATGGATGTCATGGGGTCAAAGTCAAAGAGACATAATAGATGATAAAGCACATTGCAAACTGTAAACCATCATGTGAGGATGTGAGGAATTTTTAATGTGTCCAAACACTTCTTTTAGCTGTGATATCCATCTGAAACCTGACAGTTTCATATTGATGTATTGATTTTTGTTTCATTTTGCAAATATGTGATCTCTAATTAAAGAACAGGAAGAGAGGAGTTATTTAATATTTAAACAGATAATTGTATTCATCATCTCTATATTAGCCCAGTAAAAAATTTCATCAGTGGTATGTTCTTGGAAATTAGAGATAACAAAAAAATTTTCCATAAGAGAAGAAAGTGACAAACAAAATCCCTTGAAAGATATTGATAAGACTTTTGTATTATTCACTTTATTCTGCAAGTAGGTATCTCAATCAGTATAATTCATTCATTCACCTTTTTTAGTGTCTTTATGTGTTCATATTCCTCTTTTATATCTATACTCACTTATAAATAATGCCTATAGTTGACAACTTTCAAATTAATTTCTCTAGGTGCAACCTCCCCTCAAATTCCAGACTTATATATCCAACTGCCTAGAGTGCAGCTCTGTTTGAGGGTCTAAAAACCTTGTCAAGTTCAACACCCCCAAGACTGAACTTCTAATTTGCTACCACCCCCTGTAAATGTGCTCCTCCTACTATTTCTCAGTGAGTGACTACTCCATTTTCCCAATTGCTCTGATCCAAAACTTAGGGGGGCCATTCTTGTTGTATTCTTTCTGCATTTTCGACATGAATTTACTAGCAAATTCTGTTGGCTCTAGTTTTAAAATATATCCTGAATCTGTCTACTTCCTACTCTCTCCACTGTTACCATACTATAATTTCTTGTTTAGATTAGTATATTTCTTCTTAATAGCTCTGTCTACTTTTGCTTTTCCCCACCCACAGACTATTCTCACCACAGCAGCCAGAGTGAGCTCCATGTTAAATTATGAAAGAGTTCATGTTACTCTTGCTATGATCCCTCCAGTGAGGCTCCATCTTACTCAGAGTATAAAGTTCTACATAATTTTCTCTTTTCTACCTCCCACCTTATTTTCTAATATTCTTCTCCATGTTTACTTTGCTCTTGCTTCAGTGGTCTTCCCGCTATTAATCAAACATGCCATGCATATTGGGTATGTAAAAAGAGAGGAAAGAGGGCATCCTAGAAGGAGAGAACAGCATCTTCAAAGTCATGGTTCTTGAAGAACGTAGTGTGATTGGACTTTCAGTGTCTCTGGTGGTAAACCTATACAAAGCTCTAGGCTTAGCCAGGTAATGAATGATCTGGTGTGCCATGTCCAAGAGGTTGGACTTTATCCTACTAGGTAATTGATAGTCAATAAAGAGTTTTAGGAAAAAGAGTGACATAATCATATTTGCATTTTAGGAATTTAGAGTGGAAGAAGTATTGAAATGGGTAGAGTGACCTCTTGGGAGGTTATGGTATTGGAATAGGAAAGAGATGTTAAAGCTCCATCTATGGAAGGTTCTCTGGAAATAGAAGATGATTGAGAGTATTTCAAGAAGTAGAACATGATGTATTATAGATATTAAATAACCATTGGTTAAAAAAATAAACATTGGTCAAATCAATAGAATAAAAGTTTGTCACCAAATGTTCAGAGTAAATAGACCATTGAGAAAAATTTAGATCAGTGACTCAAAAAACTTAGAAATCAGTTTAAAAACCTTAACTTATTCAACAAAAATTCAAACTCATAAAGGACCAAATCATGTCTTTTCTCTGGCTAGAGAAAACATGCAGTATTCTCTGGCTAGACTGTACAGTATATTTAATTGTGGATCTCAAGATAGATCTCATTTGATTGCCCCTCTAGGAGGAACTGAGTCAGGTAATACATGACTTCTAACTGGCTTGCTTACTTTATTAGACAGTTTTTTCATTTCTGGTACTTGTTCCCAGATGTACCATTTTTCATTTTATACATCATAAATATGTAGATAAATATTTTAAAAGTTTCTCTTTCTCCAGGTGGAATGTGTGCCATTTAGTAGATAAGAGCTCAAACTAAAGAGTACTTAAGGTGATAAATTGCTCTGGCCTCCAAGCTTAAGTTAACCCAAATAGCATCAGGAATAGCTTGCTTGAGGTGGTAGGTACCTTAGAGATAATCTGTAGCACCCCCACCCCAACTCTATAGCTCCTATTTTTTTTTAAAGAGTGGCAAAGGGACATGCAAAACCTCATACATTTGGTGGGTAAAACATTTGGAACACATGAATAATGTTTACTGAGGCCATATGGCAGAAAAGGAGTCACATGAAAAAAGAAAAGGACTTTGGTATGTATTAGAAGCCCTACAGGGCATGTTAATAGGGTGGACCTTCTTATAGAGATTCTGAGCCAGTAGAAACTTTCACTCTCAAAAATACCTCCCTGATATGATGCTAATATAGATGGTCTATGTACCACACCTTGAGGATGACTTAAATGAAGCAAAACACACAGGCACAAACAATGAGTTTACCAAAATATATTGACTGATTTTGGTCAAGATGGAGGTATAGGTAAACATGTCTCACCTCTGCATACAATTATAGCAAAAATTACAACTAGACTACACAACAAATATCACCCAGAATTGTCAGAAAATTGAGCTTTATGGAAGTCTGACAATCAAGGACTTAAAGAAGCCACATTCATCCTGATGGGTAGGAGGGGAGCAGACATGGAGAAGCACAGAGGGGTGTGGAGGGGTGGAGTGGCATTGAGAGGCACAGAGACATGGAATGGGTGGTCCCACATCTACGTGTGATGGATAAAAATCAGGATGGATACCTCACTCCCGAGGTATCTCAGTCCCAGACCAGACCACTCAGTCCAGGGATTCAGATTCCTCTTAAAAGGCCCACAATGGACTTAGGGCTCACACAGACCCCACCCCTCTAGGATTCAACACAGGGCAACAGCTGGAAGGACATCAATGGCATATGGGGAGAAATTGAAATGACTGGCAACAGGACAAGTGCTAAGAGACAGTTTCCTCCCAGGCAAAACTCCAGAGGCCAGGTAGTAGCATTGTCCCCTCTCCAAGTCTTCCCCCATACAGAGTCACAGAGTGGGGACATGGGTGGTCCCGCCCTGGCTATTACCTAAGGCTCCACCCCATACAACTTTTACAGGTAAACTTTTCTATAATAAGCCTTGCTACTAAGACAGGAAGCCAAAGCAGCTCTGCTTAATACACAGAAACAAACAGAGGGAAGCTACCAAATTGAGCAGACAAAGAAATATGGCCCAAATGAAAGAACAGAACTCCAAAAAAAGAACTAAACAAAATGGAGATAAGCAACCTATCAGATGCAGAGTTCAAAACACTGGTTATCAGGATGCTCCAGGAACTCATTGGATACTTCAACAGCATAATAAAGACCCAGGCAAAAATGAAGGTTACATTAAGTGAAATAAAGAAAAATCTACAGGGAACCAAGACTGGAGGGGATGAAGCTGAGAATCAAATCAATGATTTGGAACATAAGAAAAAAAACATTCAATCAAAAGAGCAAAAAGAAAAATGAATTAAAAAATGAGGATAGTCTTGCTCTTCTGAGACATCTCTAAATGTACCAACATCCAAATCATAGTGGTGCCAGAAGAGAAGAGGAAGAGCAAGAATTTGAAAACTTATTTGAAAAAGTAATGAAAGAAAACTTCCCTAATTTGGTAAAGGAAATAGACATTCACATCCAGGAAGCACAGAGAGTCCAAACTAGATGGACCCAATCAGGACCACACCAAGACACATCATAATTAAAATGCCAAAGGTTAATGATAATGAGAGAATTTTAAAGGCAGCAAGAGAAAAGCTGAGTCACCTATGAAGGAAGTTCCCATAAGACTGTCAGCTGATTTCTGAAAAGAAACTTTGCAGGCTAGAAGGGACTGGCAAAAAGTATTCAAAGTGATGAAAAGCAAGGACCTACATCCAAGATTACTCTATTTAGCAAAGCTATAGTTTGGAAGTGAAGGGCTAATAAAGTTCTTCCTAGACAAGGTAAAGCTAAAGGAGTTCATCATCACCAAGCCATTATTATGTGAAATGCTAAAGGGAATTATATGAGGAAAAAGAAGATCAAATTGATGAACATTAAAATGGCAATAAATTCACAAATATCATTTACTGAATCTAAAAAAACAAACCAAGCAAATAAGCAAAACAGGAACAAAATCATAGATATGTAAATCATTTGGTGGGTTATCAGTTGGGAGGGGGAAGGGGGAGTTTGGGATAAGGGGTGCAGGGATTAAGAAGCATAATTGGTAAGAACAAAATAGACAGGGGGATGATAAGAACAGTATAGGAAATGGAGTAGCCAAAGAACTTATACATAACCCATGGACATGAGCTAAGTGGGAGGAGATTGCTGGAGGGAATGGGGGTACCAGATGGAGGCAGGCAAAGGGGGAAGAACTGGGACAACTGTAATAGCATAATCAATAAAATATATTAAAAAAACATATTGAACTTCCAGAAGTATAACATTACCTAGATTTTAAGCTGACAGATACTACTTAAAAAAAACTTCTTTATTAACATCTCTATTTGTGGAAAATACACATAGACCACCATGAACTTCATAGCTGATGATATTACAGGATAACTGCAAATCCAGCTATCCCTTTCCAGAAGTTTGAGTATCAAGCTCTCCTAATTTTGACACATTTCATGTGCTTCATTCCTTAAGAGAGTCTGAGATAAACATAAACATCGAATGGTGTCTGTGTCCTCAATGAACCTATGCCTTAGGAAACCAGATGTGAACACACCTCTGAGGGAGGCAGAGGCTGATCACTAACACCTTTGTGTGCTGTCTAGAACTCCTGGTTTCCCAGAATCTGAAATAATGTGGTCAAACAATGCTTTCCAAAATGCTGAGAGTGAGAGATCACAAATTATGTAGCCTGAACATGATATACAGCTGCTGATGTGATTGAGATAATTCAGGCCCTTCATAAATATTGCCAGCAAAAGCAAAAAGAACAAAAGAGGCAAAAAGGCCTGTGAAAAACAATGTATGCTACAGATGTGAGGGGGATGTACTTTTTGGCTTTGTGTGAAATATACAATCTTGAATTGGGTTATTATAAAAAAGATTGCATAGGAATGAAACAGACTTTAGAGATCATCTAATCCAGTAATTTTTACACCTCAAAATTAGCTGCAGAATCCTTTTTCAACCAAAGTTTTATACAGAACTGCCAAATATAAAAAGATAAAGGCAGAGCTGCCAGAATGAAGCCAGGGTGTAGGGAAAGGCTAGACCTGATCCTCTCACCATGCCGACGGGCAGACCTGGGGTCCTACATCAGAGCCCTGGTTTCAAAGGAGAGACAGGGTTGCTAACTTTTCCCAGAAAGGTCCAGGGATGAGCAAGAGGAGTGTTTTTGGAGGGAGTGGAAGCCATGTGCTTCTCATTTATGTACACCTTATAGTTCCCTGAGTAGGGTTTATGGTTCTAAAAAAAAAAAAGAATGCTGAAGAAGGGAGGTGCAATGAAAAACCTGGCAATCAGTGCCATTGAAAGACTGGGGTGTGAAATTCACAGTTGGCTCTTCATTTTGGCGGATCCATATGTATGTGGACTCCTTGAATTTCTATCGTTTTAACCATTGTATATTGACTGTGTGCAGAGAAGTTCGAGATTTTTCTCTGGTAGCACTCAGATTGGTGGAACTGACCATGTGAGAATGAGAATGACTTTAGATGAAAATCCATCAAAGGTGATTTCATGGGATATTAGCCTTTTCTCCATTCTAGACTGCACCATTTTTTAACAAGTTTCTTTAGCAAAATTATGAAGTAACTTGTTTTCAGTCACTAATCTTATGTTATTTGTTTTTTAATGGCTCACGAAACATCGTAGAACACTTTGAAATACTTAGTAGACATGTCTTTTCTTTCATTCAAGTAGGGACTAGGAAATCTCCCTGTCTGGGGGGGAAAGAGTATACTAGTCCCTTCCAAAACTGTATGTGCAGTGTGATTTTTAACTCCAATTTAAAAAGAAGGAAAATGTTAGACAGAAGTAGGGTGGTTGAGGGCTTGGGCATTGAAATCACTCTCTGGGGTTAAGTACTGTTTTCACCAATTGCAAGCTGTGTCACTCTGGGCAAGTTACTAAACTACTCTGCCTTAATTTTAACAATAGATGGGAGATAAAAAGGGTGGTTATATCGCAGTATTGTGAAGATTAAACAAGATAATACATAAAGCTCTTGGTGAAGTCCCTGGCACATTTGAAAGCTCTTAATAAATGTCACCTATTATTATTACTATTGGGACAATAGGTAATTTTCCCCTCAGTCTTCCCCTTGAATTTTTATGTGATTATGCTATATATTATGCTATGACAGAAATTAAAGGTATAAATACAAAACAAAAGATTTCCACTTTGAAAATTGACAGTTTGTTAATTTCAAAAAACTCCTCCCTTTCCCAAATCCAACATCAACCTCTAAGATGTTATATTTTAAAGTGGAATAGGGACAAATAAACAGATAAAATTGCTCTACCCACTCTTCTTAAAAATATCCATTTTCTCTTCTTTTCTCTTTCTTTCTCTCTGTGACCTCTAGCACCAAACAAGAGAGAGAAGGAGAACAGTAAAGGGAAGAATAACTCTTCAATGCAGTATCTGATTAAACATTCCCAGATTTCGATAGAATGACATTTTAATCTTATTCCAACTCTCCCCTTCACCATAACACATTTGGGCCAGTAATTGTTAACGTATTGATATGGAGACAGTCCTGATTTTATTTCACCTCTTTGTAGGTTTAGAAAAGGAGATCATCAAAAAGATTCTCAGGTCATAATGAACAATTTTAAATGTTACAACTTTCTTTGGGCCTCTTTCTTTAGGGAATGGCAGAATGGAGTGCTGTGACCAAGCTTTCATCTTGTCCTGCCACTCCAATCAATTAACCAGCAAGTATTAATATTTATTCAATGGCTAGTCTGGGCCCAGGTTATGAAATTGTGACCTGAACGGGTCACTTCCCTTCCTGATGGACTCACACTGTCCCTTTTCAGGTGAGTGGGCACTGGTTGGGCTCAGCTCAAGGAGAACTGCTTCCTGAATCCCTGTGGTGTGTGGCTGTCTCTCAGCCATCATGACTGACTGTGGGGATCAGAGGTGGGAATTTTCTGTGGGATGCGGAGGCACTATCCATTTGGGTGTTGGCTCAGGCTTCTATGTTTGGATGTGGGCTCAGCTAGAACTAAACATGCTGGTAAAATGTGTGATTTCTTAGTACTTCTGTCAGAAATCTAGTGTCTGGAAAACTTCTACTGGCCTGACTGGGAGGCTTGGAAGGTAAAGCTGAGCTGTTGGAATGCTGGAGTAAAGACCTTTTCAGATGAACTTACCCTTCCTTTTACTCAAGGACCTTCTCCCCTCCCCCTAAGGCTATAGAAGATAGTTAAGAAAAACGCATCCTAAATAAATATGTAGTGTTTGATTTAAGTCCGAGGGGAACACTTTATTTATGTAGGTTCTTTTTGGCCACTTAATAGTTGATTCCTTTCTATGTGCGAGGCACCACGCTGCACGTTTTATATCCATGATCTCATAACTTACTCACAGTGGTCCTCTGCATAAACCTATGTTTTCCCCATGAGAAGCCTGAGGCTTAGAGTACTGTGGTAATTGCCTAAGGGACTATAAGAGTGTGGTGATTCTGAGTAGCTGAGCCTCAGTGTCTTCAAAAGTGAAACAAAAGGCTTGATAGCTACCTCCCAGGTGCTTGTCATGAATAAAAGAAGAATAATAGAAGAATAAAAGAAGATATATATGTGTGCATACATATATATGTAATCATAAATTAAAAATTATACACACAAGTATGTATGTATGTATGCATGTGTTTCTGGTACAAAATAAACATTTAATAAGCAGCATTATTTTAACAGGGATCTCCTTTCTCAAAGAGCAATTTGTTTCTGTAGAGAAATATGTGGTGAGAAATAAATGAAGAAGCTTTCATTTGAGGTTTGTAACATACTCCTAGGCAGAGTTTCAATTACTTTCTGCCATCTCCCTGCTTAAAAGTTGCTGGAAACTGTTCCTCTTTCCCATTACTTAAATGAATTATTCACTGATAGGAATCTTTTGCTTTTCCTTTGGGTGATGGTGGCAGGAATTTTAACCTCATGTTCATCTTCTTGTTGCAATAAGACCCTTTTCCATCTGGGTGTCTGTGCCTACTAGGCTGTGAACTCCTTAAAGGCAGGGACCTAGTCTGGTCAAGGTTATAATCCCTGGCCCGTGCAGATGTTCTGTTACCTGCCATCTTCCAGTGGGGTCAGGCAGAGTCACCTGGACATCTCCCACAGAGAGATCACTGGAAAAAAAAGTCAACCCACAAAATTCTGTTTATTGAGGGAGAAAGATCTTTGGACTTCAGGGGTTTTTTTTTCCACTCTATTTCCCAACACTTCCCAGACCTTAGCTCAGGTGGGGATAATTCATCTCTGCTGAAAAATTTATTAGGGGTTATCTGTTAAAAATGGTTAAATAAAGATTTTTCCAGTATATAGAAAAATATAGTACAAAACCCAAAGAAGCTAACACCTGTACAACATCGGCAGAGGAATAGATCAGTAGACCAATGGAGCAGAACAGGGTGCAGGTCATGCCTTCTCTCCCACCTGCAATGCTTACATGATGGATGCAGTATTTCAAATCAGTAAAGGAAGGAGCGTCTATTGTATTATACCCATTTGGAAGAAAAAAGAATGTTTATCTCATATTATCCAAGCAAATTAAGAATAGATTAAAGTTTTAAACACACACACAAAACTATTTTGTCCTGGAAAAAAGATAGGGGACTGATTTTATGATTTTGACATCAAACACTGAAACCATAGGGGTAAAGAGTGACATATCTGACTATATAAAATTGAAAACCGTGACACAAAATATATGTAAATATTTAAGAATATTCAAGAACAAGTTAACAATGATTACCTCTAGTGAAGATAATACAAAGGACATATGGTCATATATTACTTAGGCTACTAAAAAATTAAAAAGAAATGTGTTTGGAAAATATATTTGGGTTCTATCTAAGTATGTATTATCTATCTGAAAAAATAGGGTAGGATATTTAACCATCACACAATTTTACCTTGTGTCAGCTTTACTTATTTTATTGTAGAGATTATATTTTTCACCTTTGGAAATGTGTTTTTGGAAAAGCCCACATCTCCTATCCCTTTCTCATCTTCTGAGAAAGATTATAACATAACTGTCTGCCTTCAAAAACTGACTTTAAAAAACTGGGGATTTATTTTAAGCTAAAACAAAATGTTGACTAAAAGAGTCTGGCCTCAGACTCTCTGTTTGACGTGCAGCCACAGTTACTATTTTTTTTCTGTCCAATGGCATATCACAAAATTTCTCTTTAATTTGGATCTCTGCTGGTGTTTGCAGCTGGAAATCATTTCAACCTCCTGGTTAGGGCAGGAGAAAATCAGGGTTGGAAGAAAACTTAGAATTCATCCGGTCAAATCCCCCATTCCAAACCTGAACTCCCTCCACAAATCCCCTCTTGCTCCCTGAATGTGCCCACACCAGCTACCCCCTCTGTGTGAACAAGACAAAGAGCCCAGAGCCCAGAGCAGAGAAAGAGCAGCAAGGGAGCTGTGACGATCCTCACCCCTGAAATCTTACTGTGTTGTGGGCCATTCTACCACACAGAGAAAAAAGTCAGTAAAAGATTGTTTTTTAAAAGGACTTACTTTCTGGGTGGGACTTCTGGTTCACCATACAGATGAAGTAATAAACTTACATGGTAGAGTTGGAACTTTTATGAGAATGAATCATTCCAAAATTATCAGCTCACATTATCATATAAATGATCACTTTTGCTTTCTCTCCCAATAGTGCTATAATCTCTAATTAAGCAGTTTATACATGTTTAAGCGAGACCAGTGTCCCAGAAAACTAGTGCTATATTGCTTTAATAACAAGAATGCAAAATTATTCAGGCAGCTTTCGTCGGATGCTTAAGTCTCTGGGTCTAGTCCCAGTCAGTCCATCCTTGATCTGTAAGGGAAATAAGCCATACGGAATCTGAATATGTTATTGTATGAAATATCTGGGCTTGGTTCAAAGACCCAGATCAAATCTCCAACTCTTCTTCCCAACCCTAAACACTCCTTTATATGAATCTGGGTTTCTAGCAGAGAAAATAAGTGGAAAAAAATGATCCTACCTTTGATGCATGGTGGCCATGATATGGACAATTAAAAAGAAGTTCTCTAGTCTAGAGACAAGAATGGCTAATATAATGGTTTGAACTTAAGAGATGCAGATTGGCTCTCTGGAAAAAAAAAAAAAAGAAATGACCCTGGGGGAGGAAAACAGACCTTCATAAATTTCATCATGCATCATGTGAGACAAAAGAGCCATTAAAATTAGAGTCTGTACAAGGGTATTATGATGATGCTGTTTTCAACACGTTCTGCCAAAGTCTTAAAACCACAAGCACTTTTAGAGTTTAATTTCCTGGAGAGATAATCTGCTTTCTGTTCACTGCAATCTAAGTGGGAAAGAGGATCCTGTCCAGAGAGTTTTAATTGGCCCATAAGCCTTAATCAGATGATGAATCTTCCTCTGTGGACCCCTCTCTTAGTCTATCAAGAAGAGCCTTGCTGCTAAATCTGAAAATGTTGACAGGAAAACCTTGTTAGAAGTAAGGACACAACATATACAAATAATGGCCTTGGATGGTTTCTCTTTGTTTTTTGAAGATCAGGATGGAGGGAGGTATCAGTCTTTTGCCAGTGAAACACAGCAAGTATAAGAATCAACTTGTGCTTTTAGCAAGAAAGTGCATTTGAGTGGCTCCTGCCTACTTGATGGTAATATAGTAGAAATTGGACTATTTGATGCAACATCAAGAAAGAGGGATATCTTTGTTTTTAAATACAAACTTCAGATCTGGGAGAAGGAAGGAGGGAGAGAGAAAGAGTGTGTGAGACTGAGCAGACTCTGTCCTGCAGCGTCAGAACAGCCAGCGCCTGGGGCAGAGTGCCATGCAATGTCTTCCACTAAGCCGCACCAATTTGTCTTAGCCTATAAATGTAAGGCTCCTCTAATACCCAACCTTGGACCGATTTCTTGTTCTTGTTCCAGGATTTTTATGGTAGACAGTGGAACTACTCCGGAGCCAGTAAACATGCTTTTTGGCTGGGAGGCAAAAACCACCAAGCCACCCCTTTCATCTCCCTCTTGAAGCAGAGGTGCTAACCCCTTTGGCCAGGACTATCTCTTGGCTAGCTGCCTTTTGTCTGCTGCATCTCCTTTGTTAGTTCTCTTGCAGAAGCTGGATTTCACAAAACATCACAAAAATAACATTTCCTGGTTCAATAAGTGATTTTTGGACCCAGGCTTTCCTGGCCCCTGAGTGCAAATGGTTTAATCTAGAGCAATCCAGACCCCAGGTTTCTACTCTTCCCCCTGCCATTGTATCATTTTCAGCCATGAGAGCAGAAAATTACAATAGTGTGGAGGGCAGTGAACAGCCTGTTTGGCAACTCAAAGAAAGGAGCCACTATCTCTGCCTAGTTCTTTCTTCTTCTTTTTTCTCAGAGTTTTCTGAGTACGTTTATGCCCATCAAAACAATGCTCCATGAAGAGGATAGGGCAGACATCATTTCCACTGTTATAAATGAGAGTTTGGGGCCTCAGCAAGGTTAAATAACTTTCCAGGATTACACAGCCAGTCAATTTTAGCTGTGACAAGAAAATTTATTTTCTTCCAAATTCTACCCTCTTGAGGTCATCATTGTGAAATAGTTAATTGAAGGAAAATCATTATTTTAGCATTTTGTGACTCAGTCATATTTAAAAATAATAGTTCAAATTTCTGAAATGAGTATTTATGATCACATAAGATCATCTCCAATTACTGAATTAAACAAGTGCTTTGATAAATTTTCAGCCAAAAAGACTGAGACCCTTTTTAAATATTTGTATAATTTAGTTCTGCTTTAGATGAGAAAATAAGATTTAGCCAATGGCCATTGTAAGATTAACAAATGATCAGAGTATAATTGCTTATATTACCTTGTGAAATACAAATAGTAAGTGGATTATATTTTAAATGCCCAATTATCCTGAACATATAATAGCGGTTTTTATAATAAATTTTTTTTCTGAGACAGGCATTTTAATATGTATTAATAATTTTAAGGTAGCCATTTCACCCATCAAGTAAATAATGTGCACTTTAAGACTGCCAAAGCACTTATTTCTCTTTTCTACTATGATGAATCAGACATAAGAAAATCATTCCATCTTGAAAGAGGACTGTTGAGTCCTCCTCACATTTTACATACATCACTGTCTTTCAATCATACATTTTACCATTGAGGAGCGAATTTCAGAAAAGTTAAATAACTTATTATTTATGATCACTCAACTATTTAGTGGTAAAATAATATTTATTTCAGGTCTTTTCTCTATGCCATGATGTTTCTCAAAGAATATATTGTGTAATTTTTATAAATGTACATATAAACAAAATCATATAAACAAAAAAGTCCTATTTCTAGAAGATCTAAAGAAGACATAGAAAAATGAATGTAGAAAAAAGTTCATTTTGCAGAAAAAAGTTCAGTGTAGCTTAACTTCTGAAGAGGAATTAGAGATGGATGTGGGAAGAGGTTAATTGAAAAAAGTGATCAGTTGAACTATTTCATCTGTATTTGTAAAACCAGGTAACCCATGATCTGGGTAACGAGAAAGCAATAAAAATATGTTAGTCATGTTACTTATCTGATTTTAAATGAGCTTAGGGTGACATAGAAAAAGTGGCAGGACTTGAGAATGTAACCTCTAAATTGGGGAAAACAGTTCTGACAAAAATTATATTTTTATGAGAGAGAGCTGTGGAGATTACAGTGTACTTAGGCTACGTAAATGGTGTGGAGATATTCCAAAGGGGACTTTAAGTAATATTCCAAAATGGATGACAACTACATGCATATAAAGTTTTTTTCCTAATGAAATTCAGTCTTAGTAATGTTTTATCCATTGAACTCCATTATGGCAGATCCTGGCTGGCAGGATCTATTTTCTATCTACCTTCATTGCTACTTAGTCTTTGTACCTTTCCCACCTCTCTCCTCCTCCTACTCCCCTGTTGCTAACCCTCCATGTGTTCTCCACTTCTGTGGTTCCATTCCTGTTCTAGTTGTGGCTGCTAAAGAACAAATACACACGGACAATAGAAGTCCTGTGGAGAAAAAGGGATGGCATGGCCACTCTCTGAGAGAGAGATGTTGAGAGGGCCAGAGAGCCCAGTCCCTGCCTGGACAGGCTTTTATTCCTTCTCTGGGTATATTACATGGAGGGTAGTCCTCATTTACTATGCAGAGGTTCACTGCAGGGGATTACCTTTTACAGATAACAAAGGAAAAGAATGTTGCTAATTTCTTCAAAAAGAAGGATGTTGCAGATCAGGGGGAAAGGTGGTTGAACCGGTCACACTCCATACTTGGGAGGTTTAGCTCAGATTTTAGGAAGTTGCAGTAAGCCCTTGATGCCTCAATTCAGGGTGAGGGACTTTTAGCAGAAGCAAGTCTCATGGCAGTCTGGATACAATGCAAGCCTGATTCCCCACAGGAAAACCTCTCCGTGGGCATGGTCCTGTGTGCCACACGCACCCTACATGGTTTTCCACATGGAGGCTGAGCTACAATTCCATGCCATGTGAAGCAGTTCCCTACACACCATGACTACACATTATAGGCATTTTTTAGGTTACTCACAATTTCCAAAAAGTGGCATTGGTCAATGCCTACCTGGCTTGGGATTCAATGTCCTTCCTTTCACCCTAATTTATACTAGTAATGATCATGCTCCATTCTCTGTATCTAAAATTATTTTTACATGCTTTCTTTCTTTTTCTTTAATATATTTTATTGATTATGCTATTACAGTTGTCCCATTTTCCCCCTTCATTCCCCTCCACCCTGAACACCCTCTCCCACCCACATTCCCCCCTTTAGTTCATGTCCATATGTCATAAGTTCTTTAGCTTCTACATTTCCCCTACTATTCTTACCCTCCCCCTGTCTATTTTCTATCTACCTTCATTGCTACTTAGTCTTTGTACCTTTCCCCCCTCTCTCCTCCTCCTACTCCCCTGTTGCTAACCCTCCATGTGTTCTCCACTTCTGTGGTTCCATTCCTGTTCTAGTTGTTTGCTTAGTTTCTTCTTGTTTTTGTTTCAGGTGTGGTTGTTAATAATTGTGAGTTTGCTGTCATTTTACTACACAAGGTTTTTATTTTATTTTCCTTAGATAAGTCCCTTTAACATTTCATAAAATAAGAGCTTGGTGATGATGAACTCCTTTAACTAGACCTTATCTGAGAAGCACTTTATCTGCCCTTTCATTCTAAATGCACAGGGAACCAATAGTGATGGAATGAAAGATGGGTCTCAAATCATTGGAGTGAACCAGAAGGAAGAAAAATATATACAACCAGAAAAGAATGAAAAAATAAGAATTCAAAAAAATGAGGAGTGGCTTAGCAACCTCCGGGATATCTTTAAACGTTCCAACGTTCGAATTATAGGGGTACCAGAAGGAGAAGAGGAAAAACAAGTGGAAAAGATATTTGAACAAATAATAAAGGAGAACTTCCCCATTCTGGCAAAGGAAATAGAATTCCAGGAAGTCCAGGAAGCTCAGAGAGTCCCAAAGAAGTTAGACCCAAGGAGGAACACACCAAGGCACATCATAATTACATTATACATGCTTTATTTCAGATTGGCTTTTACTCTATCAATAAATCCTAGATGGTTTACCATTTATTGCTATCACCAGATTGTCTTAGATTTGTGTTCCTGTGTTTGTAAGTTGATTCTTCATAGCTCATACTAACTAGTACATATATTTTAAACTTGATAGGTTGAGTTTAAACTTGTTTGAGAGGAGAACTGGTATAATGACTTAGCAGCCTTGATACATTTTACATAAGTATTATCACATATCCCACAGACCACATCACATCACTCCCTTCTCTTCTACTCACAGGGCAATTCTTACTTCTGTAACCACCCAGCAAAAATTAGCATCTCCCCTCTCCCCACCCCAGTCATACTTATAATATATTTTTATATTTTCATAGCATTTATCACCAGCTAAATTTACTGTGTTTGTCTATTGTCTTACTTTTATTATTGTCTCTCCCAACTAGAATGAAAGCAGCACAAAGACATGGACTTGAACAACAAAACTTGTTCACATTGTATCACCTAGTGCATAGACCAATGAGTGATTGAATAAGTGTGTGAATGAAAGATAAAAACTAAATGTTCACACCTTGAACCACATGACCATTTTCCCCTAGTCAAAGTTGATTGGACAATGGTCAACGACCTGATTCAAGGACAGCCAATCCTTAAGCTTAACAGGGATGTCTGATTGGTCTGATATGGAAAAGATGCATCTATAGAGGGCAGCCCTAAGGTAGAGCCCAAGGCCGAGGTGAGTAAGGACAAGTGGAATATGCAGGAGAAATATCCCAAGGCAGAGAGAGAAAAGATATGCAGAGCAGATAAAAAGCTCCTGTGGTTCTGTAGTGAGAAGAAGAGGAGCCCTGTAAGAGCCAAACTAAAGTGACAAGAACCTGCTGTCTAGATTCTCAGGCAACCTGGATCTCAAACAAGCCTCTACTTCTGGCTCTTCCACCATGAGGACTTGCTCTTCCTGTCATCTCCTTGTCTGTGGTGTACTGTGCATTTCCTTGGTTTCTGTATCCTTAGTGGACTCTACAACTGTCTAATCCAGCTATGCTTTTTGATGTCTAATTTGGAGTGCAACATGTTTTGCTTTGATCTTGGAAAAAGTCATCTAATATTGGAACAGGATTTTACAATTTGCAGAGTTTTTCATGTATATCACGCCATTTGTTCTTGACAAAACTCCTCTCTATGAAGTGCTTCTTGATTTCCTCTAGGCATGGAATATCTCTATGCACTTGGTTATCACTTTGATCTCTCCTTGAACATGGATCACAGGCTTTACTTGTGTAAAAGACTTACCTTTGCTACTACACACAAGGCATCCGGAAGGCAGAAACAAAATCCTGCTCACTTCATTCCCCACAGTGTTTAGTATTATGCCTCATACAGCATTGTTGCTAAATAAATCTTTGTTCAAATGTTGAACTTGTTTTCAAGACTGAAAGTGAAGCAATTCTATGAACTCTGATTGCACTTATCTATACTGAATTTCATCTGAAATTATAAACTCCGTAGCTGTTATTTAAAATATTTTTTCCTAAATATATGTGTATATATGTTTTTTCAAACATTTATATTTGTGGTTAGACTTGCAATTATAATTCACATAATATTTACAACAGTTTCTGGAGAACCTCCCATGTTGTTATTGTAAATTTGAAAATAAATGATAAAAAAACACTTAAAATAAACATTTAATTATAAAATTAGTTCCAGATCCATTTTTTAGTTATTTCAAGTCTTTGTTTAGATATTTATTTTTCAAAATCATAACCTCTCATACTGTGTCTCAATGAAGTTCTTCAGATTTGGTGGTTGCTTCTCTTGCTAGGTAAGTGCTATTCTAAGGATGGAGTGTGGACTGAATAAAGTCATTATTCATGGGCTCCACATTTCCCCCCAATATCCTTGAATTTCCATTTGTTTCATGTCACTATTTTATTTTTAAAGATGCAGAACTGAAGGGGGGCAGTGAAAAGCTTACCAATAATCAAAATGTACACAATGACAAGTCTTGCTCAAGGGCAGTAAAAATAGCACTAGAATTTTGTATAAGATGAATAAATATTCGTTTTAATTCTCTCCAGGTATAAGGTTCTAAACAACTATATCATTACATGTACTGAGGTCATACATCATAGGTCCTTGGTAATCTTATATTAGTATTAGTTAGAATAGAGGAAGGACCAGACAAGACAACATTTGTTCTTGGAATGGTACTATCCCTGAAAAAAATGAATAGATTTCTGTTTTATTAGCTATTCTGTTCAATGGGTATTCAAGCATTCATTGATCATTCAGCAAATATTTGAGTATCTGCTATTTCTTGCTATGTAGCATGCCAGGAACAGGGGCATTAAGTTTCTCTTCACTTCAGCAGGGAGAAAATAAAGATGCATCGCAGAGTACACAAACAAGTGAAAAGATAAGCAAGTGGATTATCCACCTTCATGCCAGAGGTGTGTCTGATGTGAGTGTCTATAAGTACATGAGGATTAGTGGTGTAGAATAGGGTTTGAGTCAGTGGAGCTGGTCTTGAGACCCAATCTAGAACACCTTAGTAGTATGACTTTGCAAAGTTAACTGATTTCTCTGAGCCTTGGTTTGTTTATCCTTAAAATGAGGGAGCTCGTTCCTGCCTTAACTATTTTATAAGGTCATAGTGAAAATCTATTAAGATAATGTCTTAAGTACAAAAGTGCTTAATTGATGTGATGCATACTTTCAAAACAAGGTATTCCTGGGGAATACCAATAGCAAGGGATCATAAAGCATTATTACACACAACATCTTCAAAATGCTTAAGTACAAATATCTACTCCAGAAAATTTTACTGTCTCCAGGTATATAGCTCTCTGATCTAGTCTGTTTTCTACTTTATATTGATGTACCAATGTAAAAATGTGATTTATGGTGTCTGGTTGAGAACTTTACCATTATGAATGTCACAGAATGATTATTTCTCTAAGCAAATAGGACATTTTCTAGGACTAATTGCATGGAATAGATACTAAGGAAGGGTGGTTGAGTCAGTGCACATGGTTTATTTTTAATTAAAAATTTTAAAGGAAAATAGTTGTGTACAGAGAAAAGAGAATTTCAGGTGCAATCACAGCATTTGTTTATTTAACTAACTCAATTAAGTATGAAATTATGTCCATAAGGAAAACGTGTCAATCCACATAGCTACCCTCATTTACAAATATTCTTTCACTATTCAATTACCAAATATCTACTTAACACATTATTAGAGGTTGCTTGGGAAGATACATTAGCAACATTAGAATTGGAACCTCAAAGCATTTGCAACTCTGGCAAACTTTAAGGGTTAGCCATTTTTTATGCTCTCTTTGTA
>CM052539.1:156748970-156791441 GCA_028533065.1 Trachops cirrhosus
AGGGGAAATGTAGAAGCTAAAGAACTTATGACACATGGACTGAAGTAAAAGGGGGGAATGTGGGTGGGAGAGGGTGTTCAGGGTGGAGGGGAATGAAGGGGAATAATAGGACAACTGTAATAGCATAATCAATAAAATATATTAAAAAACAGTAATACAATAAAAAAAACAAAACAAAACAAGAAAAAAAAGAATTACTATCCTTAGTGAACTGCATATTTTTAAGCATTGTTCCCACTTTTTTTTTTTACTAATCTAAAAAAAATATTTGGACTAAGACTATACCTTGAGAGGAATATAGACCACTAGAAGGCTTAGCAAATTAACCTTAAGTATTTTTATTAGAACAACTCCACGAATTATTATTTGGATATTTTAGGGGAAATTCACATTAGGGATAGAAACACCCTAAAGGGCATCTAGTTCAACCATCTTTGGATGCTTCTATTTAGCCTCATGATATTCCCCTGCCAGTAAAAGGCCACCCTGCTCTAAAGCAATAATCTATTTTCACTTTATTTAATTTGCCTATTCTCAATAAATATTCTTGGGATTTTGGAAGTAATTCTGAGTTTCTTATATTTACATTCTACTCTGTCCTTGTTGCCTTGTTTCACGGTTCTGTACCTCATTAATAGTTATAAACTGTGTTGTTGAATATTATAGTATTTCTAAAAATCCTACTCTTCTCTCTGTCATGGGATTTACACTGTGAGGATGTGATTTCTTCAGAATCCTGATTTCCAGCACCAGACCTCTAAGAAGAGCCAGAGGAGATGCTGAGGTTTTAATTCAGAGTTAGAAATGAATTGATGACTGGAGGGATGTAATCAGTGATAGTTATGTGTACCTGACCACGTCTGCCGGGTGATTAAACAGAATGGTTGGAAGTGCTGTGAAGAATTGCACTCTGGGGAAAACAAGCTGAAATGACGCAACACTGTTTTGTATAAATCTTCTTGTCAAGAGGTGTGTATTTATTCTTTGGCAGGAAAATGTGCTTATGATTGCTGCCATGGCCTCTGTTCATACTTTAATTGATTTTCCTTAGAAACTTTTTGGTTTTTCTCTTAGGTAATTCTACATTGCATTGTTTTCTGCCCTAGAGAGAGTAAATGCGTTTCAGGAGGGAGATATCCCAAACTGTAAACTTAGGGGTACATTTTGGAAGAAACTGCTGCATTGGGACTGCCAGTGGCTGCTTGTGTGACTTCAGGTTCATTATGACTTTTCATCTCTTTTTTTAACAAACAGCACATATTTGTTTAAAATAGTTTGAATAACACAGAAGAGCAGAAAGTAGAAAGTGTTCACTTACATCCCCCCTGCTCAACCTCATTTTCTAGAGGCAACTACTATTGGTCACTTGTCATGTGTTATTCTAGACCTTTTACTATGTACATATAGATATATGTATATTTTATAAATAAAATGTTAATTTGCTACAAATGACACATATAATTAAAGATTTTATTTATTTATTTTTAGAGAGAGGAGAAGGGAAGGAGAGAGGGTAAGAAACATTAATGTGTGGTTGCCTCTCGCACACCCTCTACTGGGGACCTGACCTGTGACCCAGGCATGTGCCCTGACTGGGAATCGAAGTCGTGACCCTTTGGTTCGCAGACCTGCACTCAACCCATTGAGCTACACCAGCGAGGGTGATATATATTTTTTAATTTTTACAAATATGTTTATTGATTTGAGAGAGAGAGGAAGGGAGGGTGGAGAAGGAAGTAGAGGGAGAAGAGAGAGAGAGAGAGAGAGAGAGAGAGAGAGACATCAATGTAAGAGGGAAACATTAATTGATTGCTTCCCATACATGCAATGACCAAAGATCAAACTGGTAGCCTAGTTATGTGCCCTGAACTGGAATTGAACCTGCAACCTTTTGATGGTATACAGATGATGCTCCCACCAACTGAGCCACACTGGCTAGAGCTACACGATATTTTGTATCTTAATCTCTACAATCAAAAATATTTCTAATACATCCTTTTGAGTGAGTTTAACTTCATGTACTTTAATCTTTTTATCACATTCAAAGTATTCTAAAATACAGATATATCATAGTTTATTTTACTGAAGAACCTTTATGTTGTCTCCAAATTTTCAATATTACAAATAATGTTATAATGAAACAGTTGCACCTAATATCCTCGCACACTTGCAAAACTCTGTCTGAGGAATACCTGGCTACAAATAGAATTGCTGAATCAATGAATTCATTCTTTAAAATGTTTGATAGTTTCTAATGAATTACTCTTCAAAGAGTTTTTATCTATTTATAACCCATTGAATGTATATAAGAGTTGGGCAAGTTTATTAAATTAGCTCTGGTTTTCTTGAGTATAAAACTAGAATAAATTACATTTTTATCAAGGTTAACATGAGGATTAGATGAGGTAACACATGTAAAGCATCTAGAATGGTATCAAGTGGGTGCTTGATAAATCTTCATTCCTATCTTTCTATTTCTCCAACTGTTCCCCTTTACACAAAGCAACAATGTAGCAATTACTGGTTGGATCCGATTTTTCCACCTGATATATATATATCAGGTTTCCAGAACTCTAGTATTCATACCTACATTAGTACTGAGTTTCCAGAACTCTAGTATTCATACCTACATTAGTACTGAGTTTCTTAACTGTTAGAGTTACTTCCAATCAGCCTTGTCTTTATATATAGATCACTATCTTTCTATGACACAAGATGCCCATCCTAATCAAAATTTCAATGTTTTACAAGTACTTTGTAGATGTCTTCTCAGTCTTCTGGTCGGGACCCTTTGTTTCCATGTATTTTGGAGTTTTAAGACATGGATTTCTAGCTGAATGATCCAAAATGAAAGTGTCCACATCTACTTGTTCTGATAGAAAGTCCTAAGGGAGGCTTGGAGAGAGTTGCGACTGTTAAATTTTAATGCTCTCTTTCACTGTGCCCAGCCCTCCACTCCTTTGTTGTAGGACTCTGGGGGCACTCTTTCTGAAGTTCCCGCACTTCCACTGAGATATCAAATCCAGCTCTCTCTTCTTATGCATGGAGTAACCCAGATCCAGAAAAGTCACATTAGTTAATTAAGATAACACAGGTAATTAGTAGAGAGGTAGACATAGAAGCCAGCACTGAAACTTCCCAGGTATGAATATGTAATATTGTGCTGTGTATGATATTACTAGAAACTCTGTATTTATACAAGAACTGTCACTAATTCTACGCATGCTAAGTCTTGGTGATACTATTTAGATTTGACCTTGTCTGCACCAAAGCAGATAACGGCATTTCCTCTCCCCTTACATACACACTATAGTCCCTACATCCCAGCCTGTGGCTAAAAAGCTGCTGTATTTCTTTCCATACTGAGTTTTGCCATAGAATGCCATTTGCAAAAGGTAAAAAAAAAATTACAAAGTGAGCATTTCCAGCTACACTAACACTGGAATCTGATGCAGCAATATTAAAGAATGATGGGATTTTAAAGTTGGAAGGACCTTCTACATCATCTAATCTGATTGTCCCCTACTTTTAACCATGAGGAGATTTAGGCCTAAAGGAATAGATCATCAGCCTTTTGCTGTGAGTCTCAGAGCCATTTAGTTTTGGAACAAGGATAAAACCCAGCTGTCCAAACTCTGGTGTAGTTACACAACTCTGTACAACTTTAATGTAAAAACAAATAAACAAGAAAGCCTACTTCTCAGCATTGTTTAGTGTTTATTGATAGTGAAAGGAATCACGTGCCATTTACAGTAATCTCTTAAGATTTTATAATAATCCCCGCTTTATCCTGTTAAACTATAGCTGTAGCTCTGTGCTTAATAGATTGAAATCTATTATTCATAATGCTATCTTGTTCCTGTTCAAACAACATTATCCTTGTGACAAAAAATTTATGGATTCATACTCAGTTTCATAGCACAGGGAGAGGATAAAGCATTAGAACAAAGAGTTTTCATTCACGCATTAAATTCAACAGGTATTTTACAAGTACCTACTATTGCACAGCATTATCCTTGGCACTTCTGGGGATTCAGAAGGAACATGTGGCGTATTATAACCTCAGAGAACTCATATTCTGTTGTGGGCTTCTGACTCTCCAGGAACATCGGGAGAATAATGCAAGTTGTATCTGAGGAGGTGGAATAGTGTAGTGGGTAAAGCATAGGCTTTGAGCTCAGGCAGTGCTGGGTTTGCATCCTGGTTCTGTTATTGACTAGCTGTGGTATTTTGGGCAAACAACTTTAGTCAAGTCTCAAGTCAGTGTCCTCATCAGGGGATAGAAATAGCACTTACATCATAGAGTTATTTCAAAGATTCCATTAAAAGACAAGACAGAAATCACTTAGCACATGTCTGACACTTAGTGCTCAAGGATGGCAGCTCATGTTCAAATCTTTATCATTATATGTCAGTGAAGTCTACTGTGCTCTTTCAAGGCACATTGGAGAGCAAAGTCTATATCTCAATACACTTAGAGGTGGAAAACTTGGGCTTTAGATCTGAAATACCTAGATTTTATTGATGGACTTACTGGTTGACTGAGCTCTCTTTGTGGGGCTCAGTATAGCCATTTGCCCACAACAGAAACCTCAAACTTTGAAGAAGAGTTCTCAGGGTAAAGTTAGGAATTGCAGTCATATCACTGGGTGTGGGGGGAATATCTACCATTTAATTTTGACTTATTTGTGTTTCGAGAAATGTCCACCCAAATGGTCTTTGTCTGTTCTCAGACAAAGGACTCCTGACTGGTTGTCAATTACTTGGGTTCCCACCCTGCCTTATCTTGGACACTCTCTATTGCTAGTAAATTATGCCCTTAGAGGAAAATATCTGAACCAAGTAGTACAAGGTATTTTGAGAAGACTTGAAGTATTTTGTTTGGTGATCTAAGATAAGCTAATTACTTGCCAAATCTCCTTCCTCTCCTCTCCTCTCCTCTCCTTCCTCCCTTCTTCCCTTTTTCTTCCTTTCTTTCTTTCAAGTTTTTTTGACCTAATTATATATATATATGTGCATATATAAATATATTATGTAATATAGTATATAATATATTTCTTTTTTTTTAAACAGGGAAAATAAATTAAATACAGGGAAGGGAAATGGCCTTAACAATGTATCTATACTATTTAAAATATAAAAGTTATGCCTATTTTGAAATGAAATGTTTTATAAGTAACTTTTCAGTCAGTATATTAATAATCATTTTCAAAGTGGTAACATATAACAAAGCATATCGGAATATTAGGGATCCATGAATGTCTATCAGCTTGAATTTGTATATATTTTCACATCGCTAAAAATACTGTGATCTAGTATGCAGAGGAAGAGAATCTCCTGTAAAATACGACTGCTGTTAAATATGTTTGTGTAAGTTGATTTCTATATATGCAGAATCATAGATCTAAACATATACATGGTAATTAATACTAGTAAAGATCAAAGACTTGTCACCTAAATCAATCAATTAAGATATTTTTTCTAGAGTCATCTCAATATTTCTATCCATTCTCCAAGTCAGTTTACTTGTCTAGACAGAATTTCCTTCAGAAAATTGATCAAATAGAAGAAAATTCATACAGTAGAATACCGAGAATTAGAAAGTCTGAGAAAAACCATACACAACTCCAATATATCAGAGTTGAAACCTGTGACTTGTGAATTAGTACTATGCCATTTTTTAAAATATGAGAAAATACACACTAGAATGAAGAAACAGCCCTAAATCCAACTGAGAGAAGGAAAATCACTTCCCTATGAAAGAAACCGTTCCCTCTACTCCTGAGTTTGCAGCCATGCAGATAGTTCCAAAGCCAGGAAACATTGGGCTCTTTAGTCTTTCATCTTCTAGTCATTTCCTGAAACACCCACACCAGTACTGTTCTCTTTACTTGTAGTTTATTTGTGCAGAACAGCCATCACCCATTCCTTTACCAATTCGTAAGATGAAGGCAGAATAAACAGTTCTCTGGGAGATTCTAGCTTACCTATAGTGTATGTCACCCTGTCGCATCACTTTCTGTGTTGTTGCTCTCTCAGTTCTTTTCAGCATGCCTACAGGGCTCCTGAAATGATCCAGGCGTGTCCTGCACACTTGGATAGGATAAAAGAAAAGAAAGAAAAGGGAAGGTGCCCAGGGGTGTTTGTACCAAGACACAGTGCTCATTGGTCAGTGCCTTGTCTGGCTGTGTGGGGCGTGGGGCAGAGCATTCAACCATGCAAGGTAAATAGCAACCAACCTAGTGCCTGGTACAACTATCCAAAGGTGGCAAAAAGGCCACTGAAGCACAGGGCTCAGAGGGGAGAAAATTTACTCCCGCACTCCTCTTCTTTACAGATAAGAAAGCTGACAAGTTGAGACATCCATTTATTTATAGTTTAAAAAAACTGGAAATATGATCCACAAGATAGTCTATGTAGTTTGGTTAAAACTCCTTCAGACACATTGTGGGGGATGATGGCAAAAATCTGAAAGCTGACAGAAATAGAAAGGACCTGAAAGGTGATCTAGTACATTCCTCTTGCTTTACAGACGAAAAAACCCCGGCCCAGAGGGTTAAAGCCCCTGTTCGTGTACTGTGGGCACACACTGCAGAAGACCCACGGATCTTGTCAACACATGGTGCCCCTTCTTTTTTAAATCAAAATTTCTGGGGTGATGATGGTTCAGAAAACCATACAGGTTTAAAGTGTACAACTCGGTAAAACATCATCTTCATACTGCCCCTTCTTAATTACCTGAAATACGTCTTTTTACAGTTTTGCAGGTTCTACCTTGCTGCTTCTCTAGACTAGCAAGTTTTTCTATTTCCCCTTGGTTGTATTGTAAACAATGCACTAAATATAGCAATTGAATTCTTGCAGTTATCTGTGTATTCTATGAGCAATTTAAAATTGGCTTGGGTAAAATGAGAAACTTCACACTAGTCGTAAGAAACTCTAAAGAGATGCAACAATTCAATCTGGTTAACATAATAATAGCAATAAAGAAGATATTGAACATTTTTTCCTCTCTTGAAACAAACTAAAAACAATTTACGGATTTACTTATTAATCCTCATGGAGGAGCTTCAGCCATTTCACTCCCTGAGAATCTCAACCACAGATGTCACAGGGCAGGGTGTGTTCAGGATTGGCAAGCGCTGGTGTGGGGAATCAGAAGACTGAATTTCAAGGTGTCTTGGTGGTGCTCACTTGCTATTTAACATGAATCACAGAATCTCTCTGAACCTCGGCTTACTTATTATTTAAATGGGAGGAGTTCAGTAAGGTGGTCTGCAAGATGCCTTCATGGACAAGTTCTAAGTGATTTCACAGAGGTCTGAGTCTGCAGCGTAGATTTTCTCTCTTGATAATCTTGCTTAAAGTCTTCCCTGTTTATAATTTTTCTTTTCTCCTTTTTCTAAGAGGAACAAAAAAGACAGTAGTGTTTTTTCTTTGTCAGGGTGGTGAACCAATAAGCAGAGAGAAAATGAGGCCATAAATGGGCAATTACCTTGTTTATCCCCGTGGGATCCTGGTAGTCATTTGGGACATTTTAAGTTTTATTTTTTTCCATGACTCACCTTTATTCCTGCCCCTTCACTCTTAGCATCTGACTTTCTAGTTCCTCAGAAAAAAACATCTGTCTTGAGTTCTTTCAATGTTCTTCCTTCCAAATGTGTCTACTCTTAACTCATCTTTTCCCATCCTAGAGGAAGAAGAGCCTTTCTCATCCAAAAGCAACCCTCTATTGGGACCTTGATCCAATCAATGCCCAATTCTTCTGAATCAGCGGTTCTCATACGTGGATGCATACTAGAATCACCTGGGAGAACTAATGAATAATACAGGTGCCCTCCCTTCCCAAAACAATTCAGCTAGGATCTCTGCAAATCAGGGATAGGCATTAGCATATTGTAAGGGTCCTAGCTGAGTCTAATGTTCAGAAAGGCTTGATGATCGGTGCTCCGGGGTCTTGAAGTAGTAATTAATCTTTGTTTATTCTTCAGTTTTAATCCATTTTACTGGCTCCTCATTAATCTACAAATGTGCTCAGCTGCCTGTTATCTTAATAAAACACCTTTCATTGTCCCTCAAGCTATGATTGCAAGCATTGTCTTTTCTCCCACTTTACCTTCTGCTTCTGGCCAGTCCTGAAATGGCTTTCACTGAAGTCACCACGTAGCCATCAAAGCCCCTCTCTCTTCATCATCCCCAGGCTCTCTGCAGGACCTAGCTATCTGGTTACCATCTTCTGTGTGAAATTCGCTCTTCCCTTGGCCTCTGTGACTATGCATTTTGGTTTCTTTGCAAGGTCCCCCAGAGTTTCTTTAAAATTATATCTCTCTGAGTTTTATCCTAGTGTTCTTAAATTCTTGTTTTTTTCTCTCCCAAAGTGAGTGCCTAAGTTTAAATAATCACATCTGTGAAAATGGCTCTGAAATCTTTCTCTCTCTCCTGAGTTGTAAGTTATACATTGCAGGAGACATCTTCATCTGGATGTCCTTCCTTCTCCTCAAACTCAGCATGTTCCAGACAGAGCTCAGGTTCTTCCAGCAATCTTGCTTCACTGATCCCCCACTGAACTCCAGCCGTCACAGTCTTCCCGGGTTTCTAGGCTTAAAACTCTGGGTTTCTGTCATTTTTCCCTCTCTTACTTGCTTTCCATATCCCATGAATCTCCAAGTTGTATCTATTTGTACTTTTTAAAGACATCTATTTTCTCCTTCTCATTTCTAATTCTTATTCAAACATTTTTTAAGCCACAGATCAATTATCCAGTCTGCTATGACATTGTATACCACAGCTATTTCAAACTCCCAGTCAAAATTAGCCTTTCCTCCTTGGTGGTCCCAAAGCACTACTGGGGTCTAGTATGAAATTTAGCACTTTCTACTTTTTAATATATCACAGCATGTACAGGTTTCATTATTTGTTAATATCTTGATATCTGAGACTATATCTTTCTTTTTTGGATATAGTTAGCATTGAAAGCAAGGCACTTACAATCTATCTGAGTCAACAAACACACATATACAAACATCTATAATACAGTGGAAATTGTTTTGAGCTATAAAGGGTAATGGCATAGGGATTTGTTAACATAGTGGATGCAACCGATGCATTTATAAACATTAGTTTGAACTGATCATCATTATACTAACACATATTTTTATGTGTCATTTCATTCCAACCACCCAACAAACCTGCGGGGCCAGTATTGTGCAGACACTTATACTGAAAACATTAAATAATTTATCCAAGGTGACACAGCTAGTATTGGAAGAGCAGGGGTCAAATCCAAATATAAAATCTCATGTGCTTAATACCATGGGAGCCCATTAGATTAAATCACACCCCCTGATCACACTTTGGGAGTTGATGGACTAGGGAAGAAGACCCTTTGCCAGGGGAAGGTTGTGGATAGTGCAGAGCTTTTATTCCTGAAAAGTAGTAAAATATTCTGTTTATTCCTTTTTTTACTCTCATTGTTCTTGTAATTCCCCAGTCACAGAGTCAGTCTGAGGAGCAGGTGGTGTGGTGTGAGGGCTTTCAGTTGTAGTGTGTGACGGCACTTCCCTAATATGCCAGCTCCTCTGGTCTGTCAGTCCATCATTTATATCATTTCCCTTTTTATCCTGAAAGTACAGTCTTTACGAGATCTCAGTTAAAATGACAAGAATCTTGGCCTTGGTCATATGTTTTTATCAGCTAACTGCTCTGGTAGGATTTATTCCACAGCTTCATGGGGTCCTCTCTAGCCAACTGATACCTATGATAGAGTGGGCTGCAGAGGGAAGGGACCTACGTCCTTCACACAACACCTGCATGCTTTGGGGATCCCACCAGTGCTTTCTTTTGAAAAGTAATCAGTATTAGTTTGCAAGAAATTTGAAGACAAAGGAACATGCCTTCTAATCTTTTTTTAAAAAATCAATCTTATTATCTTACTAGGCTATGGCTCTGAATGTCAAATATACTTATTCCATAGAAATAGTGTGAATCTGAGTTCTTCATGAAAAATCAGACGCACAGGTGCTATCTCTTGAAAGGGAACCAGTAACTAATTGTTACAAAGAAGTGAATTAAGTTGATTTGCAATTGGGTATTTATTTTGCATCAGAGAAAAAGGAAGGAATTGTCTTTTCTAATATGGTTCTAGGTGATTCTGATGAGAGAAAGATTATTTTCTTTAAAAGTAAATGTTCATTTATGCTATAAATTTCACTATCATTTGAAGGTCTATTCTAAAACAATGATAAGGAGTAGTCATGATGTTTTGGTAACGGTTGTAGTTTCAGGATTTGACTCTGATGAATATTTCAGGTTTGAATCCTTATTTGAAGTTATTCAAATTTACCTACAAGCATATGCTCTGAAAGTTATTATTTAAAAAACATAGTGCTTTGGAATTTCTTGGCTGTGGTTACTAAGAGTACAGACTCTGGAATCAGAACTGGATCACCTGAGATTGAAACAAAGTTTTAACACTTGTTAACTATGTAATGTTAAATAAGTTGCTGGACCTCTCCGTGCTTCAGTTTCCCTATCTGAAGAATAGAGATGATAAGAAAACCTACTCATAGGTTATTTATCAGGAAAAGATGACATAACATAGTGCCTCACTCACACATAGGTAGCCGAGAAATGTTAGTGATTAATTTTAATATTTTTGAAAAACAGTTTAGCTCTGGTATATTCCTTTTCAATGATTTCTTCCAAGTATTTACACTCTCTTCTCTGTCTACCTTAACTCTCTCAAGGTTTTGTTTTTGGGAAAAACAATGGGAACAATCCCCTAGTACCATTAAGGATTCTGGAGGGGTGGGATCATGGCAGCAGCTAAGGAATGGAGTCGGGAGAACAAGGAAGAGGAGGAAGTGGAGGCAGAGCAGTTGGTTCCGGTGGAATTATCAGGAATTATTATTGATTCAGACTTTCTCTCAAATTGTGAAAATAAACACAAGATTTTAGAAATTGACACTGAGAGGTCCATTCTACAAGTGGACACTATGTCTCTGATGGAGAGTATGAAGACACTGTTGGGACCTGTGTTATATTTGAAGAAATTGTTGAGCATGTAGTTGCAGAAGGCAATAATAAAACAATGCTAACATCTAAATGTCAAACAACAAAGGAGCGCAACACGACAAGAACTCATCAGAAAGGAGAAGGAAGGAGGAGAAAACATAGGTGATATGGAATGGCTGCAAGTCAAAGATAATGGTTTCTCCTGTAGCACCAACACGATTTGTAGCTTCTACATGAAAATGAAGATGAAGAAGTTGAAGCTCCTCCCGCCCCACATGTATCTCTGGAGTGGAATGAACAAGAGGTTCAAATGGAAGGTAATTCAAACCCGAGCTATGAACAGGGGAAACCACCACACTTGTAAATAGAGGATTCTGGTTCTCTTATTGATGTCCCTCCTTCTGAAATACAGTGTTTTGTTTTTATGGAAACCCAAGGTGCTGCCTTAGAAATTACTACTAGATGAAATGTTTTTCATAATAATTAGTCGTGAACTTTTAAGAGTTTTTATATATAAAATAATTGGTTGTGCAAAAAAAAAGAATCTCTGGAGCTGACCAGAGAATGCCTGATGTTGGGTGACATTCTTGTGCTCAACCACAAACTGTCCCTTTCTGTCTGAGGCATATTCCCAATCATTTCCTGCATCCAAATGTCTTGTCCATGCATCTGTTTTCTAATTTTGTTTTAAACAGGTCAAAATCTATTTCATGTTTCATAGTTTTTTTTTTTCATCAAATCTTGTAAAAAACATCCAGACCGAGACTAGCTCCAAACCAGATTCTTTTTGTTTCTTTCTTCTAGCATGGCACCAGATGGCATTTAGGTAGGCTAATAGAGGAAGTCTGTTTCCTTCCTCACATTTTATATATCTGTCATAAATCTTAACTGGCTTTAGATGAGCAGCAATTTGGAAGTTCAAGTTTTCAGGTGAAGGTTCTGTTTGAACTTCATTTTAATGTTTTATTGAAATTGATTTCCCTTTGTGAATATAAATTAATTTGATACCATTTCAGGGGAAGCTTGTTGACAAGCAGTGATAATAATCCAGCCAAGATAACGCTTTGGCTCAGAGCAGTATTTTTCTGCTTATCTTTATGAAGAAGTACCAGCAAGAACCCCTTAGCTCTTATTATTCCTTTGCAATGTAGATAACATCAAACTCTGCATACCTAGCAAAGAAGAGAGAAATCTAAGCACCACTAAGAGTGCAGTCAGAATTCACTGTGGTATTTATTCACAAATCTAGCAGACTATTGAGGCTTAAAATGTGCACTGGATTAAGTAATTTCTTTTGACTACAAATTTTAAATCTTAATTTCAGGGTAATAGAATATTTGAATATCTACAATTTAAGGAAAAGCAAAAGCAAAGATAATTATTATGTTTGTTTGAGTTAAAACAGTTACTAAAAACACTGTGAAGCTTGTGGAAATGGAAGGGCCTCTGGTCCAAATTCTACCTAGACAGAGGTTAGGGGATTTTATAGGGAAGTAGCCCATATGCTGCGTTAATGACGCCAAGGTTGATTTTGGGGAAATGGGATGGGAAGGAAATAAAGCTTATGATGCCACTGATATACATTGAGTTATGGGAAGTGTTAGGTGAAGGGAACCGGGATATAATTTATATTTTATCTGAATGAGGTTAGCTTAGAAATTATCTTAGAAATTAGTGACAGAAGAATGAAATCATTTTTTAGTGTTGTTATTAAAAAAATAAAACTGCAGAAAAATAGAAAAACAATTTTCCTTATGTTAAGGGAAAAAATGTGAAAGTTGTTAACAAAACGTTTTGCTTACTTGCCTAACTCTTCTTTCTCTTTCACAACTTCTCAGTGTGGAAGCTAGTGATGGGAGTACTGTTGAATCATTGTTTCATAGTTACCATGGAGAATCGTATCTGTAAACCTTGGTCAGCATCTGGATGAGGGCCAGCACCACACATTAGGGCTTTACTTAGTGAGTAAGGAGAGAGCAGAGATAGCTGTTAATCCACATGAAAGCAGATTGCCTGGGTCACCTGCCTCGTAAGACCTTTGTGCATGAGTCATGTGCTCTCCTCTGTTCCCTGGAGCTCTGGACAGGCCTCACAGTCCAGGCCTGCACACCTGGGGCCTGTGCACATTGGCATGTGGGCAGAAAAGCTGTCAAATGGCCAGCAGGTGTCAAAGACAATGCTTGAAAAATTGGGAGTTAGGCTGGCTCCAGCTTGAATTATACCTACAAGTTGTATAATTTTCTTTGGGCAAGCTGGTCACTCTGAGCCTCAGTTTTCTAAAGTGTAAAATGGGAATAGTACAAGCACCAATTTCCTGGGGCTGTTCTGAGCTGTAAATGAAAGAATGCATATCAAATGCTTAGCACAGTATCTTACACCTACTAAGGGCTCAGGAGCTACCACTCATATTGTTGTGTAAAGTTCCTGTCATCTACAAGTGCTCAATAAATGGTGTGTATCCTTGTAGTCATTTTAAAAGTCTTGTTAACAGTGACCATATCACAAATTTGACAGGTGTTATCTCTGGAAATATACATGTCTGGGTGAAGCGGGCTCCAGAGGCAGAGGTGAATGGTTCCTAGTTACATGAAGCAGCATGGCCTGGGGTTTAAAGTCAGAGGAACTAGCCGGAAGGCTGAGTCTGCTATTGCTTGTTGTGGGACTTGGGGCAGGTACTTTCAATGTCTTTGAACTTCAGCTTCCCTGCCTAAAAAGGGGGGTGAGGATGCCCACCGCACAGAGTTGTGGGACTCATAGGTGATGAAATTCATGTGTAACATACAAAATAAGGTAAGATACTATTTCATCAACTACCCAAAGGCCCTCACAGCCAGCCTATGACTCCCGTATTCTTACTGGCTCTTTGTCAACTGCCCTCACTCTTGCTTTCTTTTGGAGGAAAGATAATTCCTTGAAAGGATGGCCTGCTTCCTCACCATCTGCTCAGTCCTTTAATGCCATTGAAACTAATTTTGATGTTTAACCTTGTTTTGGAAAACGATCTCCTATTTCACCATTGAATTGGTAAAATCCCAAAGCACAAAATCTAAAGTCCTTCCTCTTTGAATTCTCTGTAACACTTTATAGGATTACCCACATTAATAACAACCAGTGCCAGTCCTTGAGAGGCTACTACATGGTGCAGTATCTATGCTAGCCACCTGGCATGCATGATATTATTGAACTTACACAGAACCTCTGGGTAGCAAGTATTATGGCCCCATTTATGGGTAGGGAAATTGAGGCACAAAGATGTCAATCAACTTACTGAATGTAACATAACTGCCACACAAGTGGAGAGAGAGAGAAGAAGAAAGAAGAGGAGAAGGAGGGGAGAGGAGGGAGGGGAGGGTAGGAGAGATTGTAACCCTGTTAATACTGGTGCTTCTTGGAGATTTGTCCTTTTCTATCTGAAATTTTTCTCTATCCATTAAAATACCCAAAGCACTGTGTACCTTTCTTATGGCATTTATCTCACTCTTAACTCCTGGGACTTGATATAATTCCTGAGTAATTTGTAATCTCCTTGAGAACCTCCTTTAGCATAATGAATTGTTGGCACAACTTATTTTTTTTTTTAACAAAGGGAACATCCCACAAAGAATCTTTCTTTGGACTGATAAGTCTAAAGACTTAACACTTAGTAAGAACATAAAAGCAACATCAACTCCTTCCCAGCTCATTTACCTTTATAACGAAATAACAGTGACCTTCTCAAGCTAAGAGTTTCCTTTGGATTAATCGGTCAAGAGACTTTTTCATAATATTGCAGGGGTACAGAAAGATAGCTGAAGAGACAAAATGTGCATGCTTTTCTTAGAAGGTGCAGTTGAAACTACCATTGCTGTTCTGATTAATGACAAAGAATCCCAGCCAAGGAGGGGTGTAATGTAATTTAGACAAGCTCAGGGTAAGGTAATGCTCAGGAGAGAAATTAGAGCTACTTCGTGTGATGCCCAGATGGACCATAAACAAGAGACAATGAGTATTGTTAGTTTTCTTGCTGACCTTTATTTAACTGCACTCTCTCATTAGAAAAGAGCTGCTTTAGCTTACTATTAAAATTGCTGTTTGTTCACTTGCTTTGAAAAAGAACAGGCAAGAGCAAGCACAGAGGTAGATTCATGGTTTGCCTACTTGGTACTCGTGCAGTTCTCCCTAATTATCTCTTCAGGACAACAGTGATAACATTTTCAGATTCATATAATTTATAAATATATATATTTTTAATGGGTAAAGGGCTGATGTGTGAAGTGGATGCAAAGCATAGTATGGAACACAATATTTTAAAGCAAAGTGTACTAAAATAGAGAGAACCAATAGGTAAAGTAAAATTTCCATTTTCTGTAGGTGAAAATAATTGAATATAGGCAATTTCACATGGATCGAGTTTTGACAAGACACTCAACTCATACAACTTAAAGGATATACAAAATCCTATCATGTAAGTAACATTATCCCACTTAATAAATAAGGACAAAACTCAGTTAAATAACTTGTTAAAGGACACATACTAGGCAGATTTTGAACCCATGTCAACTTTATTTCTATTCCATAATCTGTCTTTTCATAAAATATACCTCCTCTTTCCATGATATTTGTAAGTAGAAGAAAAAAAGAGAAAATAATGTATATGTGCAACTATGTGATAAGTAAGTAGCCAAAGGTAAAACCTGCTGAAAGACTTCAGAGACTGGACAGGTCACTTCTAGCCTGGAGGACAAGGAATGGAAGGAAAAATGAGAAAAGAATGAGAGAAGGTTTTTCCCAGGGAGGTGGGTCACTGGAGAGTTTATAGGAGTTTGACAGGTGAAAATGAAAGGGGAGAGAGAGTTTTCTTGGATGTTTCAAAGGGTTAGGCCAAGAGACAGAGACATGAAGATCTGACAGGTACATTTTAAGGGTGGCAAGTAGCACAGCTCAGCTGCAACACAGGGTGGAAGTGGGAGGTCAAGATTCGGCTGGAAATCTATCTGGACAACACATATTGGAGGATAGTGATGTCCAGTCTTGGGAAACTTTATTTGCTTGGTTAGGGGCAGCCGCTGAGGGCTGTAGGGAAGTTCCATGATCAAGGCCATGTTTCAGAACTATTTATTAGGAAGAAGCATGTAGAAGAAAACAGGGATGAGGAGAAATTCAAGCAGTTTTTCTCAAAATTTATGTATGATAGATCTACCTAGGGTGTTTGTTAAATTTCCAGGCCTTATAGGAAAAGATTCTGATTAAATACAAGTCACATAAATCAACATATTAAAAAAAAAACCTTCCCAGGTAATTCTTTGCAAGTGATTTCAGTGTGGCATTTCGAAAAAAAATCAGAGTAGTTACGAGGTTGGTTAGGAAACTATTGTAATAGCCAATGTGTGAGAATGAGAGAATGAAGGGGCTTTATTTATGTAAGGGGGAATAAAGGCATGCATGCAAAACACATTTTGAAGGAAGAATCAATAGGACTCCAGCCAATTAGGTCTATAGTTGGAGGAGAATTCAAAGACAATTGTTGGCTTTAAAACCTGAGTAATCAACAGCACAGTGAATAGAAACATGAGGCAGAGTGGATTTACTAGGTCTTAACAAGAGTTTAGTTTCACCAAGTAAATTTTGACAGGCAAAGGTGGCAGCCACAGGAAAATTATTACTAGGTAACAGGCAATGGGACTTGGGTTGGGGAGTGAGACCACAGCTGGAGAGATGGTTAAGGGTGTAAGTTAGAGAATATTTTCAATTACTAAAAAAGTGTGAAAAAAGAAGAAGAAGAAAAGGGCACAGCAAAGAGAAAAGTTGGAAATGAACAATAATGTAGGAGGGGACTTGGACAGTATAACATAATTTTATGTATAATTAAAGAGAGAGAGATGAGGTCCATTGTTTTGCATGCTGTAGAATAATCAAGGGTCATGAGGACTGTAAAAAAGACAAATTCGGTGATAAAGAGATTCTTGGGAAGTGTGAAAGGGCCATCACAGAAAAGCAGTATGTCTAGAATTTATACACTAGTGCCTTGAAAAATGAATGGGGAGCAAGGGAGTGGAGACAGTAAGTATGGACTACAATTTCAAAATGTTATTTGATGACAGGGAACTCCAGTCATGTTTCCATAACCCCACCATCTATCCATTGTTCAAGTCAGAAATCTAACATTGTCCCTGACACTTCCTTTTTCTTTACCCATCTGCTCTCAGATTTATCCCACCACTACTGTCTGATATGACTTCCTGAACTCCTTTCCTCCTGGCCACTTTTCTGCTGTCCCACTGCTGCCTGGTCAAAGGTACCATCACCTGGATTACTGCACTAGCATTTCAACTGGCTTCTTTGCATCCACTCTTGCTCTTCTCCATTTTGATCACCACATTGCAGCAGACATACCTTTGCAAAGCACAAATATCTTGCCAATACCCTGATTAATAGCTTGGATGGCAAACTCAACATGACCTGTAAGGACTTACCTAGCCAGGTTCTTGTCTGCCTCTCTAGTCTGGGGTTTAATCATGTACTGTTCAATCCCTGCCCTCCAGCTATGCTGGCCTTCTGTCAGAGGCACTGTACTCATCTATACTCTGTGACAGGCTTTAAAAAAATCTCATTTATTAATTTTTTATTGACTGCTTTTCACTAGAATACAAGCTTCGTAAGGACAGGAAATTCTCTCTCTCTCTGTCTCCCACTTTCTCTCTGTCTACATATGCTCAGCACTCAGCAACTGTTGAATAAGTAAAGGAGCTCCACTTGAGTCTTTGCACGCACTTTTTCTCTGCCTTGAAAGCTTCTCCTCTAATTCCTGCTGGTTTCACGCTTGCTTATTTTTCCACATTCATGCTTCTTTATTTAGCATCTCAGTTATATCTTCCTCAGAGAAGCTTTCCCTGACATCCTTGACTACATTAATGTCTTCAATTAAATAATCTGTTAGCACTTATTACATTTGTAACTTTACATTTATTTGTGTGAACATTTGAACAGTGTCTTTCTCATCCAGGACTGTCACTTCACGGTTGGTGGGGAGCAGCTCACTTCTGCTTTAGCTCAACACTGTATCCTCAACACCCATCTCAGTACCTCGTCCATAGATGTTGAATAAATATTTGATGAATACACGGACGAATAATTGAATGAATGCAGATGTGAAATGAGGACTGATCTGCTAAAGAGTAACAGAATGGAGAAGAAATTAAAAAAAAAATCACATAGACACTTGAGCACATCCATAGATCTAGGGGAATAATCTTGTAGTAAATGAAGCACCATCTGAAATAAAATTGCACGCAAGGCTGCTTTTCATATAGACATATAAATCGGAGCACAACTCCTATTTACACCATTTTTTTTAGTTTCGATCCTGCAGACTCTAAACCTACTTGTCAATGGAGAATTAAGCCAAGAAGATTAAGAAACAGGTTGTAATGGACATTCTCTAGCCAGTGTTCTCTGTACCAGGGCTATTGTTGTCTTTATACACTCAAAAAGATATTCTCAAATTTGGTAACATATTATATAAGCCTTCTTTCTCCTTTAGGTATAAACTCTATTTCTCTCTCAACTTTTCTTTTGATTCATTCCAACAGAGAATTGATTCCTGTGCTGTTCTATTTTTTACGTTTTTAAAACAAATAATTACCTTGAGTTGTCTACACAGAGAGCCCCATATGGCTGTTCCCAAGCATCACATAGGATCAAATAAAACCACAAGGAAGTGAAGCCACACCAGTCATTGATCACCCCACAGACAGGAAGAAACTTGATCCATCGTTTTATAACTCTGCCTCTAAAGTTAAGTATTATTTTCTTCTGGCTGGTTGCTTTTCCTCCCTTAGTTTCTTCATTTGGAATATACTAGGAAATTAAAAAAAAATCCAAAGAAAATCAATGGTTCTAGATTTACTATAGAAATACAATCCCTCTAAGGAAGTAAACTATACTTTAGCTTGATGGAGCTACAAATTCTTCACATGGTCAGAAATTTTCAGATGCTTATGCAAAACCAAACTCAAGACATTTAAGAATTATTTCATAGGGGAGATTTACCAACTGCTTCTCTCTCCTTCTCACAAAGTGCCTTATACGGCAGTACCAGAATGATCCTCTGCATCTATGCAGAACAAGAAAGAACCTAGATTTGCATTTAAATTGCTGCTTATTTTTTAAATTTCTCAGAGTTTCACTTTGAAAGACACTTTACCTTTGTGAATAAGAGTTACAGAGCCAGGTGCTTGACCTTTACCAGGTTCAGAGTGAAAATTTTCATAATAAAAAAAAAGAGACTTAAAAAGTCTGACAAAACTAGAATCATTATTTATAAAGTCCCAAACTATGTACAGAGGACAGTGAAATGCCCCAGACGCGTGCCATGTAGTAAGAGCTGTATTTTGACAAAGTTAAAAATTGAATCCTCGTTTGACAGAAGCCTATGTGGATTGGTTTTGTAAATCATTTCCAATCAAAGAGAGTCAGTGAGGATGTGATTCTGTGAATAAACAGGCAAGATCGGAACTCACAAACCCTTCTTTCCTTCCTCTTCCCTAAGAGCCCTACCTCCACAACAAAGGAGATGCAGTGAACTTAAAATTTGTGTAGTTTCTAGACGCCTACACTGCCAGTCAAGCAGCCTCATAAATAACAATAAGAAATCTACCTGACTTATCTAATATGCCTTTATGTCAGGGACCAGTGTGAAGAGGAGAGTGTACATCAACCAAAAAGTTATTTTTATATATTTTTAATATAGTTCGATTCACCTAAGAATTATAAAAAGGTATCTGCTCTCAAGGAGTTTACAACCTAATTAACTAGGCTAAAAAAATTATAGTTTAAAATTAAGTTATGTATTTTACTGGCCTAGGTATACTGTTTTACAAGTTGAATGGATTTGTTGAAAACTGAAAATGAGCTCCCATGTCCAGAATATTCTGGAGTTTTAATTTCACACTCAGAAAACCACCAAGATGACAAGAAACCTGCATGTGGGATTCATCTGACATTTTCCCTATTTAGTACAAATGCTAGCAAATGTAAACCAAAGCCCTCCTGTCCAGTAATATAAGCATCTTCTCTTTCCTTCCTAAGAAGCCAGCAGGCTTGACATTTTGACAGCTGATATATTCCCTCCCGTCCCCTCCCCCTAAGCTGAAGTTCTCACCCAGGCTCATCTGTCACCCTAGTTTTGATGAGGGGGGGCTTAGCCATTTGCTCCAGGAGGCTGTCAGACTTAAACTTAGCTTTGAATGAAAGGTTCCACCATGCTCTTTACAAAGATAGAGTAGCAGCTCCAGACAGACAGTAGAGAGGAAGGGATGGAAAAACTGCCCCCTCCAAAATCATCCAATATGGGCTCGAGAATGGGAAGAGGAGAGGTGAGAGGACAGGTGAATGAGGAGTTTGCAAGCCCAGGGCAGGCCCAGGGCTTTGTTATTATAACATTATTGTAAGAGTCCTATGCAGCACTATTTTGGAAGTGCATGATTTATTTGTTCACTTGGTCATTTACCCTCAGGTCAAACTGGACACTAAGATATCTAATATTGAGTATATATTTATCACTGGTTCAACTCATTCAAGAAATACTTATTGAGCATTAACTACTGCCAAGAACTCTACTAGGCACTGGAAATACTGTGATGACTACGACCCAGTCCTTGACCTCCTGGGACTTATGATTTAATTGGGGAGGAACGGAGCAGATTAGTGAACCAAAGATCAGAACAGTGTGCCAACGGCCATGGTAGAACTATGCACAGAGTATTCTTGTGGCAAAAAGGAGCAATACCTCATGAAGATGTTTTTTAAAAATCAAACTTTGAAAATCTGTGATGGCAACAGAAGAATTAAGAAACATCACCAAAAGCAAATATGTGCCATTAGATACCAAGGCTAGCATCATCCACACTCTTGTGTTCCCAATTACTATGTACAGACACAGAAGTTGGATAGTGAAGAACGCTGATAGGAAAATAATTGATTTGCTTGAAATATGGTGTTGGAGGAGAGCTCTATGAATAGCCAGGACTTCCAGAAAGATGAAAAAGGTGAGTCTAAGAGCAAATTATGCCTAAAACATTGATGGAAGCAAAAATGGCAAAACTGAAGCTATCCTACTTTAGGCACATCCTACAAAGCTCCTGTGGAAAAGACAACAATGATGGGAAAAATAGAAGGCAGCAGGAAAAGAGGAAGACCAACTATGAGAAGGACTGACTCCATAAAGAAGCAATAGGCCTGAGTCTGCAGGAGCTGAGCAGGGCTGGTGAGGACAGGACATTGTGGACATCACTCATTCATAGGATTGACAAGTAACACACACTCACTACTGTTGGAATGGAACCCTCCGCCCACACCGGCGAGGGCTAGAATGATATGTTTTTGATGAATGGACTCTTTTTACCATTATGTACTATTTCTCCTTGTCGCTTGTAATTTCCTTGTTCTGAAATCTATTTTGTCTCATGTTAATATAGACACTCCAGCTTTCTTTTGATTAGCTTTTCTGATGTATCTTTTCCCACCTTTTTATTCACCTTCCTATGTTGTTATATTTAAAATGATTTACTTGTAGACAACACAAAGTGAGGCCTTTTAAAAAAATTCCAATCTGATAATATCTTAATTGCTTTGTTTAGATGATTTGCATTTAATGCAGTTATTTATATGGTTGAATTTAGGCCTATCATTTTATTATTTGTAAACTGATTTTTCTTATTTTTTTTCTATTCTTACTTTCCTACCTTATTTTGAATTGTTTCAATATTTCTTAATATTACATTTTAATGTATATACTGTTTTTTTGGATACAGCTCTTATTTTGTAGTTGCTCTGTGGCTTACAATATACATATCTAAAGTTTCACAGTGTAATGAGTGGTAATAATTACATCACTTCAAGTAAAATGTAGACACCTTACTGCCAAATATGTTCCTCTGTCCAAACCCTCATCACCTCCATCGCTGACCTTTATGTCGTGGTTGGTATATGTATTGTATGTATTTATCTAAAAAGCTTTTATAAGAGTTTATTTGAGCCAAACTGATGACATAAGCCAGGGAAGAAGATCTCAAATGCACCAGAGAATAGCAGTTTTGTAGCTTCTTTTATGCTTTGGAAAATAACAAGGGAATGTAAATATTTGCACTTACCAAGGTGGATTTGGGAAATGACAAAATATTAAAGGAAACACCCACACAACCCACACAAATACAATCATTAGCAACACAACAAGTCTTCAAGGCTTTGAAATATGAGCAGTTGTTTGGTACAGGATTATGTTCAGAACTGATTAAAGGAAAGTTTAGCCTCTGTAGTAGATTAGCATTTGAGAGTTTCCCAGTAGTTTGTATGGAAGTGCTAATTTTTATTAACAATTAAATGAAAGTGAATGCCTTTGCATTAAGAAATTCATAATGTTAAATCTAGAATAACCAACTGGTGCCAATTGCAAATTTCATGCACACCTGGCACTGAAGTCGTATTACAAGATGACGCATTCATTCGTGGTCAGTTTACCAGCAATTCACCCCATGCAGTCAGAGGCAGAGTGAAGGCCAGTAATGTTGAAACTGGAGCCTGACAAGGTCGAGGAAAGGCCATCGGTTAAAGTTTTTTTAATATGAATCCATAAAATTGGGTTATCTCAGAGAAGCAGACATTTTCTTGATTTTTCTAGAATTGCCTCTTTTATTTTGGGTCTAATAAGAAACGATCAAATGTCACACATTTCAAGAAATCCTGTTTCTGGAGCTGGCCAGATGCTCAAACATCTTGACCTCTAACATAATACTTTGGTAATTAAATCACTTTTAAATTACATCTATTGAATTAACCTAGAGACATGCAATATTAAGAAATAAGAACTAAAGGAGATATTTAAACCAAATCTCTCAGTGTTGTAATATATTTATAATGTTTTAAGTTTCATCCTAGATAATAAGAGTTAAGGTGCTGGTAGGTAATATGCATTAGGCACATAATTTGTGCCAAGCACAGTGCTAACAGCTGTGCACAGATTACCTCATTTAATCCTCAAAACCCCATGAGTGATGTACTATTACTGTCTACATTTCTGCTGAAGAAAGAGCAGGTTTAAAGAACTGGCAAGGGGAAGGTCTTCAGGGCCGCAGAACTTGTGTCTGGATGCCACAGTATACTGTACATCTAGAGACTGAGGTTTTCTTAATGAATAAATTGGCTGTCACTTAAGTCACTTCACAGGAGCTTGAGTCTACTTTTTCTTCAGGGAAGGAATTCTGTATTGTTCACAGAGGAAAGAAAAATCTTTTCTTCAGATCCTCCCTTTAAAAAAAATTCCTGTAATCACTGGTAGCCTGTAGTCACTAAATATACTAAAAGATGGTTAATCTGACATTCTATTTATCAGGACTCTTTATGGCTGAAGGGAGAGTAAATTTCAATAGCTGACTAGTTCTTTGGCCTTCAGCAATATGATTAACTTTTCTATACCTGAGTTTTCTTATCTGTTCAATAGAAAGTATAATATCTGCTACTCAGGCATACTGTGAAGATTAAATGACAATGACAGTGAGGACACTATTACTTTTTAAGCTTTTTCTCTGTGCCAAGTGTTCTAACACATAATCACATTTAATCTTCAACCTAAAGAGGGAGATATTACTATCACCAATTACCAGGGAGGAAACTGAGGCATGATAACATTTTAAAAACTTACCCATGGTCACAAAGCTATGAAGTACAAATGTGAGATTCAGACCAAATCTCCTTGTTCCTAAAGCCTGCGCTTGTCTCAGATGCTATGTCCTTTTCAAATCACACTACCTCCCTGGGTTATAGAACATTCTAGAAATATTGGGCACTATTACTTGCACCCAATTTGTAGAATAGGAGTATTTTATTATACTTTAATTATTTGAAAACATATACCTTATATGTGGTAGAGAGGTCACTGTTAACTAGACCATGAGACTAACCATGCTGATTTCAAGAACAATAAATTAATGCAAATGAATGGTACATATATTGGTCAGTACTGATTGATTCCTTGTGCCACACAGGCTACTTGGGCTTGTATGCTCAGAAAAGGGGTATTGAGCCCAACTGTAATTTCCAACCTGGTTCTGCTATCCCTTCTCTTATCAGGGGACATATTTATGCCCATAGTCATTTGTATAAATTTGTGAAGATATCTTTTTGAAAGAGAAGTGATCTTTTGGATAACTCAAATTTAGGCAAATTGAATTTTTATTTGCTTTGACACAGATTGGAATCATTGATGTGCATTTTTTCTCTCTTATGTAAAGAGGAGAGAAAAATCATCTTGATAAATCTCCTTGACTTTCTTCAAGGTGTTCAGTATCTTTCTGTTTAGAAAAAGTAATATGGTGCTATGACATAGAGCTTTGACCCTGAGGTTGAAAAACTTATGCTTGGAGCCTAATGTTACCAGTGGATTTTTATGGGGAAAAAAAGCATTGAATTCCTACATTCGTTAATTTAACAACTGTTATATCGGGGTACAAAACAAAACCCCTCCTCTCATAGAGTTTAAATTCTAGCAGGAAAGAGACAGACAATAAAAAACTTAACATATGATATGTTGGGGGTATAATTTGATATGTGATGGGGAAAAATGAAGCGAGGACTAGGGATGGGATTTGTGCAAGAGGGTATGATTTGAAATATGGTTTGCAGGGAACTCTCCTCTGATGAGGTGACATTTGGTGGAGACCTGAAGAAAGTGAGACACTGACTTATTTGCTATGTAGGGGAAGAATTTCCCAGCAGCAGGCACAGCAGAGTCAAAGGCCCCAAGGCTTGAGAGCACGGCAGGTTTGAGGAACAGCCCACTGCAGTGCAGTGCTAACGGGGGAGGCAGCAGATGAGACAGGGAGGAACCTGGGCTGATCACACATGGCCTGTGGGCCACTGTAAGGATCTGGCTTTGACCTGTAGTTAGATGGGAAGATGTAGGAGGCTTTTCAGCAGGAAATATTATTATGTTTAACTTCAATTCTGAAATGACCACTGGTGTTGGATACAGACCAGAATATGTGTAGGAGAGCAGGGGGAGGCAGAAGCAAGAGGTCAGTGGTGAAAACACGTGCAATAATCTGAGAGCTGGCGGTAACTTGCTCAGAGTGGTAGCAGTGGGATTATGAGTAATTGAATTCTAGCTACAGTTTGAAGGTGGGAACAATGAAATTTTCTGTGACAAGTGAAGGGAATAGAAGATTTAAAGTGGACTTCAAGATTTTTCTTCAGAGCAAGTGGAAGAGTTGAGTTCTCATGTAGATGCATGGGGGAAAATTTGGGAGGACTGTGTATGGAAATTCAGAAATATGGTTGTGAATATGTTAAGTGTGCGATGCCCACAGTACATTTATGTGAAAATGTTATGTAGATAGTTGAATATGTAAGTATGCACATTAGAGGAAAAAAACCAATTCAGGCATTAGAATTTGTAAGCTTTTTGGGTATGGATAGTTCTTAAGGTCTTGAGACTAGCTTGAACTCATTTAGGGAGTAAGTATAGGTAAAGAATAGATTTATAGCTAAGTCACAGAGCACTCCAGCATTTAAATATTTAGGGGATAATAAGGAGCCAGAAAAAGAGATTGAAATATTATCTATCTGTAAAGTAGTAAAGAGAATACACACACATGTACACACATTCACCCTTTCTAGTAAACCTGAATTAACATGTAGGAGTCAGTCTCTGAGAAAAGATGATGGTGAGTTTTTCATGATGTGCCAGAAAACCCAAGGAAGAAGGGGCATGGCTTTTCTGCTCAGTCTTTCTGGGACCAACAAACGAGTTTGGAATTTGAGGTGAAGACATAGTGGTTTATATGAAGTATGATAATGAGAAAGATGGCAATGTGGTTGGGATAGGAGATGTAAACTTTAATGATGTTAGTCTTCCTGTGACTGTTAATGCAATGCCTGTTTTGGGAAAAAATAGCAATCCTACAGATGCATAATGAGAATAAAATGGTGCACTTTTCTTTTTTTCCATACACAGATACATATTAAAATTAGGATTATATTGTAGACACATTGTTGTAGTCTGCTTTTTATTCAATATAATAGCAGGAAGATATTTGGAAGGTTCTTTTTTCATCATATTTTGAAGACAGAAGAGAGGCAATAAGAGAAGGTTGTGTTAGTTTGTGAAATGTCTGGTCCGATATCACCAATAAAAGTACAATGACAACTGTGTATATGAGAGAGACAGAGAACAAGGACAATCCTGGACTTGGTGACTTGTGTCTTGGTGACTGAATGATGACTGTGCCACCCTTGGGCACTGAGAAAACAAGAGGCTGAAGCTTTGCTTATTTTTTATGTCAGGGTGGATTCCTGAGTTGATTTCTGTATAGCTGGAGAATTGCTCATTTTTATTACTAGATGTACCAAAAACTGAAAGGGAAGGATATGTGGAAATGCTTTGATTGATAGCTAACAATGTAAATAGGTGGCAAAATTAATTTTTGACAAGTAGGTTGTTTTGACTAAATTACTTGGTTTGGCTTTCCCCACAGCTTCCAAACAACAAAACAATTACCTCCTATATTTTTCATGTTGTAGGCGTTTAGTCTAGACACACATACCATGGAGATTTAATATAGAGACTTTTCCCATAAATCTGTGAAAATTGTGAAAAGTCATTTTAGTTTATCAGTAAAGTGTTATGAGCATGACCACAGCAAAATGACTTCTTCTGTTGACAACTGTTATGGCACAAATCACTTCTATAATAAATGCTTGATCTGATTAGATTCAGAAGATATTGGTAAGACCAGAGACAGTGGAAGTTCTTTTAAAATAAATGAAATTAATGAAAACAATAGAAATTACATTCACTTGTAATCTGACCTCTGTAAATAAAATGTGTGTGTGTTTCTGTTTGTGTATTGCGTGCTCTCTATGCATGGGTTCTTGACTGGTGAGCACAATTGGCTAGATAATGGGACTTTACAAGGTCAAGGTCACGCATTCCACTGGACACATAGAAACAGAAAACTATGTCATAGCCATCAATTGCATCAGAAATTCCATACAGTTATTTCATGGACATGTGCTCTTGGTCACAGAAAGACTAGCATAGAGAGTTTCAGTAATTTTCACCACACTACTAGGAAAAATAGACACACAACTTTAAACATAGGTGTCACACACTACAGGGCAAGGATTTCAACTTTAAATGTGAACAGAAGCATATATACAGAAGCTCACAAATGTACAGACTCAACTGCACCAGAGAAAAAGCCCATTTAACTTTAATTTCAGTATTTAGCTGAAACAAACATACAATAATTCTCATTCACTTTTATTTCTAGTCAGTACTTCATTAACATAAAACTTTTGGAAAAATGTTATGTTCTTTTTTAAATATACAATTATTCTACGTATCTTTGCCATTCATTATAACTAAATCATGCATCAGAACATAACATTTTTCAAAATCTATAGCCGTATCTTTACATGTCAGAGTTTGTGAAGTCTATCAGAGAAATAACACGAGAACATGGAGAAATTCACTCACTATGTTCCTGCCACTTCACATCGAGGGTCATGTGCAATGACAAATACCACGACTGGCACCATAGATCAAGTTGGGGAAACATTCGTTTTTGATCATTGCATTTTGTTTAAAAACCTCAGCCGCTGATTTCCTCACATTTCCTTCTTTGATTAAGCTACACGGATCCCATAATAAAGTACAAAGCAGTATAAGTTCCTCTGCAAATCTACTCATTATCCACTGGACTTTGGAACCCAACTGACCCTCTCATCTTTCAAGGAGAATTGTGCTTGTATGCTGTTCATTAAAAAAAGAAGAAGAAGAAGAAGAAAAGAATAAGACAAACCGTCAAGTTCATAATCTCTAAGGGATCACCATTTTCATCTGCAGCCCTGACAGTTGTTGAAAAGCAAAAGCAGGAGCAGAGGGAAAGCCCCTTTAGTCTAAAACTCTTTCTCTGCTTTAGCAACACCATCCGTGCTAACAGCGTGGATCAGCCTTTCAACATGCAAAATGGATGGAGGTACCCAATTTTCTTTAATAATAAATTAAATACAAATAGTTCTTTATGAGAGAAATCCTTTGTAATCTTCCAATGTCCACCTTTAAAAATTAGCTTCTGGCCATCACAGCACATAGACTATGGGAAAAAAATTATTTATCTAACAGGTTTCAAGTCGTAAGGACAGCATCCTCTATTTTTCTTGGACATTTTTGCCCCCCACCCACCGAAGTCTTCACTTAACCCTACTAGCAGCCCAGCTGGCACCACAGATAAGAAGCAAACTGCTTTTTCCATGACCTCTAAGCATTCTACTCCACGGGAAAAGCAACGTGGAATGCACACTCAGCAGGCACGGAGCCTGGAGCCACTTTGTCCTCGAGGCATTTCTGCTATAAAACACAATACTATCCACTGTGTTTTGCTCTAAGCAGATCCGTCTCCCACTCCCCTCTCCCCGCTTTCCTGCTTCTCACTCCGCACCTGGCTGCAATTCACGACCCACTGGGCACAAAGCAAACAAACCAAAAAAAAAAGCAAGAAACAGCAACAGATCCCTTTGTTTGACATGCAAATCTTACCTCCTGTAGTTGTCACATCTTCCTCAAAAGCCACGCTTAATTTTTAAGGACAGCGATCCAGATCCAGTGCAGTCCTCCAAAGAGCCACCGGTAATCATCATTACCTCTCGTGCCTAAAGCTTTTCTGGACCATTAATGTCACATCCCTTGCTAACTCATAGCTTTAATACTCCCAGCTCAAAATGTCTGAAAGAGTTTGGAAGGACAATAGGAGTGACTGGCACACTAGACAGCCATGCTTGAAATTAGTTATCTGAAGCTCTGTTAGAGCTGCTTCATACTGTTTTTAAAGCGTACAGGAGGTAGGATTATTAGCCTATGATAGGCATGCTGTTTCTGTTTTTATTAAATATTGTAATAGGCTGTCTGTTAGCAATGCTGTGATAGGTCTAGCACGCTTCCCCACTGCTTTCGAATTCTTATATTAAAAAGGGAGAGAGGGCTCAGACGTCCTTCCGGGACTGACAGACACCACCCTGCCTACTGGATCAGATTTCCAAATCCCCTTTCACTACAGGAGAAAGCATTCCTTTTGCAAATAGGTATTTTTACTCCGAGAGCGAAGTTGGGAATAAACACTCTAGGATTCCCCAAACAATTTTCTCACTCCCAGTAAGGGACTGCTACTCTTCTGTTACAAAAATAAGCATCCTCCAGAGTTAGGTAAGAGAATCAATCCCAACAGGAAACATTCTCATCATCACTGAGCTAGGATTCAGCATATACATTTTGTATAAAACTTCAAATTAGACATCAAATGGCCAGAATGGATCATGAGCACATTTATTGTTTTATGCTGATGGACAAAGCTTGTGTTCCAGTTAGAAGCAATCATATGCTGTGCACTACTGTCCAAATGGTGAGTTGAAGGGATGTGCACACTACTTTGATCCCCTTTGGACAGTCATGATCATGGAAGGTCCAAGAAGGGTTTCTTACCATGGGTCAGAAACAAGGGTATTATTTACTTCCTTGAAATGCTACTCTGAAAAGTGCTAAGTACTTTTCCAAATAAGGAAGTAGAAAAAAGTTCTTGGTAGCTCACAATAACATAGGGAATGTGTTACACTACAAGTACCCAGATTTAGTCCTTTTCTTCTGCTGGTCTTTCCTCCTGCTACCCCAGGAGCCGATAGTTTGTAATAGTTACTATAGAAACCAAGTAGTTCCTCCTTAGGGGAGAGGCTTAGGGAGAGTAGCTAATGGAATAAGAAGGGAAATGGAAATGTACTATACTGGCCTATAGAATTGAAAATGAGGTGCAATTAACAACCAAAAACTACTGCAAAACAAAATCTCAAGGGGAATGGTTATTAATCACCACTATTTAATTACTGATAGTTTTGTTATTTAGACATACTATTATGATCATAGTATCCATTAATTATAAGAGAGAACTGAATATCTGAATTGCTCAGTTGTCTGATAAAGAAAATATACTTCTTTTCTTCTCTTTCTGTTTTTTTTTTTTTAATTTTTGGTTTGGGTTTGAATATGCCCTGATTGTTTTTGAATTTTAGTTTTTGCTTTACTGGTCATAATTTTTTTCTCAGGAATAAGGCGTGATTTAATGGAAAAATATCCTTGTATCATAAACTGTAACACATTTCATTCTGATTGGTATCTTTCTAGTGGTTCCCCTGGGACAAAATCAAAATCAGAAAATACTGTAATTGGAATTTCAGAAAATAATCCCGTTCCCATTATGTTCATGAGACAAAGAAGACTTTTTTAAAATTTTCAGTTCTTCAAATAGAAAAAAAAAATATTTTGTGTTACGTCCAAAACCTTTCACCAGCATCTTAATCCTATTAACTATTAGCCCCATAAACTATTTCTTAGCCAAGGAATTAAATGTTCACAGTTGTGAGGAGTCTGAGAAGAACAAAATTATTGTCTTTAGTTCCTCAGTTTCACAGTTTGTAACGTAAATATTCCATCCAAAAATTTGGATAAGGATTATTTCAGGGGAGAAGAATTTATGATATTCTCTTTATAAAATGATGGGAGAATAATATTATGAGCTGCATATCCCAGTTTTTTTCAAATGTAATAAGGATTTAATTAACAACCTGACAACCTAAACACCATTAACAATATCACAAATAATTTGGGAGACAGAGACAGAGAGAGAGAGTGAGAGAAAAACTCCCCAGTTGGATACTTCTCTCCAATATTAATATGATTAATTCAGAAGATGGATGCTAATGACACAAGAGATAAGGATAAGATTTTGTTCCTGAGATGAAATAAGAGGGATTGCACCAAAAACATTCAGTGAAGTCCTTGGAGAAGAAGAAGTCACTTGACCTCTCTGAGGATGAAGGAGTTTACTAGAAAGGGCAGTTCAGATGGGAGATGTGGTGGGGTGGAAGATGGTTGTTGAGTAATGGAGGAGGAGCAGAAAGTGAGGGAGAGAAGCTGAAGGGAGGGATAGAAGAGGAAAAGATCTACGAGAGAGAAAGGAATTTCTTGAGGTAGCATCGTATTCGAAGAGGAAACATGCTTTGAAATAAGGAGGCCTGACTTGTTTCCATTAGTCTATTTACGCCTTAGGTAAAATGGAATGATAATAATATATGTATTGTAAAATCGAATGTGATAATCGGACAAGGTATGTGGGAAGATAGGAGTAAAGCTCTTTGCTGGTTATCACTGAGCAGGAAGTAAAAGGGAGAGGAATTATTAAAGAGGGGGTAAGGGGCACACTAGGAAAGAAGAGGAGAAAAGAAAGAGTAGGAAGAAAGGAAGGCATGGCCAGGAAAGAGAGTGAGGGAGTGGAAGAGAGGAGAATGCCAGCTGTTAAACGTATAAGATAGAACCTCTTGTTTTTGTTTTGCTTTCTCCCAATAACTATTAGTTTAATTTCCTCCCTATAATGAAGTTTCAGATAATAATGTGTCTTTAGAGCTCACCCCTTCATCAACAAGAGAAACCTATGCTGAATTTGTTAAAACCATGTTCTACCATTTCAAAAACAGCTGATCTGAAGATTGAATTTAGTAATTCTTAGCATTGTGTTTTTGGATGGCTCCCTGGAGAATGAAGTTTGGGGCAGCAGAAGGCTAGAACTGGAGTAATATTTCAGAACTATATTACCAGACACATTCAGCAAGAGTACTCTGTGCATCTGTAACTTGATAACATTTTCAACAGCATCTGCTCTCTGAATGCACATTAGAAACGAAACAAAACAAAAAAGTGCCTTGTTCTGGAAAGAATTTGTGTATGTTAACAAATATTATGTTGAGAAATAGAGTCTGGGCTAGCATGATGCAAACACATATACAGAGAATTTTCAGTTTACACGGACAGCCCGCAAGTTAACTGGTTTAATGAATGGGACAATGAATGCATAATTTCATTATGAGTCATCGCTATTAAAATGAAAATTTGACAGATACATAACCAGAAGGTGTACCTATCTGTTACAGCTACAAGTGCTAATTATATTTTGGAATATATAATGTATGCTCTGAGTAATACAGAGAACAACGGTTTTTGCCCTGTTGTGACTATTTAACTAGGAATAACAGGATAGTTTAGAAAGTGCTTCTTTCCTGTTACATTCTTGTGAAAGCCAAAGCCAACTCACTTTAAAGTCCAACTCACTTATGAATTTAATTCATAAAAGAGGCATTCTATAGGCAACATCTGAATTCTTAGCCCTAAAAAGTAATTAAAAGAAAGTATTTGAAGAAATTCTGACATGAAAGCCCTTTGTCTGATTTTCAAGTCACAATGAAGTGTCTTTCATTTGTCCACATCACTTTTCGTAAAGATTTTCCTTCTGATTAGAGATTTTTAAAAAGTTTACTAATGAGCCCTGGCTGGCATGGCTCAGTGGATTGAGCACTGGCTTGGGAACCAAAAGGTCACTGGTTTGATTCCCAGTCAGGGCACATGCCTGGGTTGCTGGCCAGATACTTGGTTGGGGAGGTGTGAGAGGCAATAGATTGATGTATCTCTTGCACATTGATGTTTCTCTCCCTTTCTTTCTCCCTCCCTTCCCCTCTCTCTAAAAGTAAATAAATAAAATCTTTTTAAAAAGTTTACTAATGAAATGACAATTTCTAAAGCTTTACATTTATAGGGTAAATTTACACACATTATATTTGATCCTCAGAACAAAGTTATTGAGTGGCAAGGCAAATATCAAGTTTCATTTCCATCTGGAGAAACTGAGGATTACAGAGGTTAAATGATTTATCCCAGATCACACCCTGTAAGTATGTCTTCTAACTCATAAACCAGTGCTATTTTACTTTATGAAACTTTATATCTGGCTCCTAATACTTCACCTAGAAATATCTAGAAATATAAGCACCAGAAGACTTTTTTTTTAAATGGTAAAACAGTATAAATGGGAGCTTACTGGCATATATTTTTCTCTTTCTATCTGGCAAATATTCATGCCTGGTTATTTACCTTTTATTTTATAGCTCTTTATGTTTTCAAGGTAGCCATTGGTAAACATTTTTGAAAAGATAAACTATAGATTTTCCCAATTCTTCTAACTGCAGAATCGACACAGAATATAATTCTATACTAATGGTGGCAGCTGAACAGGACTCTCTGATCTATGGGCTATAAGCACAAACTCATCTAGTGAGGCTGTGATTTGAATCATCTTCTTGGATTTTTTATTGCATATCTGTCTGTTTTCATAAAAATTAGAATGGAAATTCCTGCAGGAAACCCCTCCTTCTGTCAGCAGTTAACCCTGTCTGTAGGTTTCAGAGAATTATCACTCTGCATGGGTGGGGTTGAAATGGAGAAGGGGGTAGATAATAATATAATATACACATTAATTAATTTATCTGAATTTACAGACTAGGAGAAATATGCTCCCTGCTATGTCCCCTCCCACCAGCAAACCCACTGAGATGCTGAGCCCCGGACTAGATGCCCGTGAGAAATCACTGGCACAAGCTAGCTTAACCAACTTTCTGAAGCCATCATTCTGTGGCTGAGCCATTGCACTTGGCAGACAGCTTATTGGGCTGCATTGCCATTCTTCCGAAGCCTGTCAGAGTACTGGACATAAATCACCTTTAAAATAAAACATAAAATAGAATATTGACAGTTGTCGAGATTTTATTTTAATTTGCCTACTTCCTGGGGCCTAGCTGCAACCCTCCTGCTTACTGGACACATGTGCTACACTCCAGGCATATCTATGTGCAGTCAGTGAGAAGATGATTGCTGGTTGATGTTATTATTAATGCTGTGACTTACGGTGCTGCAGTACTATGTACCCTCCATGCTGCGTAGAAATAGATATGATACCTGTTGTAAGTTAATTACAACAAATCTGTCTTAAAATCAAAACAAGACAAAATAAAGAAATTCCTGGTATGCAGAAGGCCTCAAAGTTTGGGTACAAAGGACAAGGATTTATATGTTTGTTGGCATTTATATTCAGTTGTATATTTTAATTACTCACTTTATGTTGCTAGATTTTTAGGATGGGATAAGAGCCATTTGACAAACAAAATGCTTTTCAGCAAGTGTGTGAACATTTATTGTAAAACATCCTGCTTGACAAAACTATAGCAAAATCCTAGTAAATCTATGACATATTTGTTAGTTGGGGAATTTCTATTTATTTAATGCTAGACATCTAAGAAAGTCTTAATAAATATTTGTACATTTCATAATTTACTTAGAAAAAGAATCAGCAAAATGGATGTAACCAAACAGATTTGTATACTGAAATGTATTTGTAAAGGTACTTTTATCAAGGGTATTGGTTAGATATGATGGTAATTTCACTGCATGCTGTTCCCCCCCTTAAAAACAAAACACTTTAATTCTCATTATAGAAGTGACACATACTCATGATTGGAAAATTAGAGTATACAGAAAATATAAACAAATGTCTCCTGTGATTCCAAATTCCATAAATATTTTCTGTTTCTAATGTAAAAAATTAGGATTATAATACATATGTATTTTTATATATTTTATCATTACCATGTCATTTTGAAATCTTCAGATTGTTTTTTTTCCTCACCCAAGGACATTTTTTCACTGCTTTGAGAGAAAGAGAGCGGCGGTGGGGGTGGGGCGGAATATCACAGTGAGAGAGAAACATCAATCAATCGGTTGCCTTCTCATACATGCCCAGCTGGGGATCAAACCCATGACCCTTCTGTCTATGGGATCATGCTCCAACCAACAGAGTCACAGCAGCCAGGTGTCTTCAAATCTTTTTAAATAGGATGCATAATATTTTGTGATATGGATCTTTTCTAATTTATTTTTTAAACCCCACTGTTGAACACACATTAGTATAATGCTTTGCTGAAGGTCTTTTCAACAAATATTTGTCTACATATCTGGTTATATTTATTTAGAATAAATTTTCATATCTATAACATTGGCCTGAAATATCTGAACATTCTAAAGCAGGGGTCCCCAAACCTTGGGCCACAGAGACCATTAAAATTTCTGGCCTGTTAGGAACCAGGCTGCACAGCAGGAGGTGAGTGGTGGGAGCAAGTGAAGGTTCATCTGTATTTACAGCTGCTCCCCATAGCTCTCATTACCACATGAGCCGGTCTCTTGTCAGATCAGCAGCAGCATTAGATTCTCATAGGAGTGTGAACCCTACTGTGAACTGTGCATGTGGGGGATCTAGGCTGTGCACTCCTTATGAGAATCTAATGCCTGATGATTTGAGGCGGTAATGCTAGTGCTGGGGAGTGGTTGCAAATACAGATTATCATTAGCAGAGAGGTTTGGGAGAAAGAGAGAGAGAGAAAGGTATATCAATGTGAGAGAGAAACATTGATCATGCATTATGGTGACTGCACAGAGACCATAATGATCAATTGCTTGCAGACTCCTATCAAAACCCTATCACTGAGTGGCAAGTGACAATTAAGCTGCATCTGGTGACAGGCTATAAAGCCATTCCCCCCCACCCCCGCCCAGTGGAAAAATTTTCTTCCACAAAACTGGTCTCAGGTGTCAAAAAGGTTGCAGACCAGTTGCTCTAAAGACTCATGGTATGTATTGTTAAGTTGCTCCCTTAAAGGGCTGTACCATTTTGATGTTCCACCAGTGAGGTGTGACCTTGCCCAAGGCAGGGTAGTCAGTGTGGCCAGAAGAGAATGCTTTGTTCCTCTCTTTCACACAGAGACATTTATTAATTTACATTCATTTTGCTTTGGGACTGAAGTGGAAGTCAGGTGTCATATGCCAGGAGGGGAGAGAAAGGAGGCAAAGGAAGAAGGTTACTAAGGTTGTAACTTTTATTTGTTTCCTGAAATGGACATTCTCATTTTAGGGAGAGAGGAAGTGAAGAACTACTAGAAAATCTGAGGCTCCATTCATGTTGTTCTTTCTGTTCAGGGCAGAATTCCTTCCCAACCATGTATTTTGAAACCTGGAGAACTCTTACTCCCAGGGAATTCTGTTGGATTCCAGAGAGACACAAATCTACAAATTAATTCTGCTCTGTCCTTCTGGAAAATCAATTTGCTTAAAAATTTTGAGAGCAAGAGTTTTGAATTTTTGTGTTCTGTAAAGTTTTTAGCACAAGCTTAATTCAGTAGAATTAAACCTGGAGTTTTTCAGATAACCTCAGCAAACAGAACATTTTTATGAGCTCTGGAAGTCATTGGAAATCTGGAACTTTCTTTGTCTTTAGGGAACTCTGTGGCATTTGTCAAATTGGACAGAGGCCACATCCTCAGTGAGAACCAGGAAAGCTAATATGGAAAGGCAGAGCCATAAAGACAGCTATGTTGCTTGTTATAAGAAAAAGGAGTTTGTTACCTTTCTGAGATTCAGTAATTTTTTGATGTCACACACACAAAAATGTTCCACACACAAATCAGATCAATATACTGCTAAAATTTATACTCAACCAAATGTTAATTTAACCAAGCACCCATGTTTTATTTTAATTTCTGCCAGAAAAGTTACTCAAATTTTGTGTGTATGTGATGTTATAGACATTTTTTACTTTATTTTTTTTTAAGCATACTAATTCTATAGTTATGTTTTCAACTGGGATCACTGACCGGTAGTTAAAAATAGTACTCCCTTTGTAAGCAAGCTTGGAATATCAGAAAACATGCAAGATAGTAAAGGACATGCAGGATAACCTGAAATCATTGAGACATGTGTCAGAAATGACATTTCTAAAGCTTACCACACAGCACTTGATAGCAGCAGCAAGGCTGATAGCATGACCCAGCTACATCTAGTAAATAAGAAGCAGCACTCAATCAAAAAGAGTATACAATGTACTCAGATATTTATTTAAAGTATGGGTTTATTATTATGGAGATGGAAAATGACCTTTTTTGTCTTTTTCTTGTGCAAGAAAACACTAGATATTTCATGAAGCCATTACTTCTGCAGGGAAATTTAAAATCCAATCATACTATTTTTGAATAAAAATGTCCCCAGAATTTTGTCAACAAAAAGAAAAAGCCATGAGTAGCTTTACTATAATGCATTGCATTGTGATTCAAACAAGCCATTCACAACAGCTTAACATTATATTTAACTTCAGAATGTTATCTTTTTCATGTCCATTGGAGGAAGACACTCATGGAATACAAGATAACTTCGTGAAACTTAAATGTGGACATAACTAGTCAGTGACTTTGTGAAAATTAGAAGCAAAAAAACTAACCCTTTATCAGCACATTTATCAACCATGTGCTACAAAATTGCCCCAATAAGCAGAAAAAAACTGTGATGTCAACAAAATGCATGGTAGCCCCAGAATTGTAGAGTAGAACACCTGTATGACTACACATGGGGGCCTTGCATGTCTGAACTGAGGAGGGGTAGCATAGGCAAAAATTGTGCTGCTGAATGTGTGCTTTAAAAAAATTGAGAGTAACCCTACTCTTTACCTTACATATTTTTCTTTTTTAAATGTATTTTATTGATTATGCTACTATAGTTGTCCCATTTCCCCCCATTTATTCCCCTCTGCCCTGTATACCCCCTCCTACCCACATTCCCCCCATTAGTTCATGTCCATGGGTCATACATATAAGTTCTTTGGCTTCTACATTTTCCATACTATTCTTACCCACCCCCTGTCTATTTTGTACCTACCATTTATGCTTCTAATTCCCTGTACCTTTTCCCCCACTCCCCCCTCCCCTTCTCCACTGATAACCCTCCAAGTAATGTCCATTTCTGTGATTCTGTTCCTGTTCTAGTTGTTTGCTTAGTTAGTTTTTGGTTTTGGTTTAGGTTCAGTTGTTGGTAGTTGTGAGTTTGTTGTCATTTTACTGTTCGTAGTTTTTGATCTTCTTTTTCTTAGATAAGTCCCTTTAACATTTCATATAATAAGGGCTTGATGATAATTAACTCCTTTAACTTGACCTTATCTGGGAAGCACTTTATCTGCCCTTCCATTCTAAATGAGAACTTTGCTGGATAGAGTAATCTTGGTTGTAGGTCCTTGCCTTTCACAACTTTGAACACTTCCTTCCAACCCCTTCTTGCCTGCAAGGTTTCTATTAAGAAATATGCTGATAGCCTTATGGGAACTCCTCTGCTGGTAACTGTCTTCCTTTCCTCTAGCTGCTTTTAAGATTCTCTCCTTCTCTTTAATCTTGGGTAACTTAATTATAATGTGCCTTGGTATGTGCTTCCTTGGGTCCAACTCCTTTGGGACTCTCTGAGCTTCCTGGACTTCCTGGAAGTCTATTTTCTTTGCCAAAAGAGGAGGCTTCTAAGCCTCTCCTCATTTTTTTGAATTCTTGTTTCCTCATTCTGTTCTGATTGAATGTTTATTTCTTCCCTCTGCTCCAAATCATTGATTTGAGTCCCAGTTTCCTTCCCTTCACTTTTGGTTCTCCTTATTTCACTTTTCATAGCCTTCGCTTTTCCCTCTATTTTGCAACCATACTGAACCATTTCTGTGAGCATCCTGATTACCAGTGTTTTGCACTGTACATCTGAGAGGCTGGCTATCTCTTCGTTGCTTAGTTGTAATTTTTCTGGAGCTTTGATCTGTTCTTTCATTTGGGCCATTTTTTTTTTGTCTCGGTGTGCTTGTTACATAGTTAGGGGCAGAGCCTTAGGTATTCACCAGGGTGGGGCAAGCCATATTGCCACACTGTGGTGCTGTGTGTGGGAGAGGGGTCCAAGAGAGAACAATGAGGCCCACTCTGCTCTCTGCCAGCTTTGAGTCCCTCCCTACACTACCCACAAGCCAATTGGGCCCTTGTGGTGCTGATTCCCAGGTGGGTGGAGAGACTCTGTGGGTATCTCCAAAGAACGCTCCTGTGAGGTTGAAATATCTCTCACCGCTTCAACCCCTGAAAGTTTTTTCAGTCAGAGGTTTTGAAGCTTTACTTCCCTGCACTGGAAACCTGGTTTGCGTGGTCTATTTGACTCCCCAGTTGTTCCTCCTGGTTTATACGCATATGAAAGTGGGATTGCCTGCTCTGCCAGCCTCCACCTTGCCCGCCCCCATCCTCCAGCTGCTACCTTGCTGCAGGTCCTCTTCACCTGGCCACTCGTCTCCGCCCCTCCCTGCCCCTTCTACTGGTCTGCATGAATGTTTCTCTTTAACTCCTTGGTTATCAGACTTCCATACACTTCAATTTTCTGGTAGTTTTGGTTGTTTTTTGTTTCTAAATTTGTTGTTGTCCTTCTTTTGGTTGTGTGAGGAGGCACAGTGTATCCACCTATGCCTCCATCTTGGCTGGAAGCCCCCTACCTTATATTTTTATGCTAACTCCAATGTCAGTAATTGTTTATTTTTATTTATTTACTTACTTGTTTATTTATTTATTAAAGATTTTATTTATTTATGGGGGTGGGCTGGGATGGGAGTAAAAGGCAGAAAACTGTACCTGAACAACAATTAAAATTAAAAAATTAATTTATTTTTAGAGAGAGGGAAAGGGAGGGAAAAACAGAGGGAGAGAAAAATCAATGTGTGGTCGGAGACCTGGCCCACAGCCCAGGCATGGGCCCTGACTGGGAATTGAACTGGCAACCCTTTGGTTTGCAGGCTGACTCTCAATCTACTGAGCCACACCAGCCAGGGATGTTCATTTTTATTTGATACTTCATTATTTATGATAGTATCTATGGTGATAGTAATTTGCAAATTACTCAATGGTCAAATAAATGATGAAGAAATATTTAGTGGTGTATTTAACAAAAGCAGTAGCAAGTGCAAGAATGTATAGACAGAGGGAATTTTGAGATTACAGTAAGCTGAATGCAGCACACTTGAGCTCCATCTCTCTCTAATCAACTATAGTCTGAGTACGTGCAATATTAAGCTCTTTTGGATGTTCTCTGGGGAAAACCCTGAGAAATGGTTAAATGCCTAGAAACTGACTTCTGGAAGTCATGGGGTGAGGACAAGGAAAGAGCATATCCCGTTAGGCTTGACTCATGGGGTTTGTGAATTTAGGGGAAGTCTTTACTGGAATGTTTGTTTTTTATGGAGTCTAAGAAGAAAAAAAACAGCAAAACTTATAGGTTGACACCTCTCTGGCCATGAGCCTGGGAGAACTGAAAGATATCTGAAAGCAAGGAGGTTTCTTTCAGGTGCCCAAGGAGGGGCTGACAGCCTGCCTACTTCTGTGCCATGAGAGCACAGACCACCTGCTCAGAAGTGCTGCTGCTTGTATTTTCCAAGGGTCATATGTACACCCAAATCAACCAACAGCAAGAACAAAATAACAAGTCCCTGAAGGAATTTACCAGTTAGAGAGAAAGAGAGAATTCCAAACAAACTGAAAAACAACCAGCAAAATAAGGTTTCCAGAGTAGACAAATGTGTACAGTTGAGAGATATTTGAGAGAAAAAGAGAGAAAAACACCAAATACATGATTTTCCAACTATTTTAGATATTAAAGAGGCTGGGCTGGTCCCTGTTAAGATGGAAGGTTAAGTGAAAGGTACATTTCAAGGCCCAGAGTAAAAATATAAGAGACTTGGAGACTGAAATCAGAAAATCAAAAAGGTGTTACAGAGACAGAAGAAGGAAAAGATGAGAAAGAGCCAATAATTTTTTTTGAGTACCAAAGAATCCTTTTCCCCAAGCAGAAGAAAAATCTGACACCTGTTGCAAGCAGAACTTACAGCATTTTTCACCATCGTCTTACAGTAGTGCTAGCCCGGCAGATCTTTGCTTGCTAAGTGAGTATGGAAAGAACCAGCAACTACTGGAGTCAGAAAGAGACTTAGCAAGCAATGCCACTTGATGCACACATTCACACTCGCACAGACAAACACAAACAATTGGATAGGAAAGTTCTGACTGGTGGTACGTTTGCTGTCAAATTGTTCTGTAAGGCCACCTGAGGCAGAATGGTTGAACAGAAGGAGTTGTGATAAAAGCCTGTATGTAACAAAGTGGGAGAGTGTCAGTAAGAGCATTCCAAAGGACTCCTTGGGGAAGCAAGGAGAAGGCCAAGTATTTTAAATATAACATAGGAGGCAAGAGAGGGGACAAGTTGACAAGAAATACAGCATCTTTGTTGTGGGAACAGTGTTCTGGTGTGAAAATATTTACTGTTTAGAAGTAAAAGGAAAGATACTCATTGATAGAATGGAAAAGTACATTCAAACTCCCAAATTAACAAAAGAAAGAAAAATCTTCCAAATTAGATCACAGTACTATTACACTAGCCAAAATAAAAAAAAAAGAGGAACCAATAATATAAAATAAAGTTAAAGTGGAAAGGAAGACATAATTAAGTACACTGGTTATTTTATTATTTCTACCTAGGATTTTCCCTTTCCATAACTGAGACTATCAGATTGGGTTAAAAACAAATTCAACTCATGTTTATTCTATTTATAGGAAAACAAAGTCAAAGTGATAAATAAAGGTTAAATGTGAAGAGGTAGGAAAAGAAATATCAAGAAAATACAAGCTAGAAGAATGTAGGGGTTGCAATGTTGGTGGAAGTCAATATATTTAAAGTGAGAAGCACTACTCTGAAAATACACAGTCTTAAATGGTTTTATTATTATTAAAGAAGAAAAGTAAAAATGTAAAGTAAATAATATGCATTTGAAGGGACTAGGCAAGCAACTTTAAAAAGCAAGAAGTAGATATTATCAAAGACAGCAGAAATTAGTAAAATAGAAAATGAGAAATAAAAATAAATTTAAAACCTTAAAAATCTAACAGAATAGACTTACCCATTATGAACATGATTAAAGAAAGCATAATGAATTAAAATATATAAGGTATAAATGAGAAGGAAGTTCTAACTAAATATAGAAAATTAAAATAATTATAAAGAAATAAAATATTTGAAAACTGAGATGAAGCAGATGATTTGATAGCAAAATATAAGCTGGTAAAGTTGACTCAAAAATGAAACAAAAGGTTTTATAAACCAGTTATCATGGAAGAGATCAGACCAGTGGTTAGATATCTAGATATGTAGAAAGCCCACAAACACCTGTGTTAACAAATAAAATGTTATCTTAACCTTAAATAACAGGTTATTCTAAAGCTGTTTCTGATCCAGGTGATAAAAAAATAAAGAAATTATTTGATTTGATTTTATAAAGTCAATAAACTTAGTACCAAAACAGAATAAAGTTATTTCTGGGAAAAAATAAAAGAAAAAAGAAAGAAACAAAAACCATGAAAGGACAGAAAGCATGATCAGGACCATTGATGGATATGGATTCAGAGATTCTAAATAAAATAGTAAAATACAAAAATGTATCAAAATATAATATATTGTGACAAAGTAAGATTTATTCACAAAATGCAACATCATCAATCAACATAAGCCTTGAACAAATTCAAGGACAAAAGCCATATGATCTTAGTGAAAGATGTTGAAAGACATTTAATAAAAGTCAATAGCCAGTTCTAATAAAATTCTAAGTAAAATAGGAAAAGAAAACTATTTAA
>CM052539.1:156791541-156849554 GCA_028533065.1 Trachops cirrhosus
GAAGCCATTCTTTTGTGGCCCCCACCTACATTTTTTAGCTTCACTTTTTTCACTTAATTTACATACAGCTCATCCAGATCTGCTTCTAGTTCCCCCACACTTGTTGTTTTGCACCTCTTTGCTTTTGGCTGTACATCTGACTGCCTTCTTTGCCTGTTCAACCCTCTTCTAATTAAGTCCTCATTTTTAAGCTCCTGTCCTTCCATAAATACCGACATATTTCCCCAATATTGCTCTTAAAAGCTGTTTGAACAGAGATGGGCTCCTGTTTTTCTTTGTATATCCAGTGTCTAGCACTCACTGTGCCTGGCACAGAGAACACACATAAGAAAAGTTAACTCATTAATGTACAGAGAGATGAACAAATCCATGAATACTTTGGCCTATGTTGCTTTGCTTCCTCTGGGTTTGTTCTCCTTACTAACAGTAATGGGGTGACTTCCTGCTGAAAGGCCCAGTCATAATAATGACAAAACCTATCTCTTTGTATATAGATAAATTCTCTTCTGTTTTATGGCCCACAGGCGTACTTGACAAATGATGCTTCAATACATTTTACTTGCCTTCTGCTTCAGGAACTGCTAATCGTGTGCTGAAGTATTTGCTCCTTTGTTCTCACCATTGCTTGCTGACAGTATGGGGGTGAGGGTGGAAGCAGAAGAGGTTTCAGAAGCTTTGTTAAGTGACCCAGAAGTCTTTCCCTTGCAGATGTTGTTTCATACAAACTCTCCAGTGTCCTGCTGGGGTGCTTTCCTTGGCAGCTGACACACTTGACATTCTGACAACTGTTGCTTAAAGAGTATGCACCTTAGTACTTGACTACCATTCCCGAGACTGGTCCTGAATGGATTCAGAACATATTCAGTGAGGTTGATTCTGCAGCTGCTAGAATTTGCTACTTCTTGTGTTTTTTTCCATTCTAGCTTCTGCCATCTGCCATCTTTACATAGTCCAGGTGTGCAGGGGGTTTTGGCTCTTCTGTAAACACGACTGCTTTCTCTCTGTTTGTCTGATTATTAGTTATCAAACTGTTCATGCTTTGACTGACCATTCCTCAAAACATCCGCTCCAGATGCTTAGGTTCATTTGTTTTCTCCTAATTCAACTTGCACAGTTTTTAATAATTTATGTAATTTATACTCAGTGGTCCAATTCGTTTGGGTATATGTAAGATGAGCCATAGGGAAATAACATCATGGCCCCCATCTTCAAAACTCATTTCAACTACCAGGTTCTCAGGGAAGTCTTGCCTCATTCATTCCAGAATAAATTAGTATTTCTTCTTCTATTCATGTCTGTATTTTAAATGTGCCATGATTTATTGCAGTTTTACTGAAGGGTGAAGTTAAGCTGGTAAGTCTTTTTACTTTATAACCTTTTTTATTAGCACAATTAGCAAGTGCTTAGACATTTGCAGATGCTCATTATAGAAATATAGCCTGACTGACCAGCTACCTTAGTTTGAAATCTACATATTCATTGGGGTGAGTCCCTAAAGATGCAGGAAAGCAGTGGTAGGAAATATCCTAATAAATTTTTTTTCAGTCATACTTCTTTAGAAGCCTGATTTATAGGCATAAGCACTGGATTTGTGGTTGGAAAATCTGGGTCTCTGTATCATGGTTACCATGCTTAAATGATGTCTTGTTGGAAAAGTCACGTATATTTAGCTCTCTCATCTATAGTGTGGAAATACTGGTATGTCATGACCGCCTCACAAAAGTGTTGTGAGAACCAAATAAGAGGGCATTTGATAAAAATATAAAGCGATTGAAGTTGAAGTTGCTCATTCTGATATATTCAATGTACCCACATATGTCATATGATATTTTTAAATTGTACTTACATACCATTTTAAAAAATAATTTGTTACACAAACTGTATTCAGAACTCTTAAAGTGATGATGAAAATGATTTTCCTTCTGGGCCTAACCAAGACTTTAGTAATCCCTCAAAGATGAAAATACGGCAGGTTATAAAAATGAAAAGCAAATGAATAATTGGAGCATCCTTTTGCAAAATTGGTTGCTGACTCTCTTTAGTTCTTTTCTGAGACTAAATGGGGTTCCTTGTATTCATAAGTGCAGGAGACATCTGCTCAAATCAGGCTGTCTACATAAGAGTTTCATTGAGTAATTCCAAAGGAATCTCTCACTCTCGCCCCCCTTGATATGAGATCACAGAATTCACTTGGCTCCAAAAAGGCCACGTGGCTACTGGGAAGTTGCTTCAGCTTCTCCTCTCTCTGCATATCCTGCCGAGCTTTGCTTGATTGATGCCTGCTGGCCTTCCATTTGTTAACTGATGGGTTACTGACCAAGCACCATCTCTCTGACAGAGTTTAAAATGACTTAAAAAACTCCAAATTTTACTTTCATTTGAGAGTCCAACAGTAAGTACCCTCTCTTTACTAATTTCACCAAAGCCTTCCAATTGCTCTTACCACTGTTCCTTTTTGGGAGTATTCAGAATCAGCTTAGAGACTGAATCATCACCTCTACCCTGGAAAATTTGGTACACAGGGCCTTTATCAGGAACCTGGGCTGCCTTCTTCATCACCTAGGACAGGCATTTTTATCGGTGACCTTAAATTAATTTAATGCCAGTTAGCTGCACTTATCAAAGCATTGGGGGCTAATTTATTTCATTCATCTTAAAAAAAAGATACAAGGTCTATTACAAGTTTTCAAGAAATTCCATATTCTTTGATCTCATCCTCTTATGGCCTTTTTTTCAATTGCAGTTACTTGGTATTTTAGAACCAGTACAGTATAGTAAAAACTGTCCATGATAAAACAACATAGGCCTGTTCTTTGAAAAGGGGCAGACAGAGGAGACTGAAGGGCAGAAGCAAAAACTGAGTAAAGATGGGCCCAAAGAAAGTTTGTAAAAGTATTACAGATTCTTCACTGAAATGTCTTTGAGATACCATGGATTCAAACGTTACTTACCCTGGTCACAAGATTTCACTCTGCTGACCATCACTTGTTACATTCCTAGGCTAGGATTTATTTTCAAGAATCATTCTTCACTTATGTTTCTTGTCTGAAAAACTGTGCTGACTTACATTCTGAGATGCTGAAATAGTTGTCTACTGTTTGTGGTGGGGTATTAGCTCAATTAATGAGAGTGGAACGGAGGTTCCAGTCCATTGAGTTCCATTCTAGTTCCATGAGAATGAAAGTCTGGGAATGTGCTTGAGATTGAATGGGAAATCATAGGCCTGTAACCTTAACTTTTAAATAGAGGAAGCTATTACAAATTTTTTTTCAGAACCCTAGTATCGGTATAGTGTTTGGCATAGGAATACCTATCTTCCAAAATGACTCTTGCCATTTACTTTCATGCAAATCAGGGCAAGTCCCATAACTTCTTCGTGCTTCAGTGGTCTCGTTTATTGAATAGGACTTCAAATACCTACCTCAAGGAAGTGCCATTAGGTTCAGCTATATGAAAGCCCTTTTAACACTCTAAAGCACTGTTCAAGTTCTAGTTAGCATTATGGTTGTTGCTTATTAAGATTAAGCCCCATTAAAAAAACTAATCTCATTTAGGCCAGGATAGTTTTGCTTCCTGTAGATGCCATTTCCCTTGACCTTGGTAATGTTTCTAAATTGATCTTTGTAGCGCAATATCAATCCTTATGGAGATGTGACTGAGAGCACGTACAGTTCTTAAGTATGTTTCTAACATCGGGTTGGAGACATCATCTGAAAATGATCCTTGAAAATAAATGGTAGCCCAGGAATGTAACAAGTGATGTTCAGTAGGAATTAATCTTAGGACCAGGCTAAGTCACATTTTAATAAATGACACAGCAAATAGTTGAATGAAGACTCTTATTTAAGCATATCTCTAACAAAGTCATATAAACTACTACTTTGATAAAAGACAGATTCAGAATTCAAAATGACCTTGGTGATTTAGAAATGAGATCAGAAATAGACACAAAGAAGTTGTGTCTAACTAGGAACAGAGTTAGACACAGGAGGGGGAGACACTCCAGATGTGTCCATACTTACAGGGGAAGGACCTGGCTGTGTGCATGAAGGGGGAGAGCGAGGTTCTGGGTAGGTATCAGATGGCTGTGAGTCAGCAATGCACTGCGGCACTGCAGCTGGAAAGCAAGCTGAGTGCTGCAGGGCAAGGCAGGAAGGCGGCCTGGAGCAAAACTCAGGTGCAGCGTCTCTTAGAGGGCGGACAGGATAAGCTACATTTGGATGGTGAATTTGGGGAGCCCTGTGGTCTTTTTGACTCAGGGTTCTGTCTCTGATTAAATACCTGTAAATATTTATTTAGGACACCTACCCTGATTATCGCAAAGGGGTAAGAGTGCTTTACTCTCTTATGAAAGCTAGAGAGATGAATTACTTATGGGAGAGTGCAGTAATCTAAAAGCTGAATGCTGGATCCCCAGCCATCTTAACCTCCTTTAGATAACTTATTAAGTTATCTTTGAGGTGTTTAGAAGTTTACAGAACAGTTTAAAGCCATCTTAATTTTCAACCCATATCATTTCTTGAACAAGTAATTCCATAAGTTAACTACCCATAAGGGTATTGTGCACAGCAATCATTGCACGCCTGTCTTGCCTAAGCTCCCTACCTTCCTAGGCAGGTTTCACCTGTCTGCTGAGGTGCTCCTCATCCTCAGGTCTCAGCTGAAGCCTCACTCCTGTGTGAAGCCCTTTTTGACCGTCCTGGATAGAACTGCATCCTTTGTTCGTGCCTCTGCTGCATCTCGAACATTTCTCTGTTAAAGGCTCATTAATCACACTGGGTAGAATTAGAATGTGAACTTCTTGAACGTATGAATAAAATCTTATTCATCTTTGAATATTCATTAACTAGAAGGGTCCCTGGCACATGGTGCATGCTCAATAAATATGTATTAAATGCTTAAATTGGGACATGAATAAAGGTAAATATATAAGTATAGTACAAGATCTATGTGAATAAGAAGGAAAAAAAAGCTTGGCATTTAACCTGAAAATAAACCTCCAAAGGTTTATTTGCATTCCATATGCAAAATGCATTCCATAGTGTACCCCACAGGTACACAGAAAATTATATTTCAAGCAGAACTTTAAGAATTTCCAGTGAACTACATAAAGAAGAAGTCTTTGCCAGTAACTACTAGGAAGAGTCTAAGAGTCTTTCCTCCCTTCACCTATAGGGGAAGAGCTAGATTTAGTCCCTTTCAACTCTTAAGATCCTTTTTGCCTCATGCTCCAGCACTTATTATTCTTTGGCTTAGACCAGTTGCTTGAGGGTCCCTGATAGAGACAGAATCAGCCAGAAGGGGACCCTTCTACCTTCAGCAACCTGCAAGAGACTTCCTCTGTTGAAATGATCCAGAAGTTTAAGGAGTGATGAAATTTTCATATTGTTACATATTAATTTAATAGTGAAGAGCAGTATGAATCCAGCACTTCCATTTTTCATGGCTGCCATGCATAAATGCATCTTTTTGATTCAGGAAGTGTAAGTTTGATCAGAGGGAAACAAAAAACCTTTATCATAGCATTGTCCCCAAATGTTCTGTATCAGTCCTTTGAGGGAAGCCTTTGATGCCTGTTGAGGATTTTAATGATGTGTTCCTGATTCTGAAGCTGCTGATCTCTGAGACACATTTCCTCCATCCAACACCATTTTTGTTTCAGAAACAGCAACAGGAAACACCATCATTTGTTTGTTTAATGGTATGTTTAAAAAAAAGTCTCTCTCCTTGCCTGTAGCTCATTTTTAATATTTATCTTTCCATGAGTACACTCAGCTGTCTTTAATGATGCCACATGTTCCTAAGCAGGCTAACTGTAGTGTGAACAAACATCGGCCAGCAGGACACCTCCAGCCCCTGATAATTAGAGAAGACTTCCTCCAAACCGTAAGCTTACAAAGCACCTATTAGTTAATTTTAAAAAATGTTAGACTCTCAACAAGTTTATTAATGTCAGGATTTAATTATCTGCTTAAAAATGTCATGATTTTCACCGTGCCTCATGAATATATTAGCTCATTTTCTTAACAAATGAGTAATGGATATTTTAATTTATAGCTGAATTCTTAAGAGTCTAGGACATACAATTCATCAGCCACAGCACTAAGAACTCAGTGAGGGACCTGGAGGTGGTGAGAGCGATAGCTTGGGAACCAGGCTCCCCGGAATCTGAATTAGGGCTCTGCAATGTCCTGGCTTCATGACCAAGGAAGGAGCCACTCTGTGCCTCAGTTTCCTTCCTCATGAAATTAGGTTGACGTGGCCCCTGTTGTAGAGTTATTATTAACATTAAATGAGTTGTTACAGGTAAAGCCCTTAGTGCAATTTTAGATACATAGTGAATTGTTGACAAATGGTGATAGTGATTGTGATGATGCAGCTGAATATGCAATTGTTCAGCAAGCAGGGTTCATGCTCACAGGTATGTTCCTTGACTGGGAGAACACAAATCTTTATTTGCAAAAACAAATTTCACCTTTCAGGGTGAGAAAAATTTAAAGTTTTTTGCATTTGAAAATTAATTCAAATGTCTTGAAAAGCACAAAACAGCTAAAAGCCTTACTGTTTACACTTTCTAGTAGCAGCACTGAACATAGAAAACCCATTCTGCGTAATTTGTGACACTGCATTTGTCATTTATTTCATGAACTTAACACATATCTTGGGTCTTTATTTTGTTTAAACACTTGGGTGATAATTAAACTACAGGAATATCCATGATCATTGTATTTGGGGACCTTCTCTTAGTCTCTGATAGGCAGCAGACACAGATTTTGACAAATAATATTTTGGAGAAATTTACAAAAGAGGATCAAGAGGATCAGTAGAATAAAAAGGTGTTACTATTTTAAGATAATTAATATTTTGATTTCCTTGGCAATAAAAACAGGACTTTGCCAGATGGCAGATGTCTTTCTGGTCGTAATGGCACGCTGTATTTCGAATGACAAGCTGGCAGGAGGAGGAGTTGTTGAGAATGGCCTTTTCAAATCACACCAAGGCAGGCAGTAATGGGGTTCAGGAATGGAAGAGGAAGTGAATAAACAAGTAATGTATTTTTATTGCCTAAGCTCATGACCTTCTTTGTTTTCTTGAGAAAATGTTACTTTTTCATATGAAATGGCACATGTGAGGGCTGTGGAGTTCTGTGTGGGGTAGATATGCTGGAAATGGAGCAATGTGGAGACAATGAAATTTCCTTATATTGCTGAGCAGGGGGGTTCAGGGGGCTTGAAGGGATGCTCCCCTGAGGAGCCTTTCAGAAACTCTGCAGGGTTCTTCTTTTATCACAGCAGATGATTTGAGACTCATCTAAACCCCTGGGGAAAACACTGGGGAAATAACAAGTGTCCACATCGTAGCTTACAACCTGATGGAAATAGTAGAACTTAGCTCCCATTTACAGACAGGAGCCAAGGGTAGACCAAGGCAAGAGCAAGGTCAAGGTTCCTTAACTAGGGCAGCTGGTGGCAGTTAGACCTGAGCCCAGGCCTTTTTTTTTTTTTTTTTCAATTTGATACTCTAAACCCTCTCCGTTATTGCCTTTAGGGGCACTGGGGAATGAAATGACGGAACCATGAATGGGCCTCAGAGATAATAATAACTGACATTTATTGAACAGCTACTGTGTGCCAAGATCCTTACATGTGGAATTTCTTCTCCCTCTGTAAGCCCTCCAAACAGGTATTATCTTCACTTCATTGGAACCACAGGGAACTTAGGATCATAGAGGTGGAATAATCAGCTCAAAAAGTTACACTGAGCTGTCATTTAAAGTCATATCTTTCTGGAGGCAAAGCTCATGTTCTTCCCATGATACCACATGGTTCTCTAGAGCATACCTATGTCTTCTGGTCTCAGTTGAAGATGAAAGAACATATAAGTACTTATATGATAAGATTATAAAATTAGATTTCAATGTGGCCCCATAACATGAACTATATATGTGTCAATGTGTTTTCCTATCTCGTCATGATGAAGCAGGATAGTATGTGGAAAAGACAGTAATTTGGAAGTTAGGCCAAGCAGATTTTAGTCTGAGTTGTACCATGACAAAGCTGTGGCCTTGGGCAAATCATTTAACCCCCCTTTACCCCAGTGTCTTCAAATAAAAATGCGAAGTAGACTAAATTACTGCATCTCTAAATTTTCCTCCAGGTCTAACCCTCAGTGATTTTTAAAAGACCTCAAAGCCATTCACTAACATGAACCTGCCCTCTCCAACAAGCACCCTGTTTTCATGTGAAAAGGTTAAGATACACATATAGCAGATGGCTTATTTCAGATCCACTTTGAGAGTAAATAGAGTATTGCCTTCCTGAATGAGTCCTCAACGGTGCTGAGTAGATTCAGAAACACACTTTCCAAATAATTACCAATAGCATGAAGATAATTAACACACACAGACATTTGGAACCAGAATACAAGGCTTGGAAATATCATCTGATGCCAGAAATGTGTACTGAAAATTCATGTATTTCCCTATCAGCTAAGGCATGAGAGGGAAAGATTCTTTCATAGTTGTATGTGCTCTGTGGGTACATTCTTGTAAATCTCCCTGCCTTTATTATTTACTTTTCTAGACTTGTGAATTCTGTTGAAAAAATGCTAGTGAGAGAATTGAAAGCTCTAAAATGCCCACATTAACATATGGTATCATGAGGAGGCTACTAGTAGCTGATGATTTGTGGAGTACCTCCTATGTGTAGGTTTTCTACACCTATTCAGGCCACTCTTCATAGTGACCTTCTAAGGTAGGCATTGTGTTTTTTTAAGGTAGGCATCTTGTTTTTTTTTAAAAAAAATCAGAATTGTTGAGATATAATTCACATTGCCACCTTCCTCTTCTCAGCAAGGATAAAAAGATATTATAGAATTGATGTTATATGCTCAAAGGAACCTCTTTTTAATAGTAAAGGTACTACTTGAGCCTGATCTATTGTGTTATAAGGGCTGTATGTTTTCCATTATGTTCTCTTTGAGGAAGAGAACGTGACCATGGCAGATAAGAAGGGATGGCTGCTGTGATGTCAGTCATCTGATTCATGCGGTGTATGCCAACAATGGGGCTGCTCGTGCCAGAGCGTGGGTGCCTGTGCTGCTCTGTGCAGGGGTGTGGTTCCCAGCTATACACCAAGGCTCTACAGACATGTCTCCTAAAGACATGTTTTCTTTTAAAATTTTGCTCATTGCCTGGCCATGCTTTCAAAATCTTTGCACAAAATTGAGAGGTCATCTAGTTCAGTCCTCAGTTTTATAAATGAGACAATAGACACTCGGGAAGAGGAAATAACTTACTCAAGGTCACATGCTCGTGTAAGGTTGACTTCAGATAGAATTGAGTCACATTTACTTTGCTGCACTCTGTACATGCTACTTCTTTCATTCACATTAATCCTTGACCTTGTGTGACAGGAGGGCAGACTCAGACTTCTGGAGCCACGGTAATACCAGACTTTGTTAATGCTGTGGAACAGAAGAGCGAGCATGTGTCACGAATAAACCTTTTGAAAAAACTGTCTTGTTATAGCAAAAAAAGTTTGTCTCACTGGGTTTAATCTAGATATCTTAGAACAAAGAAAGCATTTTTCACTATTGCCTCTAGTAGAATAAGTTTAGTAGGAAGTTCATAATTTAAATATATTAAACAATTTGGAACACAGTGGTTTCTGTCTAAAGATAGACCAAAGCAGAATTTCTCACCTGGACCATTTATTTTCTTTCTACATTATGAATACGCAGCATGATGAGCAATTTCATGTTACCTAATTAGCCCACACTTTAATATTTTAGGAAAATATTGCTATTATGCTGCTGCTTATCCTTATAAGCTCTTCCCTCTGCTTCTCTACTTTTGCTCTGGTCTCTGTTTTGGTTTTACTTGCTTTCTTTAAAAAAACACAAAAATCTTCCATCATGTAAATGCAAATAATTAGAAAGTTTGTAATTGGTGTGTTAATGTGTGAGTCTATATGAAACCTTCTTTAGGATTGTTATTACTCATTACTTCAGGGCATGCTACACTATTGTTTAATATTTTCAGATTGATTTTTTAATAAAATAATATTTTCACAGGTTGGCTTCCCTGGCAGTGAACACTGAGCTCGAGTGTGGGTATGTATCAGTTTCCTGGGGCTGTCATAACAAAGTACCACAGACTGGGTGGCTCAGATAAGCGAAATGTACTATGTCACAGTTATGGAGGCTAGAAGTCGGAGATCGAGGTATAGGCAGGGTGTCTTTTCTGAGGGCTGTGAGGGAAGAATCTGTTCTGGGCCTCTGTTCTAGCTTTTGGTGTTTTGCTAGAAATCTTTGGCATTCCTTGGCTTGTTACAGCATCACCCCAATTTCTGCTTTCATTCTTACATAGCATTCTCCCTAGGTGGCTGTCCATGTCCAAGTTTCCCCTTTTTATGTCCACCAGCCATATTGGATATAAGCCCACCTTACTTCAATATGACCCCATCTTAACTTGTTACATCAGCAATGGCTATGTCTATGTAAGGTCACATTCTGACATACTAGAGGTTAGGGCTTCGACATATAAATTTTGAGGGAATACCATTCAACCCATAAAGGGTACAAGATATATATCTGTGAGGGAAAAGTATAAGAAGCAGTACTGGGCAGAAGAAGAGGTGAATCAGGGATCCAGGCCCCACAAAGCCTCGGACCATCTGACAGTGAGCTGTGGGGCAAATATTGCCCATCAGAATGTCCCCCTGACAGGACATTGCAACCTGCCTCTCTCAGACATCAGGTACTGGCTGCCTAGAAAAGACTGGGTCTAGGTCAAGGCTTCCCTTTGAATAAAGGCAGCCCCTGGAGGAGCTGAGGGTTGAAGGCCAGCTGCAGATTGCACGACTAATCTGGACAGCAAGTCCGTCCATGAAGGGGTACGTGGGCGGTGCTCTCCGTGTCTACCACAAGAGTAGTATGTTTATAAACCCTATGAAGGTTAAAGAAAAATCTTGATCTCAAAATCTTAATCTTATAAATATCTCTCTCTCCTGCTTAAATGCCTAAAATGTTCTCCATTGCCTATAGGTCAGGGTACAAATTCCCTAATGCGGCTCTCCAGGCACTCTGCCCCTGGGCTCAAATCTATGATTCTCTGTACTCGTCTATAGAAACCTCTGCTCTAGTCAAGTGGGGTTTTCTCTGTATTGGATATGACTTTCCCATTCCTGCCACCATTGCTTTATTCAAGTGAAACTCTTTCCTTAATATCCTTTACCTACTGAGAAGTACAGAGAGATTGAAAAGGTAGATTTCCATATAATTGGAAAGACCTTGAAGGCACACTAAGATGTTTTTAATTAAATCTATAGTCTAACCCAAGAGTTGACAAAGAATAGCCTGCAGATCAATCCAGCCTGCCATCTGTTGCTGTAAATAGTTTTATCAGAACACAGCCATGCCCTCTTTCCTGCATACAGTCATTGGCTGTTATTATACTTTAACTTGACTGAATGGCAGAGTTGGGTAGTTACTATAGAGACTGTGGAGCCCACAAAGCCTAAAATATTTACTATTTGGCCCTTTGCAGAAAAGTTTACTGACCCTCTAGTCCAACCATTCCTTTGGAATAAAAAAAGTACAGCCTTTCTCCTGAAGGTCTCTCTGGAAGGTTGCTGACCTCAATGACTGTTCTAACCTCCAAACTCAAAAAGCACAGGGCAGTCTTCCTGTGTCAGAATTTGTGCTTCCAAGGTCTATGTTCCTGTGATATTGTGATGTCTATTAAAAATATATATTTATTTTTGTATGTAAAATAATACAATAACTAATACATACTATAACAATAAACTGTTTTGCATACTCACAACTGTAAACCTGCTTTTGCCCACCCTATATGTATGTGTGTATATGTATATATGTGTGTGTATATATATATTTAAGTTTTTTAAAAAAGATTTTATTTACTTATTTTTAGAGAGAGGGGTGGGGAAGGAGAAAGAGGGATAGAAACATCAATGTGTGGTTGCCTCTCGTGCTCCCCCAACTGGGGACCTGGCCCACAACCCAGAAAGGTGCCCTGACTAGGATGAAACCTGGAACCTTTTGGTTCACAGGCTGACATTCAATCCACTGAGCCACACCAGCCAGGGCTATGTATATATATTTGGTCTTTGGTCTTTGTTCATTTCTGGTACAGAGTTCCTGAAACTTTTAGAATTTCCTGAGTGATAAAAGAATCAAGGTGTCTTTTGCTATGACTTTTGGGAAGCCCATAGTTCACCTAAGGGTAAGGATGGTTGCCAGGGGAATGAATCATGTGATTAGAGAATTGGAACTTTTCAGTCTCTCCACCACCACCACCACCCAGGAGCGAAGAGCTAGAGATTGAGTTTAATTGCCAATGGCCAATGATTTAACCAATCACATCTCTATATAATGCAGCCTCCCTAAAACCCCAAATGGATGGGGTTGGGTAGCTTCCAAGATGGTGAACACATGGAGATTTGGGGGCAGTGACACCCTCAGAGAACATGGAAGCTTTGTGCCCCTTCTCAGATACCTTGCCTTACGCATCTCTTTCATTTGGCTGTTCCTGAGTTATATACTCATGCACAGACTTGTGCAAGAACAAGGAGGCTCAGCTAGAGCTCAGAGTTTTTACTGCAGGCGTTAATGTCACGTGGGCAGTGATAGTCTTCTGAGGTGAGAGGGTTTCCCTTGCTTTGCAAGATATTTGGTTGCCTTGTTTTCTTCTGACGGCCAAGGGTCTCCACCCCCCACGGTTTCAGCTGTAATGGCGAATAGACATTTCCAAACGTACCTGGAAAGTCACTAGCACCTTGGATAAGAACCATGGGACATACATTCTGTATTTTGCCATGTATAATGTGCACCCGCATTTTTGGCCCAAACATTCAGGAAAAAAAATCTTTCCTTTTAATTTTTTAATTCAATTTCTTATTTATTTACATTTTGATACTTGTTTTTTGTATTATAAAGGAATTTTAGCATTTATTTTTGACAATATTATGGTATAAGAAATGTTATGTAATGAATAATTACAAACCACAAGAACAGATAAAAGTTATTTCAGGTTCTACCCATGTATAATGTGCACCCTTATTTTCCTCTCAAAAATTTTGGGGGGAAGTGCACATTTTACACAGGAATACAGTACTTTGAAAGTGGTAGGGGTTCTGGCTGTGTCTTAGAGAAAGCTGAGGAGGCCAGGTGAGGTTGAGGAGACTTCCACAGAGATGTTGTTTGAGAGGATACCTACAGCTAAAATTTTTGAAAATAGAAATGTAGTTGTACAGTAATGTCAAACATTGCTTAACTGAACTCTGACAGTATCTGACCAAAGGTGAGAAATGGTCAATCAAGTCAAGAAGGCATGGAGCTGGAAAAGAAAAGAGTAAGGAGATCCTGTTCTGTCCTCTAGGAATGGACACAGACATCGACATCCTATTGCCACCATTATAACAATAATAATGCCCATCATTTAGCACCTGTTGCAAACTACACATTACACATGCACTATTTCTACACCTATGACTATTTAGCATGGTGGATATTAGAGAGGCAAACACAGTCTTACGTAAATTGAGCAGTGTTTCTATATTTGCACAACTAGTTAGTGACTAAACCTGGATTCAACCCCATATTTTACTATAAAAACCTACCAAATCATGGTATGATATTATTTGTAATGTGTTCTTCATCTAACATTTCAAATTTACAAATATTTATATTAGGCATGTTGCTGTGTTTGCTATGCTTATGCTTAAATACTAAAAGGTTATATGTGACATTGCATATGAAAATTTGATTTTTTTCTTCTAGTCAATCCACTTTTTTTCCTTATAAAGGCTTCCTTTGGGGGATTAAGCAAGTCACTTACACTGGTGACCCATCAACATCTGCCCTGTCCCAGAGCCCACACTGGGCATCCTGAGCATGAGGCATCTCCTTTAGAAGGAAGGGCATTGGAACCCTCTTTCTGTGTCACTTATCATTCAGGTTGGTACAATGCACAAATCAAACATCTCCACAGGGGCCAGTTTTACTTTAAGGAAGTCTTAAGAATAGTTCTGGGAGGCAAATAGAGCTCTGTTGAAAGCTGAGGACTTTTGATTCTCTTAGGCAGAATAAATGTGTGCCGCTTATAAAAGCTCTGAGTCAGGCCTGTAGATGATTAAGTGTATTGCGATTGTTAAATAAATAGGACAAGTCAATTGATTTTCATCTATGGGATAGAGGAGTCTATCTTGCAAAATCAGCTAATATACCTAATCATGCACAGAAGTTAGATATGAGACATTTATGTGTACATCAATAATAACCCATTTTTAAGAAATGCATATACAGGGTTTTTCTTTATTTTGCTCATAAAAATTCCCTCTTATGTTTCATTTTTGACAACAAAGCAGCAGCATGCAATGTTTCTCACTTATTTTCTGGCTTATTACATAGATCAGTTGTCTGGGAAATGCCATAAGGACATTTCTCTATATTTACTTAAATTGCTTATATAAATTTCTCCATTATTTCAGGATATGAAGTTCCATAGGAATCTGTCATTTATATATCTGTCTTAGGGTAAATGGAGAGTTGGGGTTTCATTGATTTCCCTTTTGAAATAAAATATAATATAATGAGATTGGTCCAACCAACTCTAGACAAAACCATTTTGGCCAAAACTTCAGAGGTGTTATATTTTTTTCCCTCACTCTTTTTCACTGTTCTTTGTCCCTTTTCATATGATTATAGTAAAAAGTGAACTGCTAAAATGAAATCAAGCTGAAATGTGAATGAACACATTAGAGGTAGAGGAACACTAAACTTGTAGCTTAAAAAGCTGGATATTTCTTGACTTTTTTGCAAGACCTCTAGATTGGCTGAGTGGCATTGGGCACACAGTAGTTAGTCTAAGCTAAGGTGTTCTCACCTGCCAGGTGAGTGTGTTGGCACAAGCACAAAGCACTTGACAGGTGCATCACCACTTCCTTGTCCTGCATTCAGCTGGATGGTGTGGATTAGTCATGGCTCTGGTGACCACAGAACCAATGTCTGGCTTCATTGTTCTTTCCAATATGGGGGTCTAGACAGTATTTCCAAATGATTAATTAAATGTGGTTTAAAAATCAAGATATCTTCCCTTGCGGCATGATTGGTGGTGGGCTCTTTCCAGCTCTCTTTAATGAGTTATAATGTGTGGCTCTCCTAGAGGTTTTTTCATATGCAAAAGATTATTGTGGAGCACAATACTTAATGCAAAATAAGTACTTCCTGATAATATAAAGTACAGATGGGCGATTGAGGCTTTCTTTGTATCCTGCAAGTGATATGCCTTAAATATTATCCTGTGCTATTTCCCTTTAAAGCTTATTTTATTTAGGCATTTATAAACTAGGAAATTGCAGTTGATAACTTAGAGTTAAAAGTTTTCCTAAAGATTGAATAAAAATTAATTTTTTGAAATTTAAATCAAAATTCTGACCAGATATTTGATAAATATCTTAAGAATCTCACTGGAAATAACTACATTTCACCCCACGTTTTTGGTGTAGTGGGTAGGAGAGTTTCTGAAATATATAGTGCCAGTAACATAGACAGGCTTGTATATTTTATTTTTCCTTTTTGTGTTCTGATGATATGGAAAACCCAGTTAAAATCCCCATGGATTATTTAAAGCATCATTTAAATCCTTTTATTGAATGAGAGACAGATATTACTAATTTGGGAATGATTAATGTATTTCATATTAAATGATAAATAACAGTAGTCCCTTAATGTTGTTTATTACTTTATGATAGGAAAATGCTTTCTGTTTGTTTTATGTGATTACCTTTTCATTTATGTAATCAATCATGAGCTTATCATACTTTACAATGACCTGATTTTAGAATGAAAAAAATACAGGTTGAGTGGCTAATCTGAATGTCCAAGGTCACATCTCTAGAATGTCGTGGAACAAAACTTGAATCTCAGTTTCTCGACCCTTTGTTGTGAGCTCCTTTGCCTATATTGTGCTTCTTTTTTCAAAAATTATTTTTTGGGTGTAATCCCAGCAGTAGAATTGCTGGGTCAAAATGCAGTTCCATTTTTAGTTTTCTGAGGAAATTCCATACTGTTTTCCACAGCGGCTGCACCAGTTTGTATTCCCACCAACAGTGCACTAGGGTTCCCTTTTCTCCACAACCTCTCCAACACTTATTGTTTGTTGATTTGTTTATGTTGGGCATTCTGACTGGTGTGTGGTGGTATCTCATTGTGGTTTTAATTTGCATCTCTCTGCTGGCTAGTGATGCTGAGCATCTTTTCATGTGTCTCTGGGCCCTCTGTATGTCCTTCTTGGAGAAGTATCTGCTGCTGGGATTATACCCTAAGAGCCCTGAAACACCAATCCAAAAGAATCTATGCAATGTTCATAGCAGCACAGTTTACAATAGCCAAGAGCTGGAATCAACCTAAGTGCTCATAAGCAAATGAGTGGATCAAAAAATTATGGTACGTTTACACAATGGAATTCGCAGCAGAGAGAATGAAGGAGCTTATACCGTTTGTGACAGCATGGATGGAACTGGAGAGCATTATGCTAAGTGAAATAAGCCAGGTGGTGAGAGACAAATACCGTATGATCTCACCTTTAACTGGAACATAATCACAAAAGAAAAAAGCCAACAAAATATAACCAGTCATTGAAATTAAGAACAATCTAACAATAGCCAGAGGGGAGCGGGGAAGGGACAGTGGGGAGAGGGTTTTCAGGAACTACTATAAAGGACACATGGACGAAATGGAGGGGGAGGGTGGAAGCAAGGGAAGGAGGTGGGTTTGGAGGGGGTTGGGGGGAGGGGTGGGGAGACAAAACAGACAACTGTAATTGAACAACAATAAAATAACTTAAATTAAATTTTTTTGGATTAAATTATGTAGAAAAATTTAAATATAAATAAGAAGCAATGGGTTCTAATACAAAGAAGAGGAATATTGCAAAACTGCAAAATTTTGGACAAATATAAAGAATTTTATGAATGTGGTTGGGTTTCTTAGTTTACAAAAAGCTGATACTGGCCTCAAGTTTGCCACTGATATGATCTGCATAGATGCTCTTTGCATTTACTGTTAACCATGTAAACATGCTGAGAACACACATAAGAATTGCCCTCCCCCCGCTCCCGCCACACACACACCTCTCTCATTTTCTCCAATCCCAATTCTATTCTCTGTCTATCAGGGGAAGTATATTAGAGCTGATCACAAGAAACACATATTTTCAGGTTGCTATTTATCTTGTACATGCTGAAAGATTTGTTTATTTTTCTTTTTGGTGGGATTGTGGCCTTTTGTAAATTACAGGCAGCACCAAAGAAAACACCTGTTCGTTTTCCACATGCCTCTTTTTTTCTCTCGAACTCCAGCTCCCCTTTAAACTCAATTTAGGCAAATGACTCATGTAACATTATAATAACATCACAGCAAACAAGCTCACTTCTCATGGTCACACCAAAATTCTTGGTGCCAAGGGCCTGTGAATTTTCCTGTATCCTCATTGAGATTTGACCTATACTAAATAGTGACTATATTTGTTGACTTGAATAGAGAGAGAGCTCTTTGTTATAAAGGACATAAATTTGTACGAAAAAGGGAGTGCCATACTGAAGAGTCTAAGCATTAGAAGTGGACAGATTGAGGGATTTACCTCTGGCTTCCTCATTTACAAGCTTGTCTTATTCAAATTCTTTAACTTTTTTGAGACTCAGCTTTCCCATCTAAAAAATAGGAACAATATTCTTACTCAACAGCACTTAACAAAGTTCCTGATGCATAACAGGTGCTCAAAAGTAGTTGTAATTGTTATTATGTTATTGTTATAATTATTAGTTGTTTGTTGTTTGACAGCAGAAATCCCAAATATGAAAAAGCCATAGAACTTGGCTATTTCTGTTTTAGCTGAGCTGGAAATTAAATAGTTTCTGTAAAGGAGAGAGTCTATAAGGTCTGCTCTTATTTCACAAAGTAGAGAGAATCCTGTACCATATGGAATGAAATTGGATTTAGAATATAAAATAGATTAAATTCATACTGACCCATAGCATTAATCTGACTAATTGCACTTCTCAGGAGCTGGTTGTACAAGGACACAGAAAAACCCATTAACTCCCATTTTGATCTAATTTTAATCTAAAAGTTGATGAACAAATGGTGTTTACTATACGGAATTTTGCTGTACATCCTACATGACTGAAAAGAACTACTTATGGTGACAGGGATACCCTGAGGTTAGTGAAGTTTCCCTTTCTGGTTTACTTTAAAACCTGTCCTACCCCTCAGATATTCAGACTCTTCATTTGCTCATTATTGATTTTCTTCAAAAGCAATCATTGTTTTGAGTCACACAATAATAATGGTATTCTCTAATATTTGTGAAATGGTTACTTTGCTCACTTTGCTGGCTCTGAACAAAAAAGGCAACTTGGACATAGGCTCTGCCTTCATGTTGCTTACTGTCTAGGAGGGAAAGATGCACACAAATAAATGAGAACAATAAATTGTTGGATACTCTGATGACATTGACTAAGAAACGGAGAGTATGAAGGCAGGAATAGTTTACCCCCAATTGCTTATGTAGTATTCAAGGCCCTTTGTGATCTTGCACCCACCTTATGGTTCAACCTCATTGTTCACTGTTTTTCTACCCCAACCCTGCTCCCTACAAATACACATAGGTTTCATAGGGTATTAAATTGTATTAATTGCCACCCTGTATTGCATCTTTATGTATGCTCATGCACGGTTGCATGACTTTATTTGAGAATAATCTGAGGATGTCTCTAACTTGGTAGGAGGCCTAGATCTTGGCTGAGGTTTAAATATAGGTATTAGTAGAAAAGAAATCTTCCAGGCAAGAGATTACTTCTTCATTGAGAATTTTGGGAGTCACATTTCTAAAGTAATTGCCTAATAAGTACCTGGTTTCTTGAGCAAAGTGCCTAAGGGGAAAGCCTAAAGAACTCCATTTTACTAACCAATCCAAGGAGCCAGCAAAAGTTTTTCCTGCAGGACTTTCCAAATGCAGGGAACTAAGTCTTAGGGGTGAGGAGCATAAGCGTATTAACTCTGAGCACATCATTTTCTCTTGTGGGGCAATTATGGGCAATAGGTCAGAAAACAATATCTATGTTGTCTCCACCACAGATTTTTGACTCTCATATCTGATGTGAATAGGCCGATGAATTCATGGTAACAACTTTATACCCTGATCTCAAGAGACATGTTTTGCAGAACTATAGTCTCAGGAATATGTTTGTAATGCTAGGCTTTTAAGTATACCTCTGCGTCAGGAGAATTCAAGCCTGACAAGTCTCCTCTTGACTCTTCATTTATTCTACAAACAATCTTTGATTACTTAGGGTGTGTTAGGTAATACTCAAAGAAATAACCTAGGTTTCTGTGTCAACATGGATAATTATTAAAAATCCTCCAGCTTCCCCTTGCTGAGATGACATGGTGAAAGCAGTGGTCAGGTTTTGATGGTCAAGTCCGCAGCTGCTGTCTTAAGAATGATGAACATACTAACGTTATGGCCATTTTTCTTGAGGAAAACAAGAACACTTTTACATCATTCCAAGAGGGTTTCTCTTACATTCGATTACTGGATGTGTTTCCAATATGAGATTTATCAAAGGAAGCCAGACTAGCTAAAATTTTCCATTATCTGAGTCATTTCCTCAAACTATAATTTACAAAATAAAAAATATATATATTTTGACTCACTTTTACTGAAGACCACAGTATGGTACCAAACTTTAGAAAGATTGGTAAGGATGTCCTCAAAGTTGTGAAAAGAGGAAAGTCAGGCCAGGAAATACTTGCATTTCTGCCAGACTGAATCCCTAGTTTGGGAATGTGAGGGCCGAACAAAAGGGTAAAATCTCCCATTGGTACAGAAATGATTCAGAGGACTCCTGGGGTCTTTCAGTCTCATATTTCCAAGAATTGTTTAAATCAGAGACAATTAATCATCATTTTTAAAAACACACCAAAATGATTTTAGTGAGGACTGAAACTCATGCAGCCCGACCACCCCAACATCTTGACCGACTGTGCCTTTGAGACATGCATGGGTGGGAAGGATTCGTGTCTACACTCTTCATATGCCAAGGGACTCCTGCAGGGTGGAGACATAAAGATGTTTCATGACCTACAAAGGGACAATAACCCTGGAATGTGGAGAAGAGTTTAGGCAAAGGGCAGCACCTAAAGTGAAAGGGTATGAATTGAGATTTAATGGAAAACATTAGTTTTCTGAGAACTGGTGCACACTGGGAGAACACGGCTGGTCCCTGAATTTTTCTCACATACTCAAAGGTCATGATATTAAACAGAAGTGGATTCTATTGCTTTCATTATTTATATGACCTTGAACAAGTCCTTTAACCTTTTGTAGAGATGAGTTTCCTCATCTGTAAAATAAGGAGACTGAATTAAAACAATCTTTAAGATCCCTTGCAGCTCAGTATCTATGAGATTAGAAGCACTGATACTTAAAGGGATTAAAATGTTATCTATCCATTTCCCTTCTCCCCAACAAAAACAAAGCAAGCAAATAAAAACAGACTATATCCCAGACAGAAATTCCACGCTGCCCTGATCACTGGATCACGGAGCCAGCCCATCCTTACCTCTCCCTGCCCTGTGCTTCTTCTGCTCCCCTATGCTATCTGAAGAGCTGAGGTTCTCCTGGAACATGACTTTCTCTCACCTTCATGCCTTTGTGCACCAACCTCCCTCTGCCTGGCTAACTCTTGCATATGCTTCAGGACTCACCATGATAATAAATTCCACCCAAAAATATGACCTTTCAGACACCTTATTTCCCCTCAGCAACAACAAAAAAGTCTTATTTAGCCAGCTCTGTCTCTTTTGCTCTCTAGCATCTGAGCATATCTCTATTATTGTGATTTTTAACTGTTTGTTCAACTTTATCCCTCACTAGTCTGTGAGCTCCTTGAGGGTAAGTGTCTTATTTATCTTTGAGTTGCAAGATTGAGCACTTTGCTTGGCACTAGAAGGTACCCAATTAATGTTGATGAATAAATGAATAAATAAGTAATTCAATACTATTTGGGGAAAGATGCAAAGACAAAGCAACATCTTTTTAAAAGACAACCCAGACACATGTCTGCTTTTTCTAATAGTCTGTTGCAAACTAGAGTCCTGTCACCTTCCCATTTGGAAGAGTCTAACAACAGAAGTAATACTAATCACTTACCATTTGTATGCAATTTCCAATTTTCCTGAGCCATGTTTGGCTGGTAGCGATGGAGTCTAATCTGGTCCCATCCATTGGAGAGCTTTCCATTCTAATAGCTGCCTTGCCGTAAGTTGGAAATGCGTCACACACAAACTACTTATTTCTGCACCATAAATTTCTAATGTTTCTTTAGGCTGATAGAGTTTTGCATTTTTTGAAGTCAGGAGATGAGTCAAATATTCTTTTCTTTTAAGCAATGTCTTAGATTGCCCCCTCCTTTTGTGCCACCCCCATCTCAGCACTCAGTGGAAACCTGAGATTTCTCAAGTTTGCAGCTCTCTTTTCTAAGATGCTCTTTCCTCCTGAAAATCAAATATAAGTTTCCAGATGCTGACTATGGATAGTAGGCCAGCTATCCCTGGAATTAATGCCTCAAGGGGGCACACACGTCTCAATTTGGGGACACACTTTAGTCAATCCATACTACCCCTTCCACCTTCAATATCGCCGATACTTCTCTCTTTTATTCTTGGTGGTGGGGGGCAAGTGCTTGATGGGGCAGGGGGTGGACAATGACCCTCAACACAGAGCCACTGATGATCTCAGGACCCATCCTCAGTGTAGGTACTGAGATGAGCATGGGAACACAGCAATGAATAAGCCACAGCTCTGAGATTCTAATAAGGAGACAGATAATTAAACTACAACACATTGTAATAACTGTTGACATAGGGGTAAACACGTACTGTTTCATGCCATTTCTTATCTACGTGACATCTTAGTGGAGGGCAGTGTGTAAAATGTAGTCTGCTGCTGTGCTGGAATATCTGTTTTCATTTGTTCCTTCACAAGTCTGGGGCCAAACTGCTCCAGTTTGACTAATTACAGTTATCAATCCAGAGTAGGTGGAGAGGAAGAAAGAACTATGACCTGACTCTGGACATACCCACTGAGGCATTTGTCCTTGACCTCTGTGAGTTGCCAAGGTCACAGGGAAGAAACTCCCATGTCCTTGTCCTCAAGGAGCGCACAGTGTGTTGAGGGAGATAGACATTTAACATGTTTGTCGTCCAACCTTCCTTGACCTCATGGAAATATTTATGGGGGGCTAGCGAGGACAAGGAGAAATCTACATTGAAGGGTTCATTGAAGAAATCTACATTGAAGTGGGGTAAAAAAGGTTTTCATTTCCCAGAGACTTGGGAGATGACTAGATGTTCACCAAGGTAACAAAGTGACAAATTGGCTTTTTAGGTGAAATGGTTCTGAAATTCGGGTTAGGGCCAAAATTTGTAGTCATGGTACAGGAATGTGACAGGCATTTAGCAATCAAAGGCTAAGAGTCTGGTGGGTGGACTAGTATAGAGGTAGTGGATCCAGGTTCTTTACCCTAGAGGAAGCAATGAAGCTTCAGGGTCTTGGACACTGAAAGAATTACAAAGTAAATATCATCTTACTTCTGCAGAGGGAGATGACCAGGCAAAATGAGATCTTCAGGATTCATAGCTAGTGGGCACTCCAAGTATGGAGGGCCACACAGGAACTCAGCAGTGATCAGCAGGTACCTTCTTTTGGCACACTAGGGGAAATTTTGAAAATTTGGTTTTAGCACACTGAGAAGGTAAAGAAAAATACTGCTGAGATCCATAGATTGGGCCAAGGGTACAGTTTACTCCAGCTGCTGAAGCTCCTAAGAACTGGCTCAGCTGGGATTGTCTCAGGAGCTGCAGGGAAGCAATGAGAGACTCACATGGAGAGGCACGGAGTGGCAGAGGCAGAAGATGAAGTTTTCTTAAGTCACCACTTCCATCACGTTATCGCTTCTCAGATACTTAGAGTGGGTCACAGATTCCATCTACTGGATGAGGTTTAGAATAGGCCTCCTCAAGATGTGCTACTTTGGCATGTGAATTGTTTTGAACTGAAGGTGATCGGTAACTGTGGGCTCAGGAGAAACTTCTGTCCCTCCTTTAAGTACTTAGAGGAATGTAAGTCGGGGAACTTACCCATAATTTAAGTTATTATCAGAAATAACTTTTTATGACCGATCTATATGGCAGGGCAAACATCTAATTACTGAGCATCTGCTCTTTTTATCATCTTGCAGATTACCCTCTCCTCTCTGAGGCCTGAGACCCCTTACCTCATTCCTTAGCTCAGGATGTCATATATGCCTCATTCTACCTTTCTATCTGAAACCTCTCACGTATGGGAGAGTTCCAGCATGCACAACACTAAATTTGATTTTTTCCTGTTAATCTCTCTTATGTCAGTTTAATTATTAGGCCAGCAAAAAGAACTTAGGAGGGCAGAGAAAAATTTTCCTCCCCAACAACTTTAAGCTCAAACTTCCCTGTGTGGTCAGCTGGGACTTTCACATTGGATTCATGTTCCCTCCCTCTTTACTACAAGTATCACTTTGAAAGGAGCATCTGAGAAATGTTCCCAGACCATTCTCAGGCTCCTTTCCATCTCCAGGGCTTTGGTTTGGCCTTCTCTTCCAATTGGAATGGCTTAAATGGCTTCCTCACTATTTGTGTAAGGGCATTTTTCATGAAAGACCAAGTCAAACGCTATCCTCATCCTCTCTTATCTCTGCTTGTTTTTCTTAAAGCATTTCCAGCCCACACCAGCTATACACACTAATCACTTTTCTAATACTGAAAGCACTTAGAATCAGGATCATGCCATTCAATGTGTTACTATTCCACAGTGGTTTTGAGGTTATTGGCTTTATCTCTTGCCATAGTAACTTTACAAGTTACTGAGGGGTGTTTGCTCTCCCCCCATATTCTCACTCATTTCCTGGCACCTAGAACAGTCTGGGAAACCATGTGGGGCTAAAATGCAGGCAGGCAAATTTTCCCGGTGCTTGAAATAGTTTAAAAAGGTAGATTTTGAGTTCCACTGGACACTGAATGGCTTATTTTGGGTTTAAAAATCATCAGGACCTTCTTGGCATTTTAACTAGTCATATCACTTTTCATGATTTTATTTTTAACAATCTCAATGATTTTTGACATTTCCTATTATATTTTGTATGACTTTGCAGCTTTCATTTTACTTTAAAAATACCAACAACTGAAAGTTTGGTGTGGAGTAAGGCAGGAAACAATGACGGATCACAATCATAAAGTTTATTTTTCCATTCTAGTTCAAAAGATTTGCTCTTTTGGGTTATGCAATTTGACCTCAAGCCATTTGGGAGCCTGAGAGTTTTAAAACCATTTTCATTCTTGGTCTGAGAGCTGGGGTTTTTCTTTAAATAAGTAAGAAAAGAAGTTTGCTTTTATAATGATTCCAAGTAAAAACAAATGTCTATCAAGGGCAATGCTGGTTTTTAGGAGGCTTGGGCCAAGAAAGTTGGATGTTCACAGTCACTCTGTCCAGCTGTTTTATTTCAACACCTCTGGTTCCATAGGCTCTTACTACCTGATCTTATAGGAGTCTAAAATCCATCAAAACTGCCTGTGACAAAGTAAACAAAAACCAAAACGTCACCCCTTTGGAGAGGTGACAACTATGGCTTATTAGTCACAGTCACTAAATGTTATCACACTTAGTTGCTGTCAATTTATGAGGCTACATAGGCAGCTTGGGAAGTCAAGAAGTCTGGGATGTGCAGGCCTAGTCTGAATCCTACCCATCACTTCTTAGCTTTGGGACTGAGAACAAATCACTCAGTCTTTCTGATCATCTGCTTATCAGAATGATACATGATGATAACATGCGCTCTACAAAATAGCTTATGTTTATACATTGTCTAGCACAACATCTGGCACTGGTAGACACGGTAGCTGGCAGTTATTATTTCAGGGAATATGGTTTGCAGAGCCAGTCTTGGAGGCAGCATGATGCTGGGGTGAGAACAGCAACTTTGGAGAAAGATCTGGTTTTCAACTCTGGTTCTTTCACTTATTATCAGCAAAAGGTAGTAAATTATGTATCATCTCCAGGCTTCAGTTTCCTTGTTTGTAAATGGGGTAATAAGAAAACCCACTTGAAAGGGCTGTTATGCAGATTTAAAGATTAAAGCATATAAAGAATAAACCCGAGTATACTGACTGGCACATAGTAAACATATAAAAAGTAGTTGCTGTTCTTGTTGTTATTATTTAATTTCATGTCCAAATCTTAAGGAACTCAAAATAATATTTTAGTGCTGTTCCTCTCCAATGTGTATGGAAAATCAAAGGTGAACACCATTCCTACTGTGTCTGGTTATCCTTACTGCTCCCCTCCCACCCACCCCAAATACAGGCCTAGCTAATCTGTAGCATTTGCTGATTTTCATGGTGTAAATTCTCCCACCCCAGCCACTCAGACTGCTCATGTGACATCAGTGAACAGAGCTGAGAGGAGATACTAATAAGCAGCTATTGAAGCAGGTAGGAGCTCCCTCCAGCTGGGTTTTCCCTCTTTCTGAACCCAAATAATACACAAGAGCTATAAAGTCTCATCACCTCGGTTGCTCCATGTGATATACTGACCAAGTGCCCCCAACTGAGAATTCGGACTATAACTCACAGGACTGGGAATCAGGAGACTTGGATTCTAGTCATGACTCTCCAGAAACCGTCTGACCTTGGAAAAGTCACTTAGCCCCTTTGCGTCTCAACTAAGTCAACCCCCTACAGGGTTTGTAAGATTTTTTCTAACACTAACATTATTCAGTTATTCCAAAGATATATCTTTTCTATTGCTTTATTCTAGTCTTTTAACCTGAGACAGAATGGGGAGACCATGGATTTTAGCAAGCTCTACAGGGAGAAGAAGAACAGATCTTTATAGGTCCTGATGAATGTTTATTCTCTGAAAGGGATTTTATTGATCATTACAAGATTATATTTTGAAAAGAACCCTGCCATGATTAGATATTTGCATAAAGCAGGTTTTACCTTCATTTCAGGGTTGTTATGTGGTTTAATTTGGTAATGTAACTTGGAAATGCAGTTTGAAAAGCATAAGTGCTGCCCCCTCTTAAGATATTATTTTAAACAGGTCTTTTCTACATTGCAAAAATGTAGCCATGCTAAGATAAGTAGGTTTACTTATTTTTGAACATGTACTATAATCTTCAGTATATACAGTTTACAATATCTGCCTACAAATAAATGATGATTTCATGAAGAATGATGGCATATTTTAAATAATGAGTGATCTACACTTTATTATCAGGAATATGCATATCAGTGTTTTGCAAGAAATCTTAGGAAACATATGGAATTAAAACAATATGAGTTCATTTTACTTTGTTTGGTGCAAGCATAATGCCATGACATTTCAACGTGCCTGCCACTGACATATGCAGGTTACACTTGAAACAGAGAGACAATCTTAATGAAAACAGAAAAAATTCTCTTTGATTAAAGTATGGGAAGTGTCTAAATTAAGAATTTAGAAGGATATAAAAAGTATTAATAAGTAATTTATTGGCTTAGAAACTTATACCTGAAACCTCCTAATTGTCTCTTCTCCTTTTTGCATTAACAATATTTAAAATCTTTATCCTGGCAACACTAACGCAATCTATTGATTGTGTTATTTCAGACTATTTGTTCTTTCACTGAACAATTTGTCAATGGTTAGGATTAAACAGACAGATTACTAGGTATTCATCCATAGCCTGAATATTTGTTGCACACCTACTATGTAAGACACTGTTAGATAGGCTAATGATATAAAGATGGATCAGACTTAAATTCTGTAGCAAGTTGAATGGTGGTCCCCGCAAAAGAAATGTCCATGTTCTAACTCCAAAGAGTAGTGATGTTACTTTATTTGGAAAAAGAGACTTTGCAGGTATAATTAAGAATCTTGAGTTGAGGAGATAATCCTGGGTTATCCACGTGGGCCCTACAGCCGACGATGAGAGAAAGGCAGAGAGAGATTTGACACAGACAGAAAGAGGAGCCAGTGTGGCCATGGAAGCTGAGATTGGAGTGATGTGGCCATAAGTCAAGGAATGCCACCAGCCATCAGATGTTGGAAGAGGAAGGAAATTAATTCTACCTTAGAACCTCAAGAGGGAGGTTTGGTTTCAACCTTCTGGCCTCCATAACTGTGACAGAATAAATTCATGTTCCTTACACTACCAGATTTGTGGTAATTTGTTATGGTAGCCTCAGGAAACTAATATAGATCCTGTCTTGAGGGAAGAGAACATATTTGTTTCTACATTATATTGTCACTTCAAGATTGATTATAATAGGAATTTAAAGAAGAAGAGATTGCTTTTTATGGGAGGTACCAGAACGTATTTACTAGACAAAGACAGATTTAAGAATCCTTTAAAAAATGGATAGGATTTAGATTTAGAAAGGTGGGACTGATGGCAGTGTGCTAGAGGGTGGTGGTGCATAGGGAATGGCTGGCACGGATGTGTCTGGGGTGAAGGTGAACAGTGTATTCCAGGCAGAAGGAAGCTCACAATTAAAGCCCACAGGCTGTAAAGTGAGAGAGCTGTACAAAGAAGAAGGAGGAGTTTATTAGCTTTGGAATGGAAGAGGAACATGAAAACTGGAACCAGAAAGAGTTGCATGTCTCCAGCTAGAAGATGGACTTCATTTTATGATCTGTAAGCAATTTGGAGTTAGTTTTTAAGTAAGAGGATGCTGGAGTCAGAACTGTGTTCAAGAAGGGTTTCTGGCCAAGGTATGATTTAGATGGGAAAAAGTGCTGGATGTGTGGAGAGGCTTGTTTGGAGGAGATGATATTAGTACAAGGAAGAGTATTGTCATGGGCTGAAATGTGTCTCCTCCAAATCTATATGTTGAAGTTCTAATCTCCAATGCCTCTGAATGTGACTATTTGAAGATAGGGTTTTTATAGAGGTAATTGAAGTAAAATAAGGTCTTATGGGTGTGCCCTGATTCAGCATGACTGGTGTCCTTATAAAAGAGGAGGTTACAACACAGACAATGCACAGACCAAGGGTGGCCCTGAGAGGACACAGTGAGAAGGTAGCTATCTGTAATCCAAGAAGGCACAAGAACAATACCAATTTTATAGTTGCTATAAAACTGCTTTCTTTCCCAGGAATATTAAAGAGGATCTCTTCTGGTTCACAAACTCCATGAATTTTGCTCCTGTCTTCTTGATTATAAATAATGATATGGGACAAATGCCGCCTTCAGATCTTTGTTGATTGAGTTATGAAATATGCCCATTGCTTGAGCTTCTGGGCATCCGGATACAGTAATCCTTCTTGATCATCTTCTTTCTTTCTTTTTTTTTTAATTAAGAAAATTTTTTTTGTTCTCATCCAAGGACATTTTTTCATTGCTTTTATAGAGAGAGAAAGGGAGAGAGAGAAACATTGATGTGAGAGAGAAACATCAATTTGTTGCTTCCTTTATGTGCCCAGATCAGGGATCATAAGCACTCGGACTCAGGATCGAACCCACAACCTTTTGGTCACAGGACAATGCTCCAACCAACTGAGCCACACCAGCCAGGACATTGATCCTTCTCTTTCTAACATGTCCCACATTTACCCATCAGTCAGGCTAATGCCTGATTAAATGGATGCGCTCATCTTGAAGTTGAACGGCAGTTGGGTAGTAAATGAAAAAGATATAGACTATCTCTATAGTTCATACTGCAGGTGTCTAACCGAGAAGAAAATACTGTTGGGACATGATTCAGTCAAAATGTAGCTCTAAGAAGCGGGGTCAGGAGCCCTAACAGATGTCAAATCAGATTGCCCACCGGGGGTTAGTGTGGTATTCTTCAGTCTTCTGCAGTGGGGAAATTACAACTCATGGAAAACAAAGAAGGTCAGAAAAAGTCTTGATTTTCCCCATTTACACATTTTTTAAAGGTCTCATGGAAAATACAGCTATTGACCACCTAACCCTGTGCTTGCTGCATGGATCAGCCATGAAGCTGACTGAATCTCTGAGCACCCAGCACCACCCAGTGTGTTTTAGGGGAGAAGGAAAGATCCAGGCTCTCAGAGAGCTGACGATCAATCTGGGAGGGAGGTCACATACTTAACAGCTTATCAATATTGGAAACTAAAGCAGAACAGACTGAGCTGGAGTTGTTGGACTTGCTGTGGGATGTTAGACAGCATCTGATTATTTCCTAATATGTGATTAGTAATAGGCCAAGTGAGAGACTATGAAAGCAGTGAGAGATCCATCTCTACCCAAAGAGCTCTTAGGTCAGCTGAATACTCAAGACTTAGATGAAACAGCCAGGTAACAAGAAACTGTGCTCAAAGGAATGATGTCTTTATGTAGGTAAGAATGTAGAATTTCAGAATATTAAGAGAACTGTACAAGTCAGTTTCCATCCACACAGCAAATATTGTAAGTTGTTTACAATGTTCTAGTTTCTGATAAAATGACGGAGAAGACAGACATGATTCTTATCCTTACAGAGCTTATAGTCTAATGTGAGACAAATGTTAGTCACATAATTGCACAGCTATTATAAACTGTGGTAAGTGCCTTGAAAGAAAATTATTAGGGGGAATAGTCTGGAGAAGTAAACAGTGAGAGCGGCATTTAATCAAACATTCAAAGGGTGAGTAAGAATCAGGCCATGAAGGTGGGGAGTATTTAGGTACAGGACAGTGTGGACAGAGACTCGAGGTAGAGAAGGCACTGTACACCTCCAGAAAGAAAATATGCTGATGTGACCGGAGCACTGAGTGGGGCAGAAGGGCCTCTGATGGAGTGAAACAGCAATTCTTGTTGCTGAAGTTTCTGGGGGTCATGGTCATCTTTAAAGATCTGTTGAAAGCTATGCATGCTCTCTTCAGAAACACGCCCATCCATTCCCTATTCAGGAAGATCACAGGTTTCCAGAAACCTGTCTGTGAACTTCAGAGATTCTGCCTTAGGGACAGATGCAATGTGAGATAGCTCTCAGGATGAAAAAGAGTTTTGGCACTAGAGAGTGTTGGGAATCAGCAGTGTTTGCAGGATTGCAGGAGACCAAAGGTTCTCTCACCAGGCAGGGTTTTTATCGGTCTCACTCCAGTTCCACTGAATGCTCTTGATTCACAAAAGTCAAGGTGAATAATAGGGGCAAGGATATTTCTATGCTCGTGTGCATCTTAAATTTGCTTGCAATGCTAATAGTGGCATTTGGCCTTTAGATAATGACTTTTCTCCTTCTCCTCCTGGCTCAGCTCTCTCTTCCAGGGCAGTTCCCATCAGCACCAGTGAGTGGGTACAGTGCGTGAGGCTATGGCAGAGAAAAAATAGACTCCATGGCATTGATTTTCTGACTCAGTGGGCTTCAAAATCATCAGCAAGAATATTAGTGAAGCTGTTGAATACAAACCAGTCCTAATGCATTTTTAATTAGTGTTTGGTCAGTTAAGTTCATTAGTTTATAAAATATGAGGGTGGAAATGCCTATTAAAATGAATTCATGTTTGGTGAGGTAAACCTTTTCATAAACTTAAAACTACAAACTAGGTGCTTCCTTTAAATGGGAAATGTGGGCAGGCAGGTATGCAAGTCCCCTACAGAGACTATTTTCGATATTAATTATCTTGCTGTGCCTTAAATGGGTTTTGTTTGGGTGTTAAAAGGCTTGTGAAGATTAGATTATTTAAATGGCAGAAATCAATTTTCCTGAACTTGAACAGTTTTTTGCAGTCAACCGTAAAAAGCCAAAGCGGGTGGGGAGAGAAGGGAGTTTTATGCATCTCGTTTCTTCTATTTCAAATGTGAAAACAAAGTGAATTGTTAGTACAGAGGAGAAAGCAGGGTGTGCATGAAAGAGAAAGCAGTGGGTATGAAGCATAATTGTCTTTCCTGGGCTGATGGAGGACTGGGTGGTGAGGGGAGTCCAGCAGCCGTGGCCATGGCCAGAAACCTCATCATAAACTATACTCCCTGAGCTCAGAAGATTCTTAGTTCAGGTGTCAGGAGGGCTCAGGCAGAAAATGTGAGATATAAGTGTGTAGCATGACTGCTTAGAGGAGGAGCTGAAATATACCCTGAGAAAAGGGAATGTCATCCCTCGAACTACAAATGCCTTCCTTGTTTCCAGGGTAAATGTAAAGCTCAAGCCAATGTTTGATTTCAGTTCAGCAGAGGAGTGAACCTGTAGTCTACCAAAGACCTGTGCTGAGCCCTGAGCTGGACCTGTCCACAGAGAGCTTCCTTTTAGGCCAGGGAGAGAGGCCTCATGTATCAAGGTAACTAATGCAGAGCAAGCTGTGCTATGTAGGGGCCATGATAAACAGGCCTAATATAGGAGGCCTGTGACATGTTTGGTTAAGTGTATTAGTGTTCTAGGGCAGCCATAACAAAGTACCACAGACTGGGTTGATTAAGTTATAAAAATTTATTTTCTCACAGTTTTGGAGGATGGAAGTCCAAGATCAAGGTGTCAGCAGGTTTGATTTCTCTTGAGGCCTCTCTGCTTGGCTTGCAGATGACCACCTTCTCTGTGTGCATATACCCTTAGTGTCTCTTCCCCTTCCCATAAGGATACCAGTCCTCTTGAATTAGGGCCCCATTCTTATGACCTCACTTAACTTCAACCGTCTCCTTCAAGGCCCTGTCTCCAGATATAGTCACATTGGGAGTTAGAGCCTCAACATACAAATTTGGAGGAATATATACAGCTCAGTCCATAACAAAGGGTGAATAGATGACTGATTCCATAAAAGGGAGAATTAAAAATACAAGTCCATACTGCTATGAAATTAACAGAAAAGCAATATTAATCTTGACTTGAATTAGGGACATTTCTCAGAGGCTGTATAATTTGAGCAAACCTTGAATAATGGAGAGAGCACCAAGGACAATATGAGGGAGCGAAGGGAAATGATATCTTGCAGAGGGCACAGAGGACTTTCACAAGAATCTAAGCTTAAAATAAAATTATCTTCTGCAAATCTTACTATAGTGCTTTCCGCAAAGGAGAAAGATGGTGAATTGAACATTAAAATCTCATCATATGTATAAATTACTGAAATACATATAGTACCTTCATATTATGATAACTTGAAAGGGAACAGGAAATTAGAACATTTTAAATGATGGTGAAATATACACAGAGGTATGCACAGAGAGGAGAGAAGAAGAACATGTATTTAGGAAAGAAAGAGAGAATGGGTCCTTCTGTCCCCTAGGATCCTGTCATCTGTGGAACCATGAGGGAAGGCAAGCACTGAGCTGTTTTCTTACTCAGTCATTCATTCCTCATGACAATAGGAAAACACATTCAATTTATCTCTGAATTGGCTAACAGAATGTTCTAGAGTCTAAGTTTGAGTGATTTATTTCACATGATAGTTTTATACCAAGAAATTTTATGCATTCCTTTAATATTCAGAGGGTTATTAGTAAATTGGATGAAGAGACAGAGAGAAGTAATTTGGAAGAAGAGGGATGGAGAAAGAAGAAAGATGAGATGAAAAGACACCTAAAAGGAGGACTAAAAGTGAGAAATGGTCATTTTTAGTGAGGGAGAAGAGCAGAATCAGGAGTTGAATAGGCTTATAAATGGAGTGCTAGTCAAAGCAAGCACATTAGTTTTGTGATTTTTTGTTGTAGCTCCTCTATTGTTTTCATGAACTATTGAAAATCAAGACAAAAGGGATTAATGCCTCCCTTTATAGTATCTGCTGGTTAACCTGTGATTACAGTTCTTCTACTCCTTTTCCTGAGATCCTAAAAGTCTGTGTTCTGAATGGCAGAGGGACAGTAGACCACATGAAGTAATAGATTATTCTCTGGATTTCAAAAACAGGAATTGAGCAACATCATCCTATAGTCTAACAGAAGGATTCTCAACATTCTCCCTCCTCCAGTCACACCTGAGTGAAAGGCACTTTCACCATCCAAGCTGATGGTCATGGCAGGCACCCCCTTGAAGGTAGAGATGCTACAGACTCCTCCAGGAGGGGGCCTCAGAATTTCAGAGGTGGGGGATATTTAGAGGGTAGGGCATAGCCAGGTGGCTGATGAAGTATGAAATCTCCTTGCTAGGAAATTTCAAGTTTCTCTTCCAAACATAACACCTACTCCTGAACACACCTGATTTCAAAACACTGTCATAGAATTCTATCTACATTAAGGCCCCCAGTCCTAAACCAAAGCCTGATACCCGGCTCAGAGGCAGGAGGCCATGTAAATTGATCTGGATAGCCAGAGGGCAATGGGAGGATATGCCATGGTTACCTGAGCTATTAGCCTTGTCTTTTCTCATGGCAAGCCACAAGGCTTTCTCATTCTACCCACAAGGCGTCCCCAGGGAAAACCCCTACAATCTGCTCTAACCTTATCCTGTACAGTACACCTTCCCACACATGCTGAGACCCAGGCACTGTTCTCCACACAATTCCCCTGAACTTTCAGCCATTTTGATATATGATGAGGTTTAATGTCAAATTCCCCATCATTCTTCTGTGCATTTATTATACTCAGAATTATAAGGGATTTTTTTTTAAAAGTTTAAACAATCCTGATCTTTGAAGAACTTAACATCTATACACTATTGCATAAAAAACTCTAATTAAACAAATAAAATGGTAAAACTACTGTTCCTTTTATAATTTCCATGGTACAGGGCAAATTGCAAACTTGTTCTCTTTACTGCTTTTTACAAAAATCAAAATCAGGTAAAAAGAAGTCCAAAACAAAAACAAATTAAAAAGAAAACCCAAAGGCAGCTTTGAGAGAAAGGCTATTCCAGTGGTAACTATGTAGAGGCAGGGAGCTTCTGCCTCTTGACCTTGTTTTGGCTGTGGTGGGAGGTTTAGGGGCTGACCGAATATTTTTTAAGCCTCAGATAATATTGGGCCCCAACAGATGAACCATTTTTCTTCCTTGGCAGCCTCATTGCATGTTAACTAGAAGCCTCTTATATCATGGCCATGTTGATTACATTTGCCATATCCAAGTATGTTCCTAAGAATGGTACAGACACAATTGGCTGATTCACTCACTCAAGGGAAAGTTAGAAGATTGGAGTCTGAGTAGGAGAAGCATTAGAAGTAAGCTCTTGCAAGGGACATTTCCCAACTGATTTAAAAAGACATATTTGTTGAAACAATAGATATTTAGGTAGATCAAGAAGGTTTCTCTATTTCTCTCCATTTTCGTGCATTACAGATGGCAGCCTTTCCTCGGCGTGACTATTTTCATTAGTGTTGCATTTTATTGAGATCACTGCCTCTCACCAGTAGGTTAGAGCCATTAGTGCTCTGATTTTTAGCCACCGTGACCTCTCATTACCCAGGCTGTTTTGCTTCATGATCACATGAAGCCACAGTAATAGAACAACTGACATTTTAGATTTCATTACAATTCATATTTTGTTTAGCACTTTTCCTGCCGTACTCTTAAATTTCTGTGCATGGCTGAAGTGCCTCATTTCCACAGAAATGAAGTTCCACCCAAAGCTTACATGTGCTTTGGATATAGAGGTAGTGATTTATTTCTGAGCTTCTGTGTCTTTCTACCCCTAGTGGACAAGCACACACGAGTAGGTACACCAAGTACTTTATTTTTTCCAGAGTGTATTATTTTCATTATCTTTCCTAAGATGAGATAGGAAAATAAATCTTTGCTATGCTCAGTTGTTTTTAATACCAAAGGCCATCAGGAGTCACAGAGCAAACACATTTGAGTGCATGCTGGGCGGACACGATAACCAAAGTTTCCTTCTTTTATAGATATTTCCTACTGTTGGTTGAGTACATAAACTTACACACACAACTTTAGCTAATTTTTTACTGAACTTACTGTTTCATAATGGGTGCTTTAACTTTAAGTGCTTCCTACATGAAGTGACCATATTTTCCCTCTTGACCTCAACTGATCCATCAATATAAGGTATCACATTATTTTGAGTGTGTGGACAAAACTTTAGCTGCATGTTGAAAATATGTTTGCTTTTCTCATTGTGTGGTTGTATAAAGGGTCTGAAAATCTGAATACAATCCCAAATAAAATAATGAGATCATACGCTGCCTCTATGGGAAATAACTTGTTTCATGTATGTAGCTTGAAAATTATAGAACTTCCTGTTGCTACCATATGTGGGGTCACACCACAGGTAAAAGCTCTGACTTTCCATGAAACATCTGTTGCTATAACTGCCTATTCCAGAAGAACCATAAAAGGCTGTGGCTTGGTTGCCTCTATTTTAGCATCAGGCTTCAATCTTGTATTTCCTATTTCATGCTATCTTAGCTACCAGAACACCTGGACGTGAGGCCTTTTGCTTGCTTTGTCTTTCAGTTTTTTTTTTTTTTTAACACTTTAATATTTGATTCATTTCCTCTCAGCTGTTCATTTAGTTTCCTGTCTAATCCTTTTTATCTTGTTGCACTTCCTTGCCTCTTGGCCAATTTGCACCTCAGATAGATATCTTCCCTAACCTGAACAATGCTTGGATCTTTTAACACACTCCACCAAATAACTTGAGTTCAGTGAAATGTGACATGAGGAGTTCTGGTCCAAAACACTGAGAGGGAAGGTGTTCGGTAGATTTCTGGAAGATGAGAGGTGGGTGGGAAAGATTGCTGGATAAATCAGTGGAGGGGGTCAGTGTTGAGAGCACACACAGGGAACGTTTGTAATAGAGGTAAGAATCATTTTTCAAAAGATTGTGCCCCCCCAAAAATGTGATGGTGGGCACGAGGAGTTGAAGTAGGATGAGGGTTAGAAATCAAGGTGATTGGTTGGGAAGCTGCCTCCTAAATGGCCATATGAGTGAGGCTTCTCACTGTGACATTTGCCTCTGGAGTGAAGCATAAGAATTTCCCTATGAAGAAGTACAGATCCCTAAATGACAGTGCCACAAGTAGTCCTTCCTCTTTTTTTTTTTTTTTTTGTCTTTTGGGGGTTCTCAGGCTGCCTGGTTCTGATCCACATGTGCATGACAATGAAAACCTGCCAGTCAGACGGTGCAGCCACTGTGCAGAAGATGCTGCTGCAGTCCCTCCCTCGGGTGGAAAGGAGAACTGGCTCCAGGGTGGAGACAAAACGGACTCTGGAGTTAGTGCATTTAAGATGTGCGGCTAAGATGGGTTTGGAAGAGATGCTTCTGGACCTGGAAATGTGGAAATGGGTGGGAGAAGGAGAGGACAGCTCAGCCAGTTGGAGAGTACAGTAGTGTAAACAGCAACAGGGGATCAAATGTTAGGAGCTCAGAAATGCCTCCAGTTACAAGAGAGCGTGAGCTTAAAACTAATTAGTATTTTTCGTGAACAGTAAAACTCTTGTATATGAGATTTAAATATAATAAATGTCTATATTAAATATAAATGATAACTATAAAATACAATAAATATAATGAAATTAGGGGCCAAGGCTTACTTGCTGAGCATCCCTCTCTACTTTAGTCCATAAGATAGATTCCACAGCATTTCCATAAAATACTGGGGTTCCAAAGAATACAATTTAAAGTCTATTTGACCAGATTGTAAGTTCTGATGAGGAGGAGGACTGGAAGAATGTTGGAAGGTTGAGTTGGGAGCATCTACTCCGAAGACTTTGAGTTTGCATTTTATTCTGGAATCACTGGGGACTGAAATCTGGGCATTTAAAATGTAAGAATTTGGAAATAAATGTTGTATATATGCTGAGAAAAGTTGAACTTTCTGTGTTAGGTGGCATCAGAATGGCCACATGAGGTGAGAAGTCCAGGAAGTTTTCAGGTAGGAGGACCTGAGCCAGGATGGAGGAAACAGGAAAGTAAAGAGTAGGACGCTGGGAGAGATGGATGTGATTCCACACTGATGGAGTGTGGTTGGAGAAAGTGGGCGTAGAGGCACAAGTAGGACAAGCCCTCTTAGAATCAGTGATTGAATATAAATGCTGCTATTAGCAGTGACAAGAAATGAGATCCAAAAGGAGAAGCAGCAGGTTTGAGAAAGAGGGTGCTTTGCTTAGGGAATTTAAGATGCTGACTTCAGAGTCCAAATTAATTAGGGATCACAAGGGGAGCTCAGGACACGTTGCTGGGCTGAGAGAGACATTTGAAAGTGGACATTGGAAAAAAAGGTGAAGAGGGAAACTCACTTTTACTTGTTTCAATTCATAATGCCCTCCAGTGCAATATGATAATGAGGTAGTGAAAAACCTCCTCTATAAACTTTCTTCACAATTCCAATTCCAGCCCAAGGGGCTTCCAGACCTTCCCAAGAAGCCCACCCTGCAGGATAGCTGGCATTAGTGGTCAGCCTGGGAAATGCAGACTGCTGGAAAGGCGTGCCCCAGCAGGGCTTGTTTCCCAGATGGAGGGAGGAGGGGGTGTTGCACGGCTGGGAGGGGGCTGCTGCCTCTTTCTGGATTGGAAGGAAGTCCCTCTGCAATCCAAGGGCACACTGCTCCCCTGTCACCTCTCAGGAATGGTTCTCTGAATTGTATGGCTTGACAACTTGTTGAAAACTCTTAAAACACCTGGATTTGAAGGTTAAAATTCACAGACAAGAACATTTTGTTCCCATAGCAAGTGATGATCATTAGTCAAGCTATTTAGAAGACAATAAAATCGCCTCTTACTTGCAGGTGTCTTGGCTGGACTCCCACAGATCTCCAGTCCCTGGTCCTGGCCAGCTGCCCCGGTGAAGGGGTTCATGAAGCAGGGAGCACACGCTCTCGTGCCAGGTCTCCCTGCCAGCTGTGGGCGACCCGCCCGCCTCTGCCCTCTCGGGTGGCTGCTGAGGATGGCACTCAGGGCACAAGCCTACTTCAGGTGCAGGCCGGAGGGCGGGGCGCAGGTCCGGCAAGCCCCGAACCCCTCCCCTTGACAAGGCAGCGAGGGGGAGACGCATCTGGGCCTTTTGTTTTCTCTCTTCTGCTAACTGATGTGGACTGGGCTCCATTTCTTTGGCTTTGTTTGCAAAGGTCTTTGGGATTAAGGATCCCATATAAATGGAAATTATCTTATTGAAAGGAAAAAGCACAAGTGTGTATAAGATGATGAGAAACGATTCACAAAGGCTTTCGGTATTATTCATATGTCCTTTTCACTGGTTGTGCATAATAGATGACAAACAGGGACAATGCAAGAACCTGGCTTTCCTGTTGGCACCGTTGCGGATCCCCGCCTATGCTGCTCCACTCCTAGATTATTTCCATAGTTCTCTAACTGGCCACTCGATCTTCAGCCTATCTCCACTATCGCACTGTTTGAAATGCATGGCAGGATACTGCCATATTCCTGGATAGAGGCAATCAGTCAATGAATCGGTCAATCAATGCAGGGATGGTGAGGATGTGGAACAACTAGCAACTACAACTTTACAGACTGCTGATGGGAATGCGAATTGGGACAGGCCCTGGAGAGTTTAGCTTTTGTGTACTGAAGCTGAACATCAGCATACTCTGACTCAGCAGGGATGTGTTTCTTGACATGAATACTGGTTACATGATTGTGTTCACTTTGTGAAATTCAACAAATTCAATAATACGGATACAGAATAAATTAAATTTACTTATTCCATATCTTTGTTATAGTCAACAAAATATATAAAAGCAACAAAATAAAATTCTCACTGTTTTGATCACAATATTCTCCTGCATAGAAACCACAGGTGCTTCTCTGCAGCTTCTAAGTCAAAGTTCAAACTCCTTAAACTTCTAATAGGAGTTTTTACAATCTGTCATCAGATATTTCTCTCGCCCCAATTCCTACTCATCCTACAAAGTCCCCCTTGCTCCAGCTCCACTGGAAGTTTTAAATCATTAGTTTACCATGAACTTGTGTAACTTCAAGACTTTGCTTGTACTATTTCCTCTGCTTGGAATATGTGTCCTACCTCAGATAAAATGTCACTTTCTTTAAGGAACCTTCTCTGACTTCCCTGGGCAGATATATTCACTTTTAACACTTAATTTCGCTGTTACAATATGCCTTACCTAGTTCTCAATAAACACTTAAATGTTTTTGCTAGATTAATGATTTCTTTGTGAGCAGGGCAACCTGAGATAATGGGATTTATATTTCAAAGAATTCTCTGATGTGGAGAGATGCAAAGACCGCCGCTAGGAATTATAAACTTCACTGTTTCTTATTCCGTTTACTCAATGCTGCTGCTACACCCCTCGCAAAGGAAACACATCACTGTGGCTTCAAAGCTTTCCATGCGGCTGCATTATTCACAGCGCTATCTTTTGACGGTTCCAGTTGCAGCTGCAGACTAAAGATAACTTTATTTTGCTCTTATCTTTTGGGGACTGGGGAGAAATAAGAAAGATACAGGTATTTTTAAATTTCAAGTTAAAATAATATTTTAATCTACACAGAATGAACAAGAATAAAATAGGGTCAAATTCTGCCATATTCATAGGACTCTTTATGCTTCCTGTGCCCAGTTTCATTTTTCCAGCTGGATCTCTAGAGAAGTTCCTAGATATCGAGATTTCATTTTTTGCTGGATTAGGTCTCTGCATATTACCTTGATCTCAATGTATGTTAAGTTTAAATAACTCAGCTAATCTGATCTGGAGATGTATTGTGTTAAGTGGAGATAATAACTCACAGAGTTTTGAAGTCAGTGTGAGTCAACACAAATAAAGCTCTTAGAACCTGGCAGATCCTCAAGTTCTCTTCCTTTCCTCCCTTGCATATCAACACAAAAGACTCATTGGTAACTTCAGTTTGGGATCACTCTCCTGACCCTGGGAAAACCTGGGAAAAAGCACAGAGTATTTGTGCAGTAGTTCTGACTTGACTATAACTGCTGTTATGGGCATTGGCAAGCCTTTGGTTATTTTGTCCTTAAAATATCATTGAAAATGTATTTACCATTGATCTAGGACAAGCTGTAGAATCAGGACATGTGTTCCCTTAGAAGTTACAATGAGGAAGAAATCAATGGGGAACATCTTTTTCCCTCTTCACCAGGCCTGACATCACATTGTGCATGGTTTTCTCTGGAATCAGCAGAATATGAATATGTCCATATTGCTGCACCAATAACATCGTGGTTGGAAGCAAGACTTGCAAAACCAGACAGCTTGGGTTCAAATTCCACTCTACCTCCAAACAGGTGTATGACTTTGGGTTCTAGTTTTGTTTTCTTCGTCTTCTTTTTTGTTTAGTAAAATATTATTAGAATTTCTTTAATAATAATCTTGAATTTGGGGGATTGTTTTGAGGATTATTTAACTGCATATGAAGCACTTAGAAAAAAACATGGCCCCCAGTGAACATGGCATCAGTCTTTGCTATGACTGATCCAGCCCAACCAGCATTACTATCATGTAGGAAAAATCTTGGCCAGTCCATAAAGAAACACATCTTATGTTAATATGAAAAACAGTAATTCCTTATTTGTTTACCATTTGTGTTCTTCCTGGGTTTATTTCTCACTTGCATTCTTTCTTAAAATTTATATTTATCTTCTCTACCCATTTAAAATGTTTACCTATTAGTAATTTCAAATAACATATATATATCTTTTATATGTAAATTACTAACTTCAAATAAATAAACAAATAAGTAAATATTCAAACTAGATTAAATTTGCTTCAACATAAAGTAAAGACAAAGTTTGCTTAAAAGGCTCTAAAGCAAAATTTTGAAGTTAAAATAGTCTTAGCATTTTAGCCACTTGTCCTATATTTTATAATATTTCAGGTAAAACAATAAACTGACATAATTGATCACAACTGTTTAAATTGCAGCTGGTGTTTTAGCCAAGCAATCAATATTTAATTATGTATTTTATTAGGAAAATATTTCCAAGGGCCTTAATCCTATCTTTAAGCAAAATGACAAATGTACCAATCCAACTGTTTTTACCTAACTATATTTTCAACTTGATTAATGGGCTTCAAAATTACACTAAGATTTTTGGCTAAGAGCAGAGTGATGGGATGAAGGATGAATAATAAACATGCACATACCATTTTTTCCTATGTAATTTTATTTGCTGAATTTACATAAAAATATATTTATAATTAATTTCATATTTTTCAATTATTTTTTCTTAATACTTTACAATTTTCCAAATTAGCATAAGATATAACCATTGAACTTTTAGGAGACAAAGTATAATAATAATGGCAATTAACACTTATGGAGTTCTTACGTTGTATCAGAGACTGTTTTAAGCACATTATATACATTTACCTTAGTTCTCACAAATAACATATGTAGTTATTTTGTGAATGAGAAATTGAGGTATAGGAAGTTTACTTTGCCCAAGAACACCCAACTAATAAATCAAGATTTGAACCTAAGGCATTGATTTAGTAAACACTTTCTTAAAGGGTCAGGTAGTAAATATTTCAGGCTTTGAGAGCCACGTGGCTTCTGTGTGTCTGTGTTCAAAAAACCCTTTAGTTATGAACACTGAAATTCAAATTTGATATAATTTTCATCTGTCCTAAAAATATTTTCTTTTGATTTTAAAAAACCTTTAAAGAATGTAATAAACATTCTTAGCATGTGGGCTGTGTACAAAGGGGGTGGGGGCACACATGACCCTTGGGCTGTTAGATCGCCAACTTCTGTTCTGTTAAGGTCTTAGCCTCTGTGCCCCAACGACTTGTACAAACCAAAGACTGAGCAATCAAAGGCATGTTTTGTGCCAGTGGTAAAGGGAACTCCTTATTTTATTTGGGACCAAGTTAATTACTATGACCAGAAGATACTGCTTATTAGAACTTTTTTCCTTTTGGTTTGAAAGTTAAAAGTTGATCAATTGGATTGTTAAAGTTTTCCTGGGTGTTTGCATTTCTTTTACCCTTGATTGGCGCAAATAACCCTCTTCAGGCTGAATCTATACAGTAAAAGCAAAGATGGGTAGTTACTGGGTTGGCTTAGTGAAAATACCAATTTAACGGAATAAATCAGAGTGAGAAAACCCAGTCTTAGATTTTGAATTATGCTGCTTTACCATTTACACTTGTGAATTTACCTGATTCATCATCAAAACAGCATTTTGCTTTGTGTTATGTGGATACAACCTCATTCATAGGACAGGCATCTGACTTGTTTTTCTTTTTTATTATGGAAGAGAATTTCCCATTAAGCCACCAGGAAGCATGATTAAATTTTAAAATAACATTGGCTTTGCAGTAACATCATTTTAATTGTTCTCCCTGCCAGCCTAGTTTATCTGCTGGCAACCACCTCATTCATTAGCACCTTGTCCAGAAGGCTCTCAGTGCATTATCTCCAAGACAGTTCCAAACAATAAGGGCAGTTCTATGTCTAGACCTGTCGTGTTGACACACCATATGACTGTGGCTCAAGCTGCTGTGTAGGCACTGACAGCTTTCTCTCTGTGAGTCGAGAGTTTCTCTTTGGAGGAACAAGATGGGAGGAAGTCAGTGGTGTTTGGGAGACAAGCTTCTCAGCCTAGTAAAACTTAGCACACCACTTCATACCAGATAATGTCAGACTTCCATTTATTAGCCATACCAAGAAGGCTGAAAAGTTTATCTTAAGAAAATGAAGAGCTGGAAGAGCTTTTCACACAAAAGGCCTTACATTATTCCATGGGGACAGGGTAGCCAGGTGATTTGGGAGGATTTTGCAAGCTTGGAATTGTGGCTGCAAATGCTATTTTTGCTTGTTTTACAGTCCTTAATCAATGTCAGGTGCTTTTTCATCCATGATCACTTTTGGCCCTTATAGCATAACTCAGTTAAGCAGAGAAGGTGTTATTATCTCTCTTCACAATGGAGGGAAGCAGAACCTACATAGGGTTTATTGATCCATTTAAAGGGACTGGGAGTGAAAGAGCAGGGACAGGAGTGTGGCTCTAAACTGCTGATGAAACACTCTTTCTGCTGAAGTACATAATGTATACCACCTAGGAATGGTTATATGTTGCCAAAGCTACCCGCTGTTTATGTAAGTCATAACAAATCTGAAGAAGAACTTGATTTCCTATTTAGGAGACTGATTCCAATCACCAAGTTTGGACATTTCTAGAAATACAAATCTGAGCTTGTCAGTTATAATTTTAAGGTCTCTTTTCCCTCTTCTATAAAATGGGAAGAAAATATCTTAAAAACTTACTGTGAGAATAGAGTGAGACAGAAGCATCTAGTACAATGCCTAGCACTTAGTTGATGCTTAACAATTATTAGTTCCTTTCTTCCTTTTTAAAATTATCCATTCTCTGAAGCAAAGTCTGCATGGGTAAAGCATCAGAGATAGTTCCAATCATCAGTGCTCTCTAACGAACATTCTTTAATTTGAAATAGGGTTAGCAAGTGCCACTATGATTTTAACTTTCTCTTTTATCTTTAATACCTCTTTCTGCTCTCAGTGAACTGAAATATTCAGACCAACAAAGAAGACCTGGATTATTTAGGAGCAGTGTGGGGGGCTAGGGGCCTTAAAAGCCACTTTAAATTTTTAATGCTAAGTTTCTTTATTGTGGTATAATATATACAACATAAAATTTACCATTTTAACCATTTTCAAGTGTACCTTTTGGTAGCATTAAGTACATTCATGTTGTTGTTTAACCATCACCACCATGCATCCACGTTTTCTCATTCCAAACTGAAACTCTGTCCCCACTAAACAGCAACCCCCCTCTGACCTCCCTGCCCAGCCTCTGGTAACCACTGTTCTACTTTCTGTCTCCATGAATTTGACCATTACAGGTACCTTGTATGAACTGCTTTTAAATATCTACTCTCATATGTTCTTCCTTTCAAGTATCTGGAAACTGAATTCCTCTGTTGGTTGCAGTGTTGTGTTGTGTAAGCTCAATATGAAGTTAGTTGTTGAATTTTCAGCTCAGAGGAGACCTCCACATGTAAAATTACAGATGGGTGGGGGGACAAACGATGATGGACGGAGCATTGACTTGGGTGGTGAACACACAATATAGCGTACAGGTGATGTGCTGTAGAATCGTGCACCTGAAACCTGTATACTTTTGTTAACCAATACATTCAATAAAAAGGAAAAAAATAAATTTAAAGGTAAATAAATACAATTATATCTTTATTTAATCAACAACTAATCTAATCTAAAGTGACACTGGAACTGAGAAGAATTTACTAAATAATCAAAAATTTTTGTAAGAGCAAACACTACATCAACAATAATTATACCCAGGATAGAATGGGTACCTATAGGCACACATACTGGGTAAATGTGTTTAAGAAAAAACATTACTGCCCCATTAATTATCTGAAATGAAATAATACTAGATGTTCTGTGTCACTGAATAGTTTTTATTTGAACTTATAAAAACAAAATCATAAAATTTAAATTATCAAAAATAATTACATTGCTTTTTACATTTTTTGTATTACATGTAAATACATGTATATTTGAACATGTGAATAGTTTTGCTTTACATTTCACTGTGAACAAACATTTTTAGGTTTATACATGTTTATTTAGTAGGCACCAAAGTTTTGTAGTAGCTTTTCAATCTCTCTTAAAACTTTTAAAATCAGACTGGTAGTAACTATAAATGATGTTTTAAATGGCTAATAAATTCCATTTTAGAATCTCATCGACCTGCATTTCAGATCCAACTAATAATGGGTTGGCGCACATGATCTCAGTTATGCGGCAACCCCATGAAGGGAGGTTGTACTTCCGTTTTACAGGTGAGGACATCGCGCAGGTTCAGAGGCATTGACTGACTTCCCCACACAGAAGTCACACACAGAGCTACGCTGGTCTGGGAATCAGACTCAGGGCCTCTACCTCTAGAGCCCAGACTTGTTATCTCAAGGCTGCTGCATTGCACAACCCCAGGAGGCATCACTTGATGTACACACCGCACCTTTTCTCTTTTCCATGCTATCATTTGCTTATGGCATTCCCCTTCTTTCAGTTTCTAGTGAGTGTAGCGCTTTACTACATAGTACGAGACTTTAGCTCACTGAAGTCTAAAGTATTCTTAGCCAGCCTGGTATTCTCCATGTGAACTCATGTGTCACTCACTGAAAACTTTATGGAATGAGGCAGAGTCGGTGCAGCTGCAGAGTATACCTTGTGAGGCTATCTTCCTGGTGCCAAAACATTAGGACAAATGAGTAGAAATTTTAGTCAATTTTCCAGATGCTTTGCTTATAAACAAACCCCTATTTGGAAGCAAATAGGGCTTCCAAAGCACATGGCTGTGCCTTTCATGTGGAGACATGAAGATTAACGATACATAGCATCATCTTTACTAGTGGAGCTGAGTCTCTGTTGCGAGGTAGACTAGCTGTCTTTATGATGTCCAGTTAACTATGGAAGTCAGTCTTTTGTAAGATTTCAGGAAATCTTGTGTAAGACTACACAAGCTTAACAAAAATTCAGTTTTCTCATGGGTAATGCAATGGATCCCTATATATATATCCACAGATATAATGGCTATGAAATTTTGATTTTTGTAATTTTGTAACAGAAGACAGCCTATGAGATAGGTTATCATTAGTGTGCCAAAATAGCAAGATTATTATAAATTTAAGTTATAAATTAAATCCTGGACATTTAGGGATCTTGGGTCTAAAGCTGTTTTATATTTAGGGCTCTCTTGATTATATAAATATATACATATTCATTGATATTATACAACTGATGTTTTAGATTCATCTTCCTCTACTATGTTGCATAGATGACCCATCTGTCAAGTATTTCTCTTTTTGGCACCTCAATAACAGGAAATCTACTGGGGATCAACTGGAAGTCTACATATCTGCTATATATTATTTGAGCCTATGTATTCATTTAATTAAAATTTCATGAAGCCTAAGATTATACTCTTTCCTTAGGCTATGAGAAACATACTATCTTCTGAATTCAATGCCACTATAATTGTATCTCCTCTGCCAATAACAAGGCTTTATATTCTTTGGGTTTTAGACAACTTTAATATAAACTTTCTTCCCAGATATTTTACAGTTCCCTATAACACAATTAACTAACTCCATTTTATAAGCAGTCTTAGAAAGAGAAGGTAAGAACTGTCAGCCACAGGAGAGGTGTTTCTGGATGAGAGCAGAGGGAAGACCGGGAGTCAGTGTGATGCCTGTCACTCTAATATCTACAGATGTCAGCACCAGCTCCAATTAGTATTGATTTGATAGAAGTACAATCTCCTAAAAGCTTAAATGGCCTTTGGAGAAAAGAAAGTTGTTAGTAATTCTCCAGCCAGCAGAAGTGGAATTCTCACAACCTGAAACTAATTGAGGCTGAAGAACTAAGCATTTCTCTGGAGTTCTTCGACTGGAACTGGACAGCTGGAAGTGCCATATGTTTTGGTTTTTGCATGTAACCCCACAAGTCTGGTGTCTTCAATGACCATTGCCCACTAAAGGGCCCCAGCCATAGCATGCTGGTTATGGAAGGACGGTGGGTAATGAGGCGCTCTTGAGGAGGTTTAATTTTCCTCTTGACTTCTAAGAATCTGAAAACTCTCAATAAGCTTTCGTCATGCATGTCATTCTTGACATCTATTTTCTTATCTTTCTCTCCTTCCCTTCTTCCTACCTTAACTTTTTATTCCAAATTTTCATTCTGTATGATACCCTGAAGTCCAGAGTAACAGATAGGATGGAAATGTGCTAACCTGACCACAGCCAGGCTTAGCACAGAGGGGGCAAAGTGAACCATTTTGTTCCTTCTGTACCTCAACCATAACCATGTCTGTAAGAGGCTTCTGAAAACGGCTTCTCTTAGGCAGAAAAACTTCCATGATAAGAAAGATGAACTGTGAGCATCTGAAAGGAATAGGGAGAAGTAATGCCCACTGGACCTTAGGACTGTCCCCAAAAGGGACACCTATATCAACCACTTACCAAGTATTGGGAGCTATAACATACACCTCGCTGACATGCATTCTCATGCATTCTCATGCAATCTCATGCATTCCTCACACTTACCCTATAAAACTTGTTATCATCCTCGTTTTCCAGATGAGAACACATGATTAGAAATGTGAAGTTATAATCTCTCATTTTTCTCTGAATTTGCTGCCTAAGTGTTTACCCCTCTGCCATACTGGCTGCTTCTGTGCTCCCTTGACTTTGGTATTTGTGACCTGGCACTCATCCCCAGCTTCTCCTATCAGTACTTTTAGTATTGGCTTCACACCATTTAATTTCATGTGGGAACCAACACTACTGAGATCTTAGCACCCATTTTATTTACCATCCCTCTATGGCCCAGGTCCAGCTTCATTGGCTACATCTCCTTATCAGCTGTAGCAGGTATCTGGAGGTTTGCAGACCAAGCAGCTCCCCTCCTTCACTTTGGGAACAGCCTGTCCTATACAAGCTTGGTGGGACAATCAATCGAGCAGTTCTTTCTTTTGCTTTCTCTTAGACAAAATAGTGGGAAAAGACCCAGCTAGGCACACCAGACCTCTTTCTGGTGCTTTAGCATGTAGAACAGAAAATATAACACCCAAAAAATGATGGGGTCCCAATGAGAGTGGCTTATCCCCACAACATAAACCTCAGGAGATCCTCTGTTCTTTTCAGAGGTGGGTTCTCCAGTTTTCCTCCAGTTGTCAGGTACCTCCTACTATACCATTAGATTTTTTTTAAGTGATAGCCTGAAGCAATTTTGTTGTTTAAGGGTATTAACCTCAAGTGAAATAGGTTCAGCAGTAAAAGCCCTGGAAAACCCAGTCCTACCATTTGAGTTTCAGCAAGGTAAGACAAAGCATTCATGTATGTCCTCCTCTCCTGATGTGTTCATATTGAACTGTAGTGAAGTAAGCTAGGAAAAGAAGCTTTTCATTAGTCAAGACTCTGGGAAATGAACAAACTAGAGAAAGTCAGTACACAGAAAATAACTTCAAGAGATCAAGAGAAATATGAGAGAAATCAAAACAGAAAAAATGAAGTCTGAGAAAAACAATCAGAGATGAGAAATGGGTATTTAGTTGGACAGGTCTTCCAGAAAACAACGTCTCTCAAATAAATTGTCACTGATATGTATGTCCTGTTCAATTACATGACTAATGCTTTGCTGTGTGGCACTTATAATCTAATGCAGTTTGACTGACCTAATCCATCAGAAATGACACATCAAAAATGGGCCTGTCAGCATGAGAAATTGAAAAAGAAGCAACCCTTTGAAATTTCATTTTTAAATGAACTTTGAGAATGTTAATAAATTCGATTACCAACATTAAAGGAAATATTTTTAAGTGCCCTTTCCCATCCCCATTGAAAGCCTGATGCCTGACAAACCAAACATTTGGAGTCTCTGATCAAGTCCCAGAGAGACTGGCTGCTCTGTGATCAGTCTCAGGGAATTTACATGCTCGAGATCACAGTCTTCTGAAAAATTCTACTAATGTCATATTCTAGAAATTTCATGTTCAACACACTGAGCTAGCTATTTTCTTCTCTCAGTCACTCCCCTTTTGGAAGAAAGAATTACCATATAAAGGATAACCATGAAGTAGTCTGCCCTAACAATCTTTCCTCCTTTTGAGTTGTAAGAGTCACTCCTTCCTCAGGGTCCTCTTTCACTTTTTGGTAAAAGGCAGTTAACTACTTCCTGTGCTCTGTCTGAGTAGCCAAGTCAGCATGGGTGCAATGGTTCTGTCTGCCCCTCGCCTGGCCGATCTCAGCCTGGCTGGGGTCCCTGCAGGTGTAGCCTTCTGTAGCTCTTCCACCACTCCCAGTCAAGGCAGGCAGTATCTTGGAAGCAGAAGGAAGCTGGCTTTAGATTTGGTTGCATGTACCCCATGAAATGAATCTGGTGGGAGCCCTAGACACGTGCAAGCATAATGTACCAGTTTTCTCTTAACCTAGTCACATGAGCCCAACTAGTGGGAAAAGACACAGCTAGGCACCCACCAGACTGGCTAGCCTTCTGCCTCTATTTTGTTGGACCTCTAAGTTCCTGCCATAACCACAACCCTTTCTTCACAGCCTCAGCATATTTGTCTGGGACCTGGCCTTTTGCCTTGTGCATGCTAGCTCTTTCTTCAGGGATTGATTTTTTTAAAGAAATAGGTAAAAATTAATTTTTATACCTTTTTTTCAATTACAGTTGACATATAATATTATATTAGATTCAGGTATATAATATAATGATTAGACGTTTATGTAACTCACAAATGATCACCTTGGTAAGTCTAGTACCCATCTGACATCATACATAGTTATAATATTCTTGACTAAATTCCCTATGCTGTACTTTACATCCTTGTGTCTATATACAATGGAATATTACTCAGCCATAAAAAATGAAATCTTGCCATTTGTGAGATGGATGGACCTAGAGGGTTTTATACTAAGTGAAATAAGCATACAGAGAAAGACAAACACCATAGGATTTCAATTATATGTGGAATTAAAAAAAAAACAAGGCAACAAACAAAATAGAAACAAACTCATAGAAGATTGATGGCTGCCAGATGGGAGGGAGAGGAAGGGATATGTGAAAAAAGTAAAAGCATTAAGAAGTACAAATTGGCAGTTATAAAAATAGTCATAGGATTTATTTTTTATCATTAGTCACAAGATAATGATAATTATATAATTGTGGTCCTGCTCCAAATAGCCCAGTCTACTCAAAGTCTTGGCACCCTCTGCTGTCTGATTTCAAGGCTCTCATATTATCTGTACCTGTGGGTTATATCCCACGTACTGAATTGGACCTTTTGATGTTAACAGTGGACCAATCAGATTGGCCAAAACCTTTGGAAACTGACCCTCAGGGAGCAGCTCTATTATCAGATACATTTCTTTACCTCCAGGTCCACTGACTTGCAATTTCCCCCCACTTTTTCCAGAAGTACAAACATTTTAATGATTCCAGCATACCTTGTGGCCACCCTGAGTTATGTCAGGTTCCCGTGCGTCAGACCGTGGAGTGAGAATCACACAGTTCAGAGAGTAAAGGTATGGCAGAAAAGTTGTTCAGGAGTATCTGCAGACAGAATTCCCAATGGCAATTAGCAAGGACACATAAAAACAAACAAACAAACAAAAAACAGCATTACTATTTTTTTTAGTTTGATGCACATGCACAACTATCAGTGAGTGTTGGGGTGCAGGTTAGAATAGTGCTCAGCTTAAAGTGGAGATCAATAGTTATTGTCTGAACAAATGATTTCTAGTAATTATCATCAACTGTAAATAATTCAAACCTCTGCTCAAAAACTACCTTTTGTAACCTTCTGTTGTCTGATTATCTTATAAAAATTGCCAAATTCTTTGTCTGGGTCTTTGTGGCTTATAGGAGCACTTTTATTCCAAATTTGGCCATTACACCTACCTGTATTAACAATGTCATTAAAAGCAAGAGACTAATAGGGGAGCGGTAGGGAATAAAGCTTTAATTACTGCAGAACCAGCAGCAGGGCAAGGGCATCTCAGGCTTCCACACCGCCATGAAGGCTGTGCGAGGGTCTCTGAGGTTCAGCTGTATGCGATCAGGTGATGAATGGCGGGCCCTTGTCAGCACTCAGTTGGGGTCTGAGCTCTCAGCATGGGGCAGGGATTGAACAGTGCCTTCAGCAGTTGTCTGACTCCATTACTGGCAGCAAACAACCCCAGAAGTAGCCATCCCCAGCCAACAATTTTCCGTTTAGCCCTGTCTGTCCTGCAGCCCCTGGAGTAGCTACACTAGGAGACGGTAATTGATGGCTTTGATTTACCGAAGAAGAAGAACGTGGGCAGTTATCTAGTTCGAGGACAAGCCCTTGTGGATATGAAACTGTGCCCTCTCAGTAACAGAGGACTGTTATAGATCTTTAAAGTGTCATTTTTGCTGTGAACCAAGTCCAAGCAAGTATGGGCTTCTCTCTGTGTATTCTTGTCCCTGCCCTCGTCTGACAACAGCTTGAAAACTCACCAGGCTCCTGAGTCAGCTGGACATCAACCCATAGCACTCACTCACTTTCTATGGCCCCCCTTAAGGTCTGTGATTCCATTTGTCTTGTCGTTTTGACATTTTGATTGGTCGTATTGTATTATTTGCAAGCAGTGTCAGATATGCACATGTAATCTCCTACATTGGAAACAAGTTGCTGTGGGAAGGAAAGAAACTGTGTTGATGCCATGTGCTAGTGGAGTGTCCCCTTCCCCAAACTCACTTCACTGAATGATGGCTGCACTTCACAGGTGTGGGTGTGTCTATCCTTTCCTATTAGTGAGAACATAGCTGAGGGCATAGACAAAAGGACATGCTGCAAAATCTTATAATTTATATTTAAAATCCTCCTGAATTTTGCATTCCTATCCATTATCTCTATATTTATTATGATATATAAATAGTACTTAAAATTATTTAATATAGAACAAAACAGATACACCAAGAAGAGGGAGATCTCTCTTGCAGTGTCTGATTCTATGCTCAGGTTGTATGCCCCAGGATATGCACAGTCCTGGGGATTTGGAGAAGCTGTCAAACAATAGCCCTAAAAGGAAGGTATTATTGTGTCAATTTGAGAAACAAACCAACTGAGCCTTAGGGGTATGGAGGAATTTGCCCAAATTCGCGGACTAACACATGGCAAATCTGGGATGCAACCACCAGCAGTCATTTCCACCAGACCACGTGACAGGGATTCTTTTCCAATAATTTTGTTTCTTCTTTTCCTCTCCTTTCTCTTACCTTAGGTTATATATTGTGTTTTAAAAATTAAGTCATGAGTTTTTGATAATATTTATTTATTTTTTTGGTAGCAAAGTTGGAGTTTGGGGTAAAGCAAATGCTTCATCCAAAGCCCTGTATGAAATTTTAGAAAGCAGCCAGTCACCGACTCTCCGCTGAGGCTGCATTCTTCTGAGCTGACGTGTTTGGCAGAGTGACTGAGTAGCAAATCATGAGATCCAGGTTCTCACTCCAATGATGCCACTAAATTACCTCTCTACACCTTTCTATTGTTTATATTATTGAGGGACTGAATTCTATGTCTTTGAGTTCCCCAGACTGCTGTTTTCCCCCAGTGGAAGAATCCACTGAAAATGGAGAGAATCCATACCTACTAGCCTTTTCATAATATCACTTGGGCTGATTCAAGGCAGAGTGTTTTTTTAGCCAATGTTTTCTCTGCACAGTAATGCCATGCTGCTTATTTCATATGTAGTTTTCTTTTCTTGGTTTGCCCTGGTATTTCATATTCTATCAGAACTGTGTGAACTGGGGACCAAGGTTAGTTGATCCTTGATGAAGCCCTCAAATTCTGGCAGGCCAATGCTCATTCTTTGGCTCCAGCTTCCCTTGACTATCAGCAGCTCAGGCCATTGTGTAAACTTCATCCCAGCTGCAGCAATAGGCCCAGTGGAGTGTTGGTTTGTCTTGGCTCAAATGCAACTCACAGTGTTATTTTTACAATCTGGCATCTCTGTGTAAAAAAGAAATTCTTTCTCCATCAACTATCAGCTATCCCCTATTGGGGGACCTTTGGTCCTCAATGATTCAGGAAGCAAAAAAAATTATAATCTACTGACCTCGCTTTTCAGCATCCTTCATTGTAGGGAAAATGATCATAAAGGATCAGCCATTTAATTGATTTCCAGGGCCCTCAGTTCTGTTTCTCCTGATTTTGTGTTCAATTTAGTACTCTTTTGGAAGAAAAAAAATGAGCCTTAGGGTTTTGTGGAGAACGATATAGGATTGGTTTTTGAGACTTGTTTATTTCTTTTATAAGCGGGAGTTAAAAACCAATTGAGGTTCATCTGTTTTTGCAAATGCAGAAAACTTCAGGAGAGCATTTTTTAAGCTGTACAGTTTCACAGATTTTAGATTTGGCCAAAGACCATTGAATGACAATAATTAATTTGAAGGCTTTGGAACATCTATCTTTGGTCATGCTTACTAAGTCATTCAGCTAAACTTGCTTAATCAATAGTCACCTGAAAGGTTTGGTGTCATCTTTGACCTCTCCCTTCTCTCATTAGCAATGACCAGTTATACCACCAGGTATAATTACCTCCATCAGGTGGAGGTAATTTTATTTTTCTAAATGTCTTTAACATTAGTTTATTTGTAAATTTATTATTTATTGAAAAATAATGGCAAGATATTTGAACATTTTACCAAAAATATAGTAAAGGCAAATAAGAATATGCAAAGATGTTCAACATCACTAGTTTTAAGAAATGTAAATTAAACCACAATGAAGTACCGCTAGAAGCCCATGAGAATGGCTTTAAAAAATGAAAATACCATGTGCTTGTGAAGATATCTAGAACAGCTGGAACTCTCCTACATTGCTGGAGGGAGTGTGGAATGGTACAGGACTTTGGAAAACAGTTCTGCAGTTTTTTGTTAAGCATACACTTATCATACGACTCAGCATTCCCACTCCTGGGTGTTTACCCAAATGAAATGAAAAATTATGTTCACACAAAAACATGGAGGATTTGTAATCTTCCCAACTGGAAACAATCCTAATGTCTTTCATCTGGGCCATAAATAAACTTTGGTACATACATATTATACACACAGTAACATGGATGAATCTCAAATGCATTTAACCCAGTGAAAGAAGCCAGATTCAAAATGCTGTATGTATATGTTTGCCAGGGGTTAGAGTCGAGAGACTGACTCTAAAAGGGCAGCATGAGGAAATGTGGGGAGTGACAGAACCATTCTATATCTTGATTGTGGTAGTGGTTATACTATGGTATATAACTGCTAAATTTGCAAGCAAGGTAAATTTTACTGTTTGTAAAATATTCCTTAGTAAAAAAGAAAAAAGTTATTGCTCTCTAGGATCTTACATCCCAGTTCTGTGTTCACTCTGTTCTGTGTCCACTGTCAGCACCAAAGTTCATGCCCCACTCCCACCTTTTCTTTGGTCTCTTCCCTACTCTAACCTCCTATAGTGACCTCTTATCTTCCAGCTCTCCTCTTCTCCAGTCCATGAGTTGTAGCCTCTTAGCCCTATTAGAACACTGTTTTATACTTGGAATTTTCCACATTATAGGTCCTTCCTGCCCAGGAATATTTTACAAGCTCACTTTTCCAGTTTACCTTACAGCTAGAGTGTTGGCATGTGACTTGGGTCCTACTAATCAGAAGAATGCTGGCAAGGCTGATTTGAAAGACGGCAATATGAGGAAGTGCTGTGTGCAATTCAGTTCTGTCCAGGGTGACAGAAATGGCTTTCTTGGAAGGATTGGTGGAGGTTTGGCCAGGCAGCATTCAGGGTCATTTATGTGGCTGCTGAGTCTGTTCAATGGATGGAGGTGATTGATAGTGATCTTTACTAGAGCCCCCAAGCCTGAACTTTGTCTTTTCCAGTGTCTATGAACTATTTATTAACCCTTAATAATTTTCCCCCCTTAAGCTACAGTGGTTACTGTTTTTCATTAGTCTAGCTTTCCTCTGAATCTCCACTATACCTGCCTATAAAGCTTCAACTACTTCCTGTCACCTTAGGAAAACATCCATACTTCTAACCATGGCCTCCACAAACAGCCCAGTCCATACTTTCCTCTATGCGCTCTATGTTTTAGTCCCCCTGAGCTTGCAAACATTGCAAACATCACATCCTAATTTATATCTTCATGCCTTTGCAGGTGATATTCCCTTTGTTTGGTGGAACTTTCCCTAATCTCTTACTAGCCCTCTTCTTATGTTGTCCTTATTCTCCCTTTACCCCTGTTCATACTTCAAAATCCAACTCAAAATATCACCAACTCACATGCCGTCCGTAGAGTTTTCTTGAGCCTTCCCATGGTCTCAGGGCCCCAGATGTGTTTGTTTCCTCCTCTACTCGAGAATGTCTTTGTATTCTAATGAATTAAAAAATACTTACTGAGCACACAAATGAAATTTTAATGATGAGTAGCAGTTAAGTAGATAAACAACGAGTACAGTGGGCTCATGCAGAGAAGCCAGCACAGAAACCTGGCAGGCAGGTGCATGGCTAGTGTGAGCCACGTGAGGGCACAGGTAAGTAGGGCATGGGGAGCAGGTGAGTCTCCTCCCCTCTCTGTAAATTTTTTGAAGTAGGAGCCAAGTATTACTCATCGTTGTGCTTCTAGTGCAATCAAGCTAGGCATAGAGTAAACATTCAGTGAATGTTTGCTAAATCAATAAATTAATGACCAGATCATTGTCTCTCCCCAAGACTTTTGTCTGATACTTGAATGGGAGAAAATAATTTAAAAATATGTTTAATTTCCTGCCCATCATCAATTCAGGGCCAGGATACAGGAAATGCCTTTAATTATCAAGCAAAGTTTCCTATGCCCTCACATTAATAATGCAGTGTTGTATTGATATAATAGTGGTACATTACCTTCAAAAGTGTTGTCTTGAATAATTATTCAGGAACTATAAGTTTACTCATTCTTAAGTGCCTAGTGACAGAGCAAATATCCCTGATCTGCTTTTTTTCATCTGATCCTATCATTATTGAAACCTCACAAATCAGCTCTCTGATGTAATCTAGCATTATAGCCTCTGATGTGTTCTAACTAAAAGAGGCAAAATGATTTTCCGATTATGACACATAAGAAATCAATGGCATAATCAGGAGTCATTCTTCCCTGTACCTTTCATTTACTGCTATGGGTCACCTTCTGGCTAAAGAGGTATCAAATGAAGCAAGGCCCACATGTTTAACTAAATCCGTATAGTGTAGCCACCTCAAGTAGCTCTACATCCCCAGAGCATAGAAGAAACTCTTCCTGGCAAGGTTACAAGTGGTGGCACTGAGTGTCAATATTGTCCACAGGGTTTGTGATTGAAATGCATGCCTTTGCTGCTTTGGACAGTTCTGAAAACCTGCTCCTACCATCAGCTAACAATGCTTTTCCTGTGATTCAATACCAAAGTTAAGCTAAATTTTAATCACCTCCTTCTCAGAGAAACAGACTGAGTATTAGGGATATGTTTCTAATATTGTCAGTGAACCAGAGGCACAGACTTTGCTGTCATCTGCATCCAAGGACAAATTGTAATTGGCTAGACTAGCAAATTGCTTTTCCTTTTCTATTGAAAACTGCCATTGGCACATTAGATTGAAAATAAAATCTTTACTGTATGGATGTGATGTGGTTCTCTACCATGCAGCTGTAAGTGAAAAGTTGTTTTTTAAACTAACGTTTATACAGATAATTCAGTTTGTGATATCGAGGGATATAAATTTGGGAGATTACTGAGGATGATTCAACTTTTATTTTTTTTCTTGAACACCTACAATTGCTTCCTTTTTCCCTCTTAAAACATGATGGCACATCCATCTTGTTAGGAGCATCCTCAGAGGATATAAATGAGCAGTTTTGCCTAAGAGGAAAGTGAGAATTGAAAGGAGGAATACGCCATCATCACAGACATTGCTGCTAGATGACAGACATGGCACTTCATATTGGTGCCATCAATCATGGTGGGCCCTATGGCAGTCTGCTCCGCAGTTCTCGGCTAGACACACTTCTGTGTGTCCAAGGGGATCGTTTCTGGGTGTTAAAGATGGTTGGCTCTGTGCTCTACTTTAGTGGAAACTTGGGGCAATAAATGGGGGGTCTCTGCTAACCTGGACATGAGGTGCTCAGAACAGTTCTTCATGAATAAACAAGGTATTACAAGTTTCTGAAGCAGAATAAAAAAGTTCTTTCAACACTACCAGCCATTCCACACCCACCTGAAAATAATTGGCTAGCTTTAAGTAGCTAATGATGGCACAACTTGAACATCTATGTTTTATAGTTCAACTGATCCTTCCAGAACTTTCCTCTATACCTGCACCACAGATAGGCTTTATAAACAGGCATCAGAACGGGACAGCAGAAATGGCAGAATTTGAAAGTTGTCTGTCTGTATAAATCAAGTTCCAATAAGTGTGTGGCTAATGGATATTTTCCATGACAATTGGCAATCACCAAAATCTAAAGACAATTTTGTTCTCAAACTAAATGTGGTAAGTTCAATAGTTAGGTGTCTTAACATGGTGCCACCCTAAGATCTTGGGCTCTACTTTCTCTGCACCCTCTTCTACTATAGGCTTTGAAGTCAGAGTGCTGGTGTTCCAATCAGGGTCTCACCACTTACTATGTGTGGCCTTGGACCACAAATAACCATGTGAGGTTATTTGGCCTCAGTTGCCTTATGTTTAAAATGAGGATTAAACAATCCTCACAAAACACGTAAAACACAGTGCCTGGTACATGAGAATGACTCAATAACAATGACTGTTTTCTAGGTTTTATACCATCTCTGTAAGTAGAAGATTCATGCTTCTAAAGGCTGAGGTTTGGTTTAATTCTTATCAGTCTTCCTGAGGTCATTAGACGTACCTGGTGTTTCCAAAGTATATTGGGGGTACTGAGTGGCAAGTGAACTCATTTTCTATCATTCTTCTTAGTGTGGTGTCTACAGGCTGAAGGAACCTGAAGCAATCAAGAGACTCACCCTCTAGACATGCTCTGAGGCAAAGGCTATGTGTGTATGCATGTGTGTTGGGGGCAGTTATAAATTTCTGTAAGATGAGGACTTCCAGCCAAGATGGAGGCATAGGTGGACACACTGTGCCTCCTCGCATAACCCAGATAGGGACAACAACAATATAGAAACAAGATAACAACCAGAACTGACAGAAAATTGAAGTGTATGGAAGTCGGACAACCAAGGATTTAAAAATAGACACTTTCATCCAGACCGGTAGGAGGGGTGGAGTCGGGCCGGGCGAGGGACACGGAGCGGAGAGCAGAGCACCCGGGGCGGCGCGCAAGTCCGCAGCAGGCAGACCCTGGGCACACAAGCAGCAGTGGCTGGTGGGCCCCAGCCAGGGGGTGGTGACTGGCAGACCCAGCGAGGCGGCCATTGTGAAGCAAGGCACTGCACGCAACTCAGGGTCCCAGCACCGGGAAATAGAACTTTGGGTCACAGACTGAAAAGGAAGGTCCCACAGGGTGCACAGGCCCACCCACACCGGAATTGGTGCCAGAGGGGCCCGGTTCGCTTGTGG
>CM052539.1:156850054-156875636 GCA_028533065.1 Trachops cirrhosus
TGGTATTGGGATAATATGCTTTTCCAACACTTTGGTGAATTGTAGGAATAATATGAAAGAAAGGGAAATGAAGTGATTTTCACAGACTAAAATGAATTTATGTAATGTTAATTTATCTAGAGTCTAATAAATTGTCAAATGAAAGAGTTTTATTTAAGGTCTTTAAAGTTCTCTTCCAATAAGAAACTGTGATTCTAAGTTCCCTAACTAATCTCATTTTATATAGAATGGTTTTATGGTGTGGCCTTATTTAATTTTCTGTACATTTATTTAATTAAACCAAGACTTAGAGTGTATTATTTGCACACTGGGGAAGATCATTACCTGCCCAAAGAAATACAGAGAACTGCCTAGAGTTCTTTTCCATAACTGGCAAAGAGGACATCTTTATAGTATCCACCAACATGCCCATCCACAGCACTTCCATAACCATCAAAACAATACTGTTTGGGGCGAAGGAAAATGCATTTGTAACACAATCCAGTTGAAGCCATCCCTAAAGTATCAGAGGTCCTCATCTTATGGAGGTCCTTGTGCTGCTGTAAGTCCAAGGTGACTGCAGTGACTTTGGTAATGGAGGGAGAAGAGGTAACTGAAGGTTTAAAAAGCAGTCTTGTATGTATAGATGCATAACCTTTGTTTCATATACATAAAAGCCTGCTTTAAATTAGTTTTAAAGCAAGGTGGCACATTCTGAAGAGTTTAACTGCAGAGAGCTTCCTGAAATCTGTTTACAGAGATCTGAGCAGGCTCAAAAGATCCGATAAGGGATGGCGTCATGCTTAAGAGTGACACACTCTTTTCCTCCTTGGGTCTGAGAGGAAGTGAGGAAAGCCAGAGCAGCTATGAAAGAAGATTTGCAATGGAAGCTGCAGCCACAGAGGCAGAGGAGGAGCAAGAGGAATAAATACCCTGACCTTTCTGTCTCCCAACTCCTCCAGCACCTCCCATTGGTCAATCCTAACCAAGAAGCCAGACGCAAGAAAGGCTAGCTGGGGGGCGCATGTGTGGTCCCTAGTATTCAGGCTCAGCACAGGGCAGAGAAGTGTGGAGAATGAAGGGGGTGCAGGAGCAGGTGTTGCTGTCAGGCAGCCCCTAGGCAGCAGCCAACAGCTGTTAGGTCAGCTCTCAACAATCCCTTACATTTGGCTGGTAAGGAAACAAGTAGCCCAGATGGATTTAGGTCATCAATTACTCATAACACAATGGGCAGCATGAGCTGCATGTCTGCACCAGCTCCCCTTGCTTCTCAAGTTCCATGGAGACCACATGGCAAAGAAACCAGGTGAATGTTCTGCACACAGTGAGTTGTGCCACCGCCAAGGAACACTGAGCTTAGAAAACTCCTTCAGAGGGATGCTAACAAACATGCCTGACTTTTGTCCCCTGGAGAAGACATTCTTAACATTATCCTGCTCAGGAAACCAATTTGCTCTCTGCCCTGGAGGTGGACACTATTCTACTTTCCAAGACTGTTTGCTATGTGCACATCCTTGTGCACATCCTTCTGATCAACATGAACAGAAGCTGTCCAAAGACTGTAGAGGGGCCCTGGAGAACTGAGTTCCATCCAGTGCAAATGGAGATTAAACAGCACCACTATGAATACATTTAGTATTGCCATAATCTGTAGGCAGGCCTGGCTGTCTGACTGTGCGCTGAACTCCACCTTGCTCCATACTCACGCCTAAACATTGCCCACGTGCTGCAGTCCTCTCCTTTTCTTCTAAGTGTGCATTTATTTATTTATTTACTTATTTTATCACATTTTACATGGAGTAGGGAAGTAGTGCATTTCAGCGAGCCTGGCTTAGACTTAGACAAACCTGTTAGGTTACATATCCTTCACCATCCTCTAACTGATTGACCTTTGGTTTTGTTTTCCTCTGTCAAGTGGGGATCATCACACATGTTTTTACGTAGGATTGTAAGAATAAAATAACAAAATGTTAGCGATCTAATCCAAGGCTCAGCCCAGAGTGGGGTACTGTATAGTTAATAGCCTGGTGGAGGAAGGGGAGTCAGATGGTGCGATTCACTCTTAGGTCCCCAAAACCCCTATGATTCTTAGGATAGTCCTGAGTTCTTCCAGTCAACTGTGAAGACACAGAAGGCTCCCCTGCTGTTGAAAAGTCCTGGCAGCACATCCCAAAAGACTGCGAAGTCCCCCCATGACTTAGCATAAGCTAGAGCTACTATCTGTTCATTCCAGCCGGCACTCGTGCCAACTCACCACCACTGGCGGGTGCTCCCCAGTGCACAAAGGGAAGAGAGGTTGCTGTGGGAGTCTTATTCAGGTGCTTGAGGTTGGATGAGTGTTTGCCAAATAAATACACATTTTAATAACCCCGTGTAGTCAGTGACATAGTGCAACATACATTTGTTTAGTATCTACTATGTACACTGTTTATTGAAATTTGTGAGAAATAACACCTGGGGACATGAGACCAAATAAATACCTGAAAGTCTTTTCATAATATGAAGCTCTGTGAGCCAAATATAAAAGGAGGTTGGTCTATATTTTTTCAATATTATTAGTAATTTGGAAATTCCAAACTTCTTTAGTGCTACAGTTGATATTTAATAAAGTACTTTTTTCTAAACCAGGTGTAAATTAATGTCAGAGAGCAAAATAATGTTGTAGATAATTATTTATTAAAGTGAAAAGATTTTTGAGTGACATAAAACCAGACAAGTGGAAATGTATTCATTTCGCTTAACTGTGGATGGATGCAGGTCAATGACAGCAAGCTCAAGCTTGGAGACTGCAGGGATTTTCCTGATAAGACCCCCCCAGCCTGCCTTCTGGCCTTAAGTCCAGCCGTGTTCCATCACACCCTGCGCACACACATACTTTGCCTGTCTCCATTTCCAGGACCCTGGACAGTACTATTGCTCATATTTCTCTGAATTACTGTGCAGGCCTGGATTCCCAGTTCTCTTTTTTTGTTACATATAAACCCTACTTCAGAGCCCCGCACATAGTAGGAAATTGATACATGTTGGCTGAATGACGTGATTCATATTGAGAAAAAAGGGATTCTATGGAAAGTAAACTCACAGGGTGAGCTGCGGCAGGTCGTGGTGGGTAGTCATGCCCCAGGCACACAACTTCTTTACTAAAAGGTTTGTCTTTGCCATAAAGAAGCCCTGACCATAGTTTCCATGCATCTAAGTTAACACGTCTTTGAAATGTCACCTTTGAGCCCCTGCTACTAATACCTGATCACTTGTTTAACCCCTTTAGTAGAATACAATTGTAACTACCCTGCAATGCCATCTCCCCATGAACCCCCCAAAGAGCATACAAGCTGAACTATTTTGTAATTTGACCCCGGAATTACTTCCTCTCACCTCCGTGGAATCTTCCCTACATTCTGTCCTTAATCTCAAATGCAACTGTTGTTCTTCAAAGCATTTATCTCAGTCTGTTGAGATCTTGCTTCCAGCTGTATCCTATCTGGCTCAAATAAATTTTTATTAAAATTCTCTATAGGTTCTTACACCAACGATATGTTTATCTGAGCTATAATGGTTTTTATAGGCACAAGAAGAGGAATTCTTGTCTTAGCAAGCTTGAGGCTAGTTCCCCAAAAATATCATTGAAAATTTTCATAAAGGGATGTCCTGGCATCTTAAGTGAATTGCATGTGTCTGTCATAACGGAAGAAGGGCTTTCACTTCTTCTGGGTATTTAATAAACACTGAATGAGTGAGTAAATATATCATTTGGGAAATTATTTTTCTCCTTCTATTTCTCACATTTGTTGTTATGCCTAAAAAATAAGTATTCTGACTTCTAAATGAGTAGTATTGCTTCTGTTGTGAATATTCTGTTAGTGACTTGAATAAGAGATTCAAAATCCAATATTAAAGACATTTTTTGGTGATTCCTTACTAATTATAAAGTTCTGCTCACTGTTACTCCTACGTTCAAAACCTAATCAATAACGATAATTCTGTAAATGAAATATCTATTGATTTTTCAATATTTCTCATTGAAAAACATGATATCATATGAGCTGTCTCATATGAATACAGATTCATATCAGCATTTCAAGAAAAAAGTAAACTGATAAGCTATTTCACATTATCTTCCCTGATAGAATCATAGACTCTCAGGTCTGGAGTGGCCTCTGAAAGTGGTCCCTAGCTAGACTGAAGTCACTCTGGACTGTAACTATCCTGGCCCATTGCCTCCTGAACAGTAATGCTCGTATAAATCACCTGGGGATGGTGTTAAAATGCAGCTTCTGGAGCGGGACCAGAGATCGGGTTTATCCTTAATGACCCTCAAGGAAGACACTTTCCAGCTTCTTTTTCTTTAACTGATTGGAAAGCAAAAGCAAAGGAGCCAATGTGATAGGGCTGCCAGATTAAATACAGGACACTGAGGTAAACTGAATTACAAATAAACAGTTTCGGGGCAGAAACAAACTTTCCTCTACCCTCAAGTTTCTTCTGGCTGGTCTACTAATCAAATAGTCATGAGACAGATTAGCAAAGGAATATAACCAAATTAATACCTGCATATGTATGGGACATGACAGAGACCCACAGCCATGAAAGAGCCAGACCCTGCCTGCACAAGAGGTTCAGAGACAGAAGGGATATCTAGGTATGTAAGATGTCCTGAGCGAGGGATGAGGTAATGCACCTTGGGGCCTTCAAAGTGTCATTACGGAATGATGAGCAGGTGTTTAGCAAATAAAAGTTTGTTTGTCAAGCCCTATAGGTGGGTCAAAAGATTATTGCTGGTAATCTCTTATTATAGGCAGGCCCCTAATTCAAGTTCTTCTTGGTAGTTAAATGCAGGGGGAGAAGTTTCTCTGGAGCCTGAAGCTAAAATTGCCTTTAGCTCAAAGTAATCTGTATACCACTGAGGCATACCTTGGGGTGTCTCATTCTGAACCCTACACAAGAAATAATTTGTCAGTATAAATATGTCTCAAATATTACAAGGGACACACTTTATTACAAAAAATGTTGTTGTGGACCTTGAGAAAGAAGGTATCTACTAAGAAGGGCCCCTGGTGGCTAACTGGGCTTAAATTTAAAAAACAAACAAAGAGAGCCTAGCAGCCATTGCTATACAGGGGCCTTTCATGCAAACTTCAGGGAGAAGCCTTTATTGAACTACTTACCTTTGCATTAAACTACTTGCCTACACTGTATTCCTGGCAGCCTTTATAGAGGAATTCCTGGAATCCTATTTCAACCAACAGAAGTGAGACTTTCCCTGTCCAACTGGAGTGCTACATTCCCATCGGCATGTTTACTGACCAATCAGAGCAGCTCCATTCTGACCAATCAAGACAGTGCCTTTTAGACCAAACTGTGAGGATTTAGAATCCTCATTTGCATGAGGATGGACCAATCAAGGAATGAAGTAGAGACTTCTGTCCATATGAGCCAGCTCTCCTCTGGCTCAGGGAGCACTTTCCTTTTCCATTGAAGACTGAAGTCTGTGTTTCCCTGGCTGGAGCTGGAGCTAGAATTAAAGCACCAAAGATATCTCTCCTGAGTAGAGCGCAGTGGAGCAGACTAGTGTGCAGAGCAGACCAGACCAGGAGGAGCAGAGAAGGGCTGTCTATCCAGAAAGGGACCTGGCCCCAAGGCCACCTCACCCCAAGGCCTTCCAATAGCAGTTTGACAGACTTGCTGTATCACAATTGAGCTGTTTGAACTGAATAGAGTTTCTTTCTTCACCACACCCCAAACTGGGGATTCCTGTTGATGCTGAATTGACACCAACAACCTTTGATTGATATTGTTTAGCAGAAATTCAAATTTAACTGGGCATTTTTTATTTTTCTTTGCTAAATCTGACAACTTTAAATGGGCATAAAGGAAAAATAGCATGGGCTTTGGTCCATGCTATTTTTTTCAGCTATTTTTTGAGCTGACAAGCCAGTCCTGGCTTGTCCTTCACTAGCTGTGTTGATGAGGCAGTCTTATGGTCAGAGCCACTGCATCTTCATCTGTAGAAGGAGAGGTAAGAGCATTTGTACTATGGGGTTTTTGTGAGATTAAATGAGTTGATACATGGAAAGTGCTAGGCCAATATTAGGTGATTAATAATAAGGCCCAGCCCCGGTGGCTCAGTTGGGTGGAGCATAATTTCATATACCAAAAGGTTGTGGGTTTGATTCCCAGTCAGGGTACATACCTAGGATGCGGGTATAGTCCCCAGTCAAGGCACATGTGGGAGGCAACTGATTGATGTTTCTCCCTGCCTCTTTCCCCCTTTATCTGTCTCTAAAGTCAATAAAAACATCTCCTCGGATTTGGATTAAAATAATAGTAATAATTATACAATGCCAACACCAATAATACTGATGAGGTTTGCCTACACTATAAATTATGGGAAAAAAGAGCATTGGCTTTATTAGGTGATAACATTTGTAATGTTACATTTTTATGTTTCCTCAACATAGAAAATCATTACCTGATTTTCATGCAAACCTGGTTTTCTATGAATAATCTTTATCAGTGGTTTTGACATCTTTGTATGCAGCAGAATCACCTGGATGATTTGTTGAAACACAGACTGCTGGGCCGCATCCCTAGAGATTTTGATTCAGTTGGTCTTGTGGGGGACCCAAGAATATGAATTTCTAACAGGTTCCTAGATGATGTTACTGCCGCTGGTTTAGAAACCAAGATTTGAGAAGCACTGATCATGTTGCAAGGATTCTAGCTTTTTAATGCTCTCGATTTCTGTGGTTAAAGTGGTGCCATCTACTGGGCATAGTAGAAACAGCAGCTTCTAGTCACAGAAGCTTACAGCGTTTAAAAAATGATCGACAGTCCTGTCTAGATCTTAAAAATCTTTGTGCTCTTTGTGACTTGGGAGTAGACAAAAAAATTTTGTTGTGAATACAATAAATATTTGAGTAATAAATAAATATATCGCTCAGAATAAAAGTAAGAATTTTAAGTAAAGAAAACATTACGGCTCCTGTTTATGGTTAAATGCATAGGAGCCTTAAACTACCACTAATTAACTGTATTGCTGCCAATCACTGGCTGGTTTCCAGTTCCCTCAATTTCATGGCAGGAGGGAAGAATAGGCACCAAAATGACTTTATCTTCCACCCTCTATGTATTCATGTATAAAGTGAGAGGATACTCTCAAAAAGCATTCTGTAATATTCTGTCATCCAACCTTTGTTTTGCTTAGCTTAGCCTCAGAAAGGAGAAAGATAACATTCAAATGAATCTCCATTCTCTGACATCACATAACCCTCCTGTTAATAAAAACAAATTTAAATGTTGTGGGGACTACCAAGCACTGTTGCTTTTTCTTTCTAGGACAAGATTTCTGTATCAGTAAAATAATAATGACACCAACTTCCCTTACAGAGTTCTTTTAAGGACATAATGGTAGTGGAAATGGTTTTGTATTAGATTTCTAGAGCTGGCATACAAAGTACCACAGGTTTAAACAATATAAGTTTATTTCTTCACAGTCCTGGGGGCTGGGAAATTCAAGATGGAGGTGTCGGCAGCGTTGGTTTCTCCTGAGGCCTCTCTCCTCGGCTTGCAGACGGCCTGGTTCTTCCTGTGTCTTCCTTCACAGGGCCTTCCTTTCTGTGTGTCTCTGTGTCCAAACTTCCTCTTCTTGTCAGGACACCAGTCATATCGGATTAGAGCCTGCTCTAATGACCTCATTTTAACTTAATTACCTTTTTTTAAAAAATTGTTATTCGACTACAGTTGTCCCCATTCCCCCCTCCCCTGCCTTAACTACCTTTTTAAAGTCCCTGTCACCAAAATGTGGGCACATTCTAAGGTGCTGGGAATTAGGATTTCAATGTATGAATTTTGAGGTGACAAAATTCAGCCCTGACAGTTGCATTTAAAGCACTGTGCAAATATTGTTTTGCAACAGAATCCTATCTGGGTGAGTTAAACTTTCCACATTTGTAAAATAAATACATTTTCATGAGGGAGCTGTGAGTAGTAACAACTGTAATGGTCAGTTGTGTTTTCATCTCTCCAACTTCTCAGTCTATAGCTAAGGAGAGGTTTCCTCAGAAGCTGCTGTGTGCCAGGTCCTAGGAGAGAAGACCATCCACGCTCAAGTAGTGTTGTCGAAAGAGCAGAGTGAAACAACTGGGTTTGATTCCAACTCAGCAGCTTTTGTATTGAGAACCTTGGATACAGTATCCAGCCTCTCTGGGTCTCAGTTTTCTCCTATATAAAATGGGGTTGTCACATCTGCCTAGACTTGAAAGTAACAGATACGCAGCATAAAGGTCACTGAATAATCGAGGCTCGGTAAGTGGTTGTCACACCCTGCATGTTCAGCCTTGCCTCTCCTAAGGGAGAATGAATCTTGCAGAAATGTCTTGGAAACTGTGTCACATTCTTCTTGAAGGTGACCGCTGCAGCCACTTCTTTCTTCTTAGTCAAACCACTAGGCAGCAGAACTTTGGGCAGTCTTTTTTTTTTTTCAAGAGAGAGCGGAAGAGATATATTGACTGGCACCTTGACTGGGGACTCAACCCGCAACCTAGGTATGTGCCTTGACTGGGAACCAAAACAGCAACTTTTCACTTTGCTGGGATGATACCCAACCAACTGAACCGCACCAGCCAGGGGTGGCCAGTCTTAAGTTACTTCAACCCTTTTTCCCTATTTCAAAATAACCTGAAGCACAGACTACCCAGGTGTTTTCTGGGTTAGGCTCTCTTAGGAGGGAAAGCTGTCATGTCATACTTAGGTAATTGCAGTATTACATAAAATGTGAAAGAACAAGTAAAGGCACTAATAGGCCTAGCATTCTAACACAACTATATTTATTTTTTGTACAAAAATTTCCAGTCTGGAAAGGTTTACATATGTATATATTTTTAAATAAGGTAAAAATTGTATAGAGATATATTTTTCCTTTAAAAAATGTTTTTTAATTGTTCAGGTACATTTGTCTCCATTTTCCCCCATTAATCTCCCCTGCCCTACTCCCCCCGGCCCCCCCCCCCCCCGTCACCTCCCACATTCAATCCTCCCTGTTGCCTTTGTCCAAGGTCCTTTATACATGTTACTATTTTCACTGAGTCTTAGCTATGAAGCAATTTTTATATCTATCATTTTGATGGTTGAGTTCTATTCTGTAGAAGAAATGAAGAAAAATTTCTGCATTTCCCTATCTTTGAGCTTCTAGGTTTAGGCTGCTTCTAATTTTTTATAAATAATATTGCAATGCACATCTTTGTGCATATATTTCCCACTCCTTCCTTCTCCTAAGTCATTTCGTTCCGATAAATTTTTTAGAATTTGGCATGAACATTCTATGTAAATTAGACTTAAAAAAATTAAGTACCCCTAACTTTGCTGCAAAGTGATGTACGTCGTCTCTTAAATCTTTGATTCTGTGTAAAAGGCAACCTCTCCTATCCTTAAAACCTTCAGTACTGAGGCATAGGAGAGAGCGCCATCTGCTGCCTTGAAAACGTTACACCCTGCAATATCCTGCTTATTCCTGGAAAGCAAGACCAGTTACCTGCCAAGGTTGGGTCTGCTCTCAGGTTGGGTATTAAATGACAATGACAGAAGAGGGTCCATTAAGTGAGGTCACATTACTGAGTAAGCAGGCCCAGTTAGCCTGCCTTTACAATGAAGAATGCAGTCAGGCAATACTCCTGCCTCGTTTGGGAAATACCATGTCCTGACCATTGGTTGATGGGCGTTTGTGATGCCAGTCACTATACAACGATGTGTGCTGCCCTCTGGGCTGTTGGCCGCACTCTCTGTTCAGTCTAACTTCCTCTTCCCACCAGTTCCGATCTGACCGCCTATGCCATTGCACTGGTCTTTAGTCCAGCTCTACGCCTTGGCCACATTGCTCTACTTGTCAAATGACTTTTTCTCAGTGGCTGTGAATTCTGCTTAGCTTTGGAGCCTCAGCACAGTGCTCCTTCTTTCCTCCCCAGAAGCCTTCCCAGATTTTTGTATCCCTGCAATATCCCTTATTGTAGTTGCTACTACACCACCTTCCACATGTGCTCTTTGTTTATTATACGGGGTTTTCCTAGTCACAAAAGACTCTTCATGATTTGCCTCTAACAGTTTTCCAACCTCATGTCTCATAATTAATTCTTTGTTCCATATGCTTTAGGGTAGCATTGTCCAATAAATGTCTAATATAAGCCACACATGAAATTTTAAACATTCTAGTAGCCACATTAAAATAAGAAATGCAAATAAACAAACCAAAACAAGCAAAATACCGCTCAAAACAGCAGGTAACCCAGAATGTTATCATTTTAACAGTTAACACACACATTTCAAGTGCTCAATAGACATGTAATTCTACTGCTAGGAGACCTAAGCTACATGCATGTTCCCCAAATACATGAGTCATATTTCAACTTCTATGCCTTCGCACATGCTCTTTTTGCCTGGAATGAACTTTCTCCCATCTGACTAACTTTTACGCATCTTCAAAAACCTAGCACAGCCCTGACCAGTGTGGCTCAGTTCATTGGGCATCATCCCACAAAGTGAAGGGTCGCCAGCTCAATTCCTGGTCAGGACACATGCCTGGTTGAGGGTTCGGTGCCCAGTCTGGGCACATTCAGGAGGCAACCGATCGATGCTTCTCTCTCACGTTGATATTTCTTTCCTTCTCCTTCGCCCTCCTTTTCCCTCTCTCCAAACATAAATAAAATAAAATCTTAAAAAAAAAAACCTAACACAAATATCGTATTTTCCAGCAATTCTTTCCTAACTCTCTGCAAACCTTTCTTCTCTGCTCTGCCATGCTACTTAGTACATGCTTCTTTATTTTCATTATGTCTATGGTAATGTACTGCTTTACATTTATAATGACTTATTTATAGCTCTATACTTGATTTGGAGCTTCTTTAGGGCAGGGGCACTCATCTGTCATGTCTGTATGTCTGTATCCTGTCAGGAACAAAGCCCGTCCTTATCATCCATGTGCAATACTTTGGTGAATGGACAAATAAATATCTATTAGTCAAATTACCATCACCTGTACTCAATGCCTGTTTTTCATCCCCATGTCTCCTCACAGGGCTTCAGTGCAAGCCTAGTGAACGACTTATTTATTTATAGATATTTATTTATAGAACGACCTAATTTATTTGTGCAAGCCATGGTTTCTTTTACTGTTCCATTTCTCCGTCAAACCAAATTAGAACCCAAATAAAATAACTGAGAAAAAGGTCACAGGCCTGATTTTAATGAATGACCCCACACTTGTTTTCTGGATAGCTCATGACAACTGGCTTTTCAGATTACACTGAGGACACCATTTTAAAGAACTGAAACTTGAATACCTTCAGACTTTCAATAAGATGTTTCCTTGAGCAAAGCTTCTCCTTCACAAACTCTGCTCATACCCGTAATGACTTTTGGTCAAAGTCTCCTGCTCTGTGCTTCAGGAGGAAGGCTATCGAGGAAGTCTGCAGGCAAGATTACTGACGTGGTCGTTGTTGAACAATATAAAATGTTTGTCCTTTTTAAATTTGCATTCCACTTCTTTCATCTCACTGAGTATTTTTTTTAAATGTTAAAACTATTAAAGCACTGTTAAAACTATTTCATTTCTGGTAGTTTGCGCCAGGAAGTAGTGATAGGACAGGTCTCAATGTATCATATTACCCCTATGTGGGGTCTTGTAAATTATTCCTTTGAAGGTGATGGAAACCACAGGGGAAGAAGCTGCAGTAGTATGCCTGGATGCTGTTTTTTCTAACATTAGAAATTTGTTACTGAAGCCAGGTAAAATATGAAAATGAAATATAATAAATGTGAAATATACTTAATGTAAAAATAAATATTAGTGCATCAGTCCCTGTAACTTAGTATCATTATTTTAAATCTCTATGCTGTATATACATGTATACATATATTATACATATATATCTTTTGAGTAGATCCATTTTATACACTGGGCAGTACAGATATAAAATATAATGCCAGAGATTAATAGCTTTTAGGTTCTATGAAAATGTCTCAGACTTGAAAGATAAAAGTTACTGGCTCAAATATAAAAAATCATGGCAAAATTAAACTGAAACATATCTAGTTATCTCAAAATGTAATAATATATAAGCTTGGTCCATATTTAACATTACTAACGTTTTATTGTATTTGGATAATTTGTAGGTTAAATTTCTTCACTTTACAAGAATTTGTCAGTATGTGCAATGATTGCTGGATAATTGATGAAGATAAGTTCAATATACTAATCATATACAATTAAAAAAAGCAAAATTATAAAAATATTATAAAAATTATTAAAATACTATTTTATAGCAACAATAATATTTACTGTGAAATGAGTCCATTTTAATACATTTGAAAGAATGTGAGTTACAGCTTGAGGGCCTACAAGGAAATGGTCTTAGTTTTTAAAATTAATATACTTTGTTTTATTTTATATTTTGCTTTATTTTATTTTATAATAAAGCATTTTTAGGTTTACAGAGAACTGAGTCGATAGTACAGAAAGTTCCTTTATACCTCCAAACTCCCACAGTTTTATTAACATCTTGCATTAGTGTGGTACCCTTGTTATAGCTGATGAGCTAATATTATTACCTTATTAACTAAAGTCTATAGTTTACATTAGGGTTCACTCTTGGTGGGTTTTGAGAAATGTATACTGACATGTACCCACCATTAGAGTATCATACAGAACAGTTTCACAGCTACATGGCTCTAACTTTAAGACCCAGATGTCTGAAACACGAGTTTTCACTGCCACCTCTACGTATGAGTTCTGCTTCTTATGGCAATTCAGGACTGTCCTGTTCATCTGTAGTCTCTGCATAGTCAACAACTGGTATGAATCAGTCCAAAATTATCTTTCTTATTATTTTAGGAGGGTAGATTCTAAGGTACTATCCTACTTCCTTTCCTCATTTATCTTTTAATAATTATCTGGCATGGCTCTTAAAAATTTTTTTTTTCATTTTAGTAAAGTCTTGATCAGCCTCTGCATGCTTACTAATTTAATCTCCTGGGGTTTCTTCCAATGTTGGAGACTTAAAGTGCTTTTTTTTAAAAAAATATTTTATTGATTATGCTATTACAGTTGTTCCAATTTTCCCCCCTTGGCCCCCTCTACCTGGTACCCCCCTTCCTTCCATCAATTCCCCCCTTAGTTCATGTCCATGGGTCATACATATAAGTTCTTTGGTTTTTCCATTTCCTGTACTGTTGTTGACATTCCCCCATCCATTTTGTACCTACCAATTATGCTTCTTATTCCCTGTACCTTTTCCTCCATTCACCCCTTTCCCTTTACAACTGATAATTATCCAAATGATCTTGATATGTATGAGTCTGTTCCTGTTCTGCTTGTTTGCTTAGTTTGTTATTTATATTCAATTACTGATAGTTGTGAATATATTGCCATTTTTAATGTTCATAGTTTTGATCTTCTTTTTCTTGTATAATTCCCTTCAGCATGTCATATAATAATGTCTTGGTGATGATGAGCTCCTTTAGTTTTACTTTGTCTGGGAAGCACTTTATCACTGTAAGGATCATTATCATTGTTTTGTTTATTCAGGACATCTATCAGGTACTTGGTTTTCTGTATTTTCCAGCTTGCTGGGACCATATTTCTCATTGTGTTCCAGATTCATTTTCACAGATTATCACTTATTTTAGGGTCTCCTTCTTTACAGATACCACTCTAAAGACCCAGAAATTTATTTATTGCAAAACTTGTGCTGTCTTAGAGTTCCTGTCCTTCAAGACATTCTGATTGATTGTTTAGCATTCTGTTATCCAGAGAGACAATAGATTGCAGTGGAAATAACATAGGAATTAAAAATCAGAAGTACCTGGCTGGTGTGGCTCAGTGGATTGAGCACTGGCCTGCAAACCAAAGGGTTGCTGGTTCTATTCCCAGTCAGGGCACATGCCTGGGTTGCAGGCAATGTCCCCAGTAGGGGGCACGTGAGAGACAACCACACACTGATGTTTCTCTCCCTCTCTTTCTCCCTCCCTTCCCCTCTGTCTAAAAATAAACAAATACAATGTTTAAAAAAATCAGAAGTAGTTTCGATCTCTATCACACACTGACTGGGCGAAGTAAGCCTTTAGTAGATGGGAAAAAGGGGCCTGATCTTCCTGTGCACATGCTAGTCTTTCTGCCTGGAGTATTTATCCTCTTTAATCCTCTCTGAAAAAAATCTTATCGTGCCTTCAAAATCCAGATCGTAGATCAGCTCCTTTAAGAAGCCTTCCCAGAACCTTCCAGATAGAGTCAATTATTTCTTTTCTGCCCTCATGCTTACTGTCACTCACTATGATGTTCATTTATTTTTGTGTTAGTAACAGGGCTATTATTAAAATGAAACAAGATGTTCATAAAAAGAATTCATTTCAAACTGTGTAGTTGCTATAGATTTTGTTTTTAGTTGGCACCGCACACTTGCCCAAGTTGAGGTTCTCAGAGAACTCAGCTGGCAGTCAGTATCTGACAGCACAGGTGTGGTCGTTCGTTTACTCCTTCATTCAAAGGATGATTATCCAGGCACCAACTCTGTCCCAAGTGCTGTGTGTGCGATGTACAGCAAAGCGAAGACAGAGTTTCAAAAATGTGATAAAATATAACACTTAAACATGAAAAGAAGCAAATAAGGCCAAGAATTAGTCACAAGGAGGCTCTGAAGTTGAGCATTTCCATCTCAGTTGCTGGGGGACTATGGGAGGACCACAGCTGCTCCCCTGCCCTGCTAGTTATCATCATGTCCTCTTGGAAGAGAACTCAGAGTTGTTAGTGCAACTCACTGAATAACTTTTAGTTAGCCTTTAGTTAACTTTCAGAGTTTACTATATAAATATATATCTGGTATGCTCTGCTTCCTGCTCATTAAAAGATGTGGCTTCAATCATTCTTAATAAATTGATTTATCATAATGCCTATGGTCAAAAATTCCTGTGAGTTACATATGGTAATTACACAAAACTGAGTTGAATGGCTCCTGCCTGACTATGAGGGTCAGGATTCTGGTGCCCACACAGACCATGTTTAGAAAACCTATGTTTTCTACAGAAATCTGTTGTTGAAAGGTTTATTTCTCTCTGGATGTGCATTACTTAATAAAATTTCTGCCTCGACTTGCTGTCCTCATTTAGCTTGAATGTAGACTTTCCAGAACCTTTCCTGACCACTTAACACTTCGCTGTGGGTTTCTTGACCAATCCTGTCATTCTGCTTTTCTCTTTATTCTCGGCCTAAAGGTGATTTCCCGTCTTTCTGACCAGAGTGCCATGTGAGACCTTCAATGCTTCATAGTACCCACTAACAAGTCATCCTGTCCATTCTTCCGGCTGTCACAAACCCTGTCCCACCCACACGTGCTGCCCCAAAGCTGGTCCAGCCTGATGGCATGATCCATGGCCAGTTAACTGGGGTAGATATCATACGTTATGGAGAATCACTGTGCTGAGAGTCTTCTAAAAGTATAGCAGGTTTTTTATTGTTCCTTCATCCATTCCACACTTGTTGAGAGTCAGCCCTGATGCTAAGGTCTGGAGATACAGAGACGAGTGGTCCCAGCATTGCCCTCATGGAGTTCACAGTCTAATGTGGAACAGTAACTACTTGTGATTCTATGTGGAATTTTTAAACTCAGTGCAAACAACTGTGATGAGTGTGTTTCCCTTCCCTTTCCTTTTGTTCATTGGTTTATCCTTTAGCCTTTTGGAGTTCCTTGACTATACATCCAAGGAACCTAAAGTAGACTGGACTTGAAGGTGACTTCTTATGGACACTTGCCCCTTCTAATCATGAGCTGACATATGACCTTGGAGAGATCTTTATGACTCTCCATTCTGTTTTGTGGGTGGCATTAGAGAGACAAAGGGCAATTAATGCATTTTGAAGAATGTTGGTAATTTAAAATGCAACTTCAGTTTGAAGAACAAGATTCGTAAGTGGTTTCTGTGTTATCTTTATTGTTTAATTTGTAAAAATATCCTTAAAATAAACATACATGAATTAAAAACTGTAAAAATTTACATTGCACATTGTGGAGCTTAAAAATAGGCCTTGTGCTGTTGAGGAACTTATTCATTATTTGGGGAGAACTTGGTGGAATAAAAACTTATATAAGTAAGGCGATGAAATACATTTTGAATTCTCATTGATCATAAGACTTCTTATGAGGCCAACTAGACAGTCTGTTTTATACCTGATTTGGGTTTTATAGTCTCTCTTCCCCATGAAGAAAAATTTACAGTGTCTTGTAAATCTCCTACTAGACACCTAATTTTTTCTTACCATAGCAGAGCTGTCCTGGCTAGATTTCTAAAGACTGAGTGATGTCAGCAGTGGTCTTATGTTCAGGGCAACCTGAAGGTCCTCAGACCCTGTCATCATTCTTCTTAATGGGAAATATAATTGAAAGGAATGGGGGATAGCTGGTGGAGCAATATTTGTCTCCTTTCTTGTTTGCCCTTAAACTCACAGGATCATATTCCAAATCAGCTGAGTGTGCTACCAAATCTTTGAGAAATGGTGATGCTCTGCAATAGGGATTTACAGATCATCTTCCTTATGGGAGGTGGTATTGTGCAGTGGCTAGAAACAAAAAAGCATTTACTAGCTATCACCTTAATATTTCATCAATTGTAAGATGTGCTCTTTGCTCTACACTTTAATATCTCTGAAACTGGGGCACAAATTGCAACTGATGGCATGTTGCAGTTAATTGGCTGCATTTTTGTCCTTTATGAGCGGTAGATAAAACAATAATGGGACTGTCAGCTCAGATTAGGTGATGATACGGCACTAGCGGTGCGAACTGTAGGCAAGACGCTTAAAAGCTTTGTGCCATACATCCCGCATTGGTCCTCACTGCACAACACTTAGCTCAAATTAAACCACAGAAATAAAAGTATATGCTTCTTATTGCATTGTTTTATATTTCTCCTAAGACTGTCTCTCTGATACAGGGTAGAACATAGATCAATTCTTTACATTGATAAGAGTAGTAAGTGGGATTTTTGTGATTATTTAGTTCAAATTATTACTCCAGCATGTGCTGATTTACTTTTATAATAAAAAATGATCATGGGAAGGACAGGGAAATAAGTATGGAGGTGAATAACAATACATATTTGTATAATGCTCATATTTTCTTTTTTAAAAGTGTAATTTTATTTTATTTTTAATTTTTTTATTGTTGTTCAAGTACAGTTGTCTCCATTTTCCTGCTACCAATTTCCTCTTCCCCACCCATCTCTGCCTCCCACCCACAATCCTACCCTCCTTCGGCTTTGTCCGTGGTAATACCTCCTGTTTTTGAAACCACTTTAAGGTCTTATCCTCATATGAGCATTACCTCTTCCCCATGAGGTAAAGGGCAAGGCATTATTCACCTTTACAGAAGGGAAGAGATTTAGTGGCTTACTCAAAGACACTCAGATATTTTCTAATTCCTAGTCCAGAGCTCTCTTCTGCTTTTGAAATCTTACCCACACCCACAGTATTAATTCTCACTCCTTTTGGATTGCCATTAGTACGTCCAGAGGTCCTCTCTCATTTCTAAGGTATTCCCACTGTGCATCTCACTACCATCCTGACCTGTCGGACGTGAACCATTTGTCTTTCCCCTGTAACAAATCCATTAGAGGTTACTTTTTAGCTTTAATTCTTTCCACAGTGCAATTATCCTCTCACAGAAACGTGCAGTCATATTTAACCCTCCCCCCTTCCTCAACATCCTGCCTCACAGTTTATCATTACCAGTTTCTTTCCATCATTCTTCTCTAGTGTCTTTTCCTTTAAATCTCCACTGCTATCTTTTTCTAGACAGGACTTTTGAAATAGTCTCTTGGTCTTATAACTCATCCAGTACACAGTCAGGTTAACCTTTAGAAAATTCCTTTTATAATGTCACAGAAGTCTCCGATGGCTCAATACTGGGCAGAATGAAGTCTAAGGACTAAGGTCTGATTAGTGTTATCATTCGGTCACAGAACACTAGGTAATAATAGGCCTTGGGCCCTAATGGGCCTCTTTGACCAAGAGAAACTGAGATTGTGAGTTCAGCCAAGAGAAGATAATGCCAGTCCAGACAAGCAAGGCCCTTCTAGGTCTTCTCCTCAATCATTTAAATTGAACTTTTATTGTACTCAACATAAAACTTCTTCTACACAGCCAATTCTTTCAATAAAACGTGGACACCCTGTGCTCATTTCTGCCCTGTATCTTTGTTTATATTGCTTCCTAATCATTCAAAGATATATTAAAGTGAACATTTATTGAGTACTTACAAGACAAGGGGAATATAAAAATGAAGAAGATACTGCTTCCCCCTTAGTAGCTCAGAGGGAATTAAGGAAAGAGGACAAATAAGCAATTAATTACAATACATTTCAACAAGTGCCACTGCTTGTAAAGCATTTCACGGGGACATAAAGAAGCCATAGCTCTGTCCAAGGCAGACAGGAAAGGCTAGAAATTGGGTGACATTTGAACTAATCTTCTTCTTCCCCTCAGGTGTTTTAGATCCTGTTCCAACATCTATCCAGTGGGTCAGTGCTGCTCAAATGCCCGAGGCCTTTTCTGAGGTGTCAGCCTATGTTTATCACCTTTCAAAACTCCTTAGGAAATTACTGTGGTTATGTCCTATTTTGGCACTAATTATCATCTGTTGAGTCAGTGTTTTCTGTATGATTTTCTTCGTTCTTGCAACTAGATCATAAACTCCTAAACATTAGATACCATATTTTGCATGGTTTACTATCCATATCCAGACACAGAAACTAAATCCATGCTTATTAGACAAATTATTCCCATCTTTTGTGTACATATTAATTTTCACAATTAAGAAGTTATATATGTACAGTCACACATTAGCAAATATAAGTTCTGATGATGAAAGTGAGGGTTTCAGAGAGAAGAATGCACTCTACAGGTATGCGTTACTAAATAATTCTTGTGGAATGTGTCACTGAATAATTCAGGTTGCATATAGCAGATGTTAAGCTGATTTCCATAATGGCCACGCTTCTGTTATTTAGCGATCAGGGGGAAATGTCCACATATATGAAACAAGTGCTGAAGGCAAGGCAAAGTGATGGCGTATGGTCAACAATATATGCACTGGGCCAAACGGGTGAAATGTAGACTGATGTTTTTAATCCTCGAATAGGACTATAGAATATTTAATATTACGTTATCAGGATCCCATTTCCCTAAACAAATACAGGTGACCGCTCCTTCCTGCTGCTTTTCCACCTGTGGTCACCAGGCTGGCATCATGGCGTCTCCTCTTTCCCGCCTCCCTGAGCCATAAGGAAGGCTAGAGCTATGCCTGGGTTTGTTTGACTTATGTATAGCAAACAATAGGCGAACTGGATAAAACTGGGTGACTCTATGACAGAGGAAGTGCACATGCTTAAACAACAAATTAATTATTCAAAGTTGACTAATTCGATTTGGGGAAAATTCAATCTAGAACAAATTTAATGTGCCAGTATTTGGATTTTTGGATTAACTGCCCAGATTAATAACCATTTTTGTTATTTTAAAAATTACAAATCTAACAATATATTTAAGTTTTAGCATTGTGCAAATCCTTTGCTTTGTTGCAGAAGAGCCCATAAAATAAAATTTAAGGAGAACACTTACATTTTGTACAATTTGAAGGCATTTGAGAATATATGAATTTTATCTCTACAAACAGTTATATCATAAGATCTGTTATGGGGGAACAGTAGCAGAACTTACACTTGGGTAACTAGAATGGATTTATACTTTACCAGTTGGGGATTTAAATTTATAAACAATTTCTTTAAAAAATATTTTAATTGGTATGGATGGAACTTAGCATTATGCTAAGTGAAATAAGCCAGGTGGTGAAAGACAAACACCATATGATCTCACCTTTAACAGGAACCTAATCAACAAAACAAACAAACAAGCAAAATATAACCAAAGACACTGAAATAGAAAACAGGCTGACAGTGACCAGAGGGGAGAGGGAAGGGAATTTCAGGGGAAAAGGGGAAGGGTTTGCAGGAACTAGTATAAAGACACACAGACAAAAAACAAAGGCAGGGTGGAAATGAGAAGGAGGTGGGGAGGGCTGGGGGCATGGGCTGGGATGGGAGCAAAAGGCAGAAAACTGTACTTGAACAACAATTAAAATAAAATTAAATTTAAAAATACATTTTAATTGAATTTATTGGGGTGACATTTTAAATAAAATTATATAGGTTTCAGGGGTACAATTTAATACATCATTTGTATATTGTATTATGTGTTCACCACCCCAACTCAAGTCTTTTTCCATCACAATTTATGTAAACAATTTCTATAATAGACTTTCAGTTAGAAAAGATTAAAAAGTTTATTTAGCACTTTGAAATTGTTGTAGAAAATAATATTGTATTTTATACAAAACGTTTTTTAACAGATTTTATTTGTTTACTTTTAGAGAGAAGGGAAGGGAGGGAGAGAGAGAAAGAAACATCAATGTGCAAGAGATACATCAGTTGGTTGCCTCTAGCATGCTCCCAACTGGAAACCTGGCCCTCAACGCAGGCATGTGCCCTGACTGGGAATTAAACCAGAGACCTTTCGGTTCACAGGCCAGTGCTCAATCCTCTGAGCCACACCACCCAGGGCACAAAACATTTCTAAGTGATAAAAAACTGCCAAAATGCAGAGAAGAAAAGTAGTATTTGTAAAAATTCAATAGGTGATTTCCTATTTCTATTTTAACATTGCTTAGGGAATCTCTATGTCTGAAGTTGCTTTGCGTATGGGCTATAAAGGAGTGGCTTCTGACACTTTCTCTTTTTATGTCCACTAAACAATGCAGGACCCTAAAATAAAACATTACAAATACTGAATCTAGTGTATTGGCATAACCTCATTTCATATGAAAACATACAAATATTGTTAGTAATGTAATTGATATGAAATGTTAAGAGATTGGAGACAGCTCTTAAATATACATTTGCATTTTCAGTTTGCCGATACATTTCATAAAAGTACATTTTTATCTAGCGTTTGCTTTTCCGCAACAACCATTCTGTGTGTCCACCTGCTGTCTCTTATGGTGAGGTTAGGAATGGAGGGCTCTTCTCTGTTGCCCTGAACACTTGAGTAAAAGCCTTATGTGTTCAGGGTCAGGCTCTCACTTTAAATTCGTATTGACAGCTTTGGTTTGGGGCTTCTGTACTTACTTGAATTTTAATGGTGAGGTGTAACCAAATGCATTTGTTTCCTTAACTTTTCAATATCATTTCTAATCTTATTTAAGGTAAATCAGAGGACAACAATTTTAAAGCAATATTGCTTAAGTAGACCTGTTCTGAAAATTTGTCATGCTTTGACGTTTCCATGAGAATAAGCAGCCACTCTCTTAATAACATGGGTTCGTTCTTGGTTCCAGCACCTGCTTGTTCCTTGTATTAAACAACGGGATACACAAGCAAGACCTAAGAATAACATTTTAACTTTTCTTATCAAATGCAATTTTACCTAATAGAACAGTAAATAAAAGGTTAAGAGACTAACTTGTAAGTTTGCAGTGTAAATAATCAACAAATTTGATTACATTTAAAGTTTTCTTGTACTTTTTACATTTCACATAAATTAAGAGGAGAAAAAACATTTGTAGACTTTATAAAATGCTAACACACCATTTCTTGTTTTGATACTACATTAAGTCATATTTCCCTGTTGGGAAGTGGGAAAAGTTAGAGCAATATTCCAATAGGAATATCTGATAATGCAGTAACACTACTTTAAAAAAATCATTCCACCAATCATTAAAAAACGTTACTTACTTTACCGTATCTGCATGATGTTTAAAGTTAAAGCTCATTGTTTCAGATAGTAGGGAGACTTCTGTGCTGAGAATTTTCTGGCTTATTCATAAAAACATACTAGGCTGAAGAACAGGATAGCAGTGAGTGAGTAAAACAAACACAGAAACCCAGGAGAAAAGATGTGCCCTGAAGACCTGTGCTAATGGCAACGGAGGAAGCAGGGGGAGGGCTCCTCCTCTGGAATTTTCCCCTGATCTCCAACCTGTGTTAACATAAAAAGCTCACAGACAGACACACTTTTGAAATACTGAAATGCCTGCTTAAGCTCAGAGGTATACTGAGACCATTTTCCCCATTCATTGATCAGGACATCACTCACCTGTACACAAACATGGCATATGTTTGCAAAGACAATAGCTGTTGACATCTCTGAATTATATAGAGCACTATACAAGGGGCATACAAATGGGACCTGCTGTTTGTTTTAATAACTGTTGGAAATGCTTTAGTTTGGTTCTCAACTCGTTATAAAACAGACTTGCTGTTTTATAGCCCAATTTTACAGCAATTTCTGGCTGGACAGCTTGTAAACATCATATAGACAAAGTAGTTGATTCTGAAAAGAGGGTTACCTAGTTTCACTGCTCTGAAATGATTGGCATCTTTGCTCTCTACCTCCATGTACAATGACATAAAAAAAATGTTGAGAACTTCCTTCTAAAGATGAAAAGCTTTTTTTGTTGTGGATCTCTTCCTGTGTATATCTTTTTAAACAGAAGTACTCTCAAAAATGTTTTTGATAATGTAACATAATATACCTGGAAATAAATTTTATTTAAAAATTCATAAAAATAATGTATTCATTAAATTTTTTTCCTTGATTCTAAATTACACTCTATCTCCCTCCTTCCCAAAGAGTAATAGGTGATGTAGCTTATTTATCAGTAAAGTTCCTGGTCCATTTGTATACTTTAATATGTGCAGGAGACTTTGGTTTTCTTGTTAGTGAAAGATGGAGTGTTTGGATGGGAAAGTGATACACAGTCTGGTGGGCATTGGAGGAGACACGTAGGAATGGATCCGTAAACCTGGTTAGTGGGTGCTACTCTGCTTCACACCAAAAGATGGTGACTCTTGAAGATTTAAGAGTTGTAGAAGTGGGTGTATGCTTATAAAACAATGTTTTCCCTTGTTTGACTGAGTTTATGCATTTTGGAGAAGAATCCCACAGGGTGATGATATACATATTTAAAAGTCTCTTCAAACATTAATCTCTTTTTCTGTAAAATGCAACGATATAAGGATCTTCCTCATAGGTCTGCTGTGAAAATTCAACAAGGCAATAAAGTAAGGTGCTCAGCATAGGACTTGATGTCTAGCAAGCCTTTGACAGATGTTAGGTATACACAGAATCAGATTCTGGTTTCTCCTACATTCAGACTGCTGGCAAAGATGAACAAAATGTATGTTTTGAGTCAGCTAAAGTTTTAGCAGGCATATATTAGAGGTTTCTAAAATCTAATCCTCACTCTCAGTATTTATTTGGGGAGAGTCAGAAACTTAATGGTTAAGTCTCCTCAAGAAGAACTTGTTCCCCCTAGGACCAAAGGAAGGGAAATCCAAAATTTAAGGCTCAGCCTCAAATATACCCTTCCCTATAAAGAGGGATATTTTCAGAATTCAAAGATCATATTTAGAAAGATTAGAATTGACAGTCCAGTGGGAAATGAGAGGAGTAGAGTTTAGTTGACATAAGTATGTTAAGCAAATTGAATTTTATCTTGTGGATCATAGGGAAGAAAATGATGTATTAAAAATAGAGATCATATTCACTTATAAGATAGAGACATAGTCAGAAACACTTTGCTTTCTCAAATAACCAAAAGAAGGATAACAACCAATTTAAAAACAAAGAGCAACCAGAACTGCCAGAAAATCATTTGCATGGAGTCCAACAACCAAGGAGTGAAAGAAACATTCATCCAGACTGGTAAGAGGGGCAGATATGGACAGCCGGGGTGGAGAGGATGCACAGCAAGGCAAGGTAGTGGATGGCCGGGGTGACCCCACAATCACCCACAGATAAACCCGTAGGAACAATGGGGGATTGAGATAAATCAGCAAAACCAAGGGTTTCAGCATGGGGAAACTAAAGACTCAAAACCCCTGGCTGTAAAAAATCTGTGGGAGTTGTGGGGGTGGGGAAAACTCCCAGTCTCACACAAGAGTCTGTTGGAGAGGACTAAAACATACACAAACCCACCCTCCTGTGAGTCAGCACCTGAAAGGTCACAGTATACTTGTGGGAAGCAAGGGAAGTGATGGAAAGTGGGATGAGAGCCAAGCAAGCAGCATTGTTCCCTCTCTGACCCCTTCCCCCAGACAGCACCACAAAGCAGCAAAGAGGGTTGCCCCTCCCTGGCAAATACCTAAGACTTGGCCCCTTACTACATAACAGGTGTGCTGAGACAAAGAAATACAGCCCAAATAAAAGAACAGATGAAAACTCCAGAAAAAGAACTAAGTGGCAAGGAGATCAGACAACCTATCTGATACAGAGTTCAAAACACTGGTAATCAGGATGCTCACAGAATTAATTGAGCTTGGTTGCAAAATGAAGGCTACACAAAGTGAAATAAAGGAAAATATACAGGGAATCAACAGTGAAGGGAAGGAAACCAGGACTCAAATCAATGATTTGGAACAAAAGGAAGAAATAAATATCCAGCTGGAACACAATGAAGAAACAAGAATTAAAAAAAATGAGGAGAGGCTTAAGAACCTCTTGGACAACTTCAAATGCTCCAACATCTGAATCATAGAGGTGCCAGAAGGAGAAGAGAAAGAGCAAGAAATTGAAAACTTAGTTGAACAAATAATGAAGGAAAACTTCTTCAGTCTGGCAAAGGAAATAGATTTCCAGGAAGTCCAGAAAGCTCAGAGAGTCCCAGAGAAGTTGGACCCAAGGAAGAACACACCAAGACACATTATAATTAAGTTACCCAAGATTAAAGATAAGGAGAGAATCTTAAAAGCAGCAAGAGGAAAGGACTTCACATAGGACTGCCCATAAGGCTATCAGATGATTTCTCAAAAGAAACCTCGCAGGTAAGAAGGGGCTGGAAAGAAGTATTCCAAGTCATGAAAGGCAAGGACCTACATCTAAGATTACTCTATCCAGCAAAGCTATCATTTGGAATGGAAGGGCAGATAAAATACTTCCCAGATAAGGTCAAGTTAAAGGAGTTCATCATCACCAAGGCCTTATTATATGAAATGTTAAAGGGACTTATCTAAGAAAAAGAAGATCAAAAACATGAACAGTAAAATGACAACAAACTCACAACTATCAACAATTGAACATAAAAAACAAAAACTAATCAAACAACTAGAACAGGAACAGAATCATAGAAATGGAGATCTTACGGAGGGTTGTCAGTGGGGAAAGGGAAGGAGAGAATGAGGGGAAAAGGTACAGGGAATAAGAAGCATAGTAGGTAGGCACAAAATAGACAGGGGGAGGTTAAGAATAGTATAGGAAATGGAGAAGCCAAAGAACTTATACGTACAACCCATGGACATGATCTAAGGGACAGGCAACACTGGTGGGAGTGGGTGGGGGTGCAGGGCAGAGGAGGATAAAAGGGAGAAAGAAATGGGACAACTGTAATAGCATAATCAATAAAATATACTTAAAAAGAGTGATTAGAATTGATTGTGAAATTATCTATTCTTTTAATTCTTGGATTTAACTTTTTCTCTAAATAACCATGATTTATACATTTGCTGATGATTATAT
>CM052539.1:156876136-156902670 GCA_028533065.1 Trachops cirrhosus
TGGATCTTATGATTTAATGAAGGACTAAGGAAACTGAAACAATGGTTCTTGACTTGGCATGTATTTCAGACTCATTTGAGTTATTTGTTTGTTTTTGGCACACATATAGATGCTCTTCCTCCTAAGGATTCTTATTCCTTAGGTTTGGAATAAAGAGAGGCTGTACATTTTAAAAAAGTTTTACAGATGCTTCTAATGCAGTTCTTTGTTTGAGAACCATCAAATTAGAAATAGCTTAGAGGAGAAAGTTAAGTGGGATATAATGATTGTCTATAAATGCAAAGATGTCACAGTTTCTACTTACTGAATTCTCTGGAAAACCAGTCAGCCAATTACCACCTGGAGTCTTTATTTCCAAAATTAATAGCTAACCAGCTGTGGCTGAAGGAAATGCCTTTTAGGTAACCATCAGCAGAGTGGGCTGGCCAGGATAGATATTGCTGGCAGAGAATTATTGTGTTTCTTTTCCTTTGTATCTACAACCAGAAGCTGATATGGATTTTCTTATCTCATTTTCACTCCCTCCTTCAAACACTCATCTTGTACTGTACCAGAAGTGGCCCAGGTCTTGGTGGGTGAGGCAGATCTGGACTAGGACTGAAACTTGGATGGGTCTAGACCTTAGATTGTATGTGGTTCATAATTTAGTGAAAATTTCACTAAATATTAAATATTTAGTGAAAATATTCAGTAAGTCTTGATTAAAGTCTTTATTCAGTAACTCTCTCCATCTCTTTTTCTCTCCTCCCCTGCCCTCTCCTCTACTCTCCTCTCCTCTCCTCTCCTCTCTAATCGTTGTTTCAGCATCAGTTTTGCAAACAGACTTTACTCATCTGGAAGAAGTTGTTATTCTTCTGTCCTATAATCTTGGCTATCCCCACTTTGGGGATATGGAGATGAGAACAGGGAGGCAGGTATCTTTATCTTTTTTATGTTTGCCTGAAACAGACTAATAAATAGGCCATTCCCACCATTCCTTTGTCTTATTTCAGTATTGGTATACAAGATTAAAAAAATAGTCCATTAATTAATTCCTCAAGCTATAAAACTGGCTTCCTGCTCTTACCTATAAGAAAGGTACTGATAGCAGTTTTTCCCATCTCTGGATGAATGTAAGTCATAATGGGTAACTCTCTCAGGCATGTTTTCATGTTAAGCCTCTCATTTAAAAAAAATATACCTTAGTCATTTTAGAAGAAACTTTAAACTTGGTAGACTGAGGTGGGCCAGGATGAATGTGGGGTACCTTCTAGAACCTACAGTTGTCTCAGGGCTCCTACATTCACGGCAAGGATGGAAGCACTGCCAAGCCCTAAAGATGGCATCTCACAGAGCAGAGCAGACTCCTCCATGAAATCCCTGTCACCTCTGAGCTCCTCCTGGCTGTGACTACACATTAAAAGGCCCTTAAATGCATGCTAATGACTTTAATCTACAACTAGCCACCAGCCACTAGCTACATTTCTCTATTGACATCCTCACCCTGATAAATTTATCACATTACTTCCAGACGTTTGACAGAGACCTTTTGGATCAGTGAGGTCATAGTGCATAGTGATTTCAGGTTTTGAGCTTGGAGTCAGAGGAAACTAGGTTTTGAATCCCAACCCTTACCCCATTAGAATAACCTAGGATAAGTTACTTAACTTCTCTGATCTCACATTCCTAACTTATGAAAATGAGATGATGATGTTCAACTTCCAAAGAAAGAGAGAATATCTATTATGTACCTGCTTGTCTATCTTAATATCTATTAAGCAGCAAATAAATGATGGCTAATATTTTGATGGTCACCTTACTACCCAATAGTCGCTTGTTCCCTCTCTTCTCATCAGCTAAGCCAAAGCATTAAAAACCATAGTAATAAAAATTAAAATAGCTCCTGATATTAATTCCAATTTCACTTCATGTTTACTAGAGCGATAAATTTATAAGGCATCATCTGGCATATCATAAATGCTATGAAAAAATCCAACTCTGTGAGATTGTCATGGAAAAGATAACTGAGGAAGGGTTTAAGCTGGAAGCATTTTATAGCAGCTTCATCCCAGGGCATTCTGGATGGAATGAGGGCTGCCTCAGGCCACTGGCTTCTCAGGTATTCATTAATCCTGAAGGAAGCTTCAGGTTGAGGTCATTACTGCCTAATTACAGTTTGTGATTACAGGCACATTCTTTAGTGACCTTATTCTGTGTGCTGGCCTGCTTGCTCACCAGAGAGTCTGTGCAGCTGGAAATTTTGGCTGCCTAGAAAGTATAAATGGAGTTTTTTTTTCAGCTTGAATTGAAAACCGTTTTTGCTGAAATGTCACATTTTTCCTTTCATCTGGATATGGTTAATCATGGTGCTTGCTTTTATATACATTTTCCATAAGCTCTACTTTTTGAGATGTGCCTGGACTTATCAAAATGCTGACTTAAAGCTGAGCTTTGAGAAGTGCTCTTCTGTCAGTATTTACTCTTTGGCATCACAAGAGATTTTCTTATGATCACTTTAGTGTATTTGAACCAGGAGTCTTGGGACCATCCAAGACTATGCAGACACCGGTAGAAACTTTAATTCCATGCCTACTCTAAGAATAATGTTCCAAAATCATAGGAAAGGACTCCTGATCTAGTAGAAAAGAGTACTTGGGTAAGAAACGAAAAATCTGGCTGGATTCTGTGCTTAGTTGCAACTGAGTCCTAAGCAAAATAGTTTCATTCGCTTGTTCGTGCTACAAATAATTAGTGAGTGCTTTCTGTGGGCTGCACATCAGGGAAGGTATTGTGGGTACTGAAGTCACTGAAGTCTGGTGTAGTAGTTTCCCTTTCATCATTGTGTCTGCAATACTGTCCTCCATGTATGACAATATGTAAATGAATGAGTGTAGGTGAGCTCCAGTTATATTTATGGACAATGAAATTTGAATTTCTTATAATTTTTTGCATATCATGAGATATGACTTTTCTTCTGAGTCTCAATTTGGCCTATGGTTGCAGTTTACCAACCCTTGATTTGGTAGAATTTTTTTTGTTTTATGAAAGTATATGGAAATTTGGGGTGTTTGGGTCTTTCCCAAGGAAATGATAACTTCTATGCTGGGATCAGAAGTATGAGAAAGACTGAGTCTTTGAGTCCACAGAAAAGAGCAGGTGCAAACACACATAGGCAATACAGTAAATACTGTAAATGTATGACTGAAATACAGACTGTATGACGGGAAGCAGTGATATATGTGGAATCTGCTTAGGTAAGCAGGGGTCATATTATGAATAGCTTTATATACTGTTTAAGGATTTTGGAGCAATAGGAATCCTTTGGAAGGTTTTTAGTAAACAACAGGTAGAAGATTAAATTAATGGTTGAAAATATCTCTGTGGATAGATGCACATGGAAGATGAAATAGACATGGCTGTGCCCCAATATGACTTTATTTGCAAAAACAAGTGGTAGGTCAGATTTTGCCTGTGGGCCATATTTTACTGAAACCTACTGTAGACAGACAACCTGACTGAGATCTGGTTCAATAAGTAAATTTATGGGGGGCAAATTACTAAAGTCCTTTACTACCCTTGCTGTACCCTTCTAGTTTCTTCAAGGAGAAGTCCATTAAGTCCATAGATATAAACGAAGAGTGGAAACACTTTCATTTACTATGTTGGAAGAAAACAGTAACTCTGGGAAGATGTTCAGACAACAGCCAATTTATCTTACTGCACTGAATGCTAATACCAAATGGCCCCAGGGACTGGTTCTTCTGTAGGGTACTTTGCCCCATCTCTAGTTCTAATGTCAGCTTTCCTTCACTTTCCAATCTTGATTTTTCTCCATGACACTGGCCATATTTACCTGAGTTATAAGATGACCAGCTAACTAACTTAAAATCTAGCCTTAGTCTTCAAATTTCAGTGACTTTAAATTCCAGTAGAGAATGGCAAAGACTGTGTGTCAAATTATTCACTAATTTTGGGTCAAGAAAGAACAATGTCTCAAGTGGTGAGATTTTGAAGATTACCTAGAATGCAAATGTATATAAAAAACAAAGTGACAAAAATGATAGGCCCAAGTGAGACCATTGACAAAGATGAATATGAACAAACTTCATAGGAGTAAAAACCTTTTCACCAAAGGATTCGGCACATAATATCCAACGTAGAGAGTTTTGGGTATAGAAAAAGAAATAAGATATTTGAAAAGTCATGAACTCACTGGTATGTTTGACATTCTGAAAAATTTTTGTGCTTGCATTCCTTTTAAAAAAAGAAAAAAATCAAGGATCTCCTCAAAAGGACATTAGCATATGTAATATGAGGCGGGAAGACCCTAGAACTGGGGGTCGATAAGACCAGTGTTACAGCCAAACATCTGCAATTAGCATCTGTTTGACTGTGATCAGTGTTATGATGTTCTGTGAAATGAGGAAATAGAGGATGTCACTATCTTCCCTCCACATTTGCTCCCTACTTCTGCCAGTTTATTACCCCAGAGATGATCTGGACTTTAGTAAAGCTAACTTTTCCCAACATTAATCAATGTGCACACTGATAACATTGCATTAGTACAACTAATCTCTCACTTCAAATTAATAATACATATGTGGATTGAAGGACTCATACATATAGATAAAAATTCTTCCAAAATTGATATGTAGATTTTAATCCCACGCAAAATTCTAACAGGCAAGTTCTACTTCTACTTAGATTGCTGAAAGCTGCAAAAGAATGTTGCTCCCATTCTAATACCAAAAAACAGTGAGAAAAAAACAGGTAGTCCACAAGTTTATAACTGATCTCAAAGCCATCAGAGTGATGAGGCCACAAGACAATGTAGAAACCTTAATTCTGAAAAGTGATAGATCCGTGGTCTGGAGAAAGGCAGACACTGACCTCTTGAACTTCAGCAAAGCACAGGAAGAATATGTGGCTGCCATAGAAGCAGGTAAGAAAAAAAATTAGTAAATATTGTAAATACTTGTTTTTTATTGTATTTTTCCATTACCATTTAGTCCCTTGATACCCTCCTCCCCTCCACAGTAACCACACTGTTGTGCATGTCTGTGGCCCATTTTCTTTTTTTCTCACTCCCTCCTTTAGAAAAACTGAGAGATCCAGACACAAGGATGGTTAGCCCTCCCTCCCAGACTTTTCCAGGGGCCACATGTGCTCACAGAGCAGGATTGAAGGCAGGGCAAGAGACTAGAACATCCTCCCCACTCCCTCTCCTATGGTAGGATAGATGTACAAGAGGGTGATTGGATGCCACTTGGTGATAGGCAAAATACACTGCTCACTTTGCCAGCTCCTTCTCCTATATTAAAAAAAAAGCCTTAAGCCACTTGGAGACGACAGTGAACACTTACCACCAGGGATGCTGATGGAAAGGCAGGAAAATTTCTTTGTCCAGGAATCCTGCACCAGTACAAAGCAGAGATTTGCTACCACCTGTGGAGGGTTAGAAAATTATCTTTTGCCCAAGACTTGACAGATATTTTTCTAAAAAATGAGAAGTTTGGCTGCTATGGGAGAGAGAAACAGAAGGGAGGCTGAAAATACCTCACTAGCAAGGCCTCTGCAAATGAGCCTTGCCTGAGCCTGAGGTTGGACCAGGAGAACCAAGAACTCTCCCCACCCCCACCATTAACCTGGCATCAAGCAACAAGCAGAAGGCAGCCCACTGATGGGTAAGAATGTAGAGACACGCCTTCTGTGATTCAGGTGTAGCACTGCTCCTTCACTAAACAGAAGATAATAGCAGCCCAACACTGAAGGTATGTGAATCTTATAATGCACTAAGGATAATGACAACAGAAAAGCCACACCTAATCCCGTTACTGGTTAGTTTATTGCAACCTGCCCTCCACTTAATGGCCTGAGAAAAGAAGAGTCATGACCCTTTGTGGGAATAAAGACTATTTGCCTCAGCCTCTACTGTTCTATGACATATGATGTTCAACCTTCAATCAAAAATTGCATAATACACAAAAACCATGAAAAAGTGTCTCATTGAAGAAGATAAAGCAATGTACAGAACTAGACATAAATGATACAATTAGAACAATTACATAGGAGTTTAAAATTATGTTTAAAAGATTTTATTTATTTATTTTTAGAGAGGGGGAAATGAGGGAGACAGAGAGGTAGAGAACATCAATGTGTGAGAGATACATTGATGGGTTGCCTCTCACATGTCCCCAACTGTGGACCTGGCCCACAACCCAGGCATGTGCCCTGGCTGGGAATTGAACCTGTGACCTTTCAGTTCACAGGCCAGCACTCAATGAGTATTGAGCCACAATAGCCAGGGCTAAAATTATTTTTATTAATGTTAAAATACATAGTTAAAAAGATGGACAACGTGATAAAGATGATAAAAAAATCATCACGTGATAAAAAGATGGATACGTGAGCAGATGGGGACTTTCATCAGAGATATAAAAATTATTTTAAAAGACAAATTAAAATATTGAAAATTAAGAAAAATGATTTATCAGAGATGATGATTACCTTCAGTGGTCTGACTAGCAGACTGTAGGCAGCTGAGGAAAAAAATGAGTACATATGGAGGTAGGTTAATAGAAATTATCCAAAATAAAATGCAAAGAGACTAAAAGAGCTAAAAAATAGCCACATAACATTCAAGAGCTGATGGTCTATAACAAATGGTCTAAAATAGAAATAATTGATGTCCCAGAGAGGAAAAGAGATAGAAGGAGGTGGAATAAATGTTTGAATAAAATAATGGCTGAGAATGTTTCAAAATTAATCACACTAATAAACAACAGATATATGAAGCTCAGAAAATGCCACACAATATATAACATAAACATATCTGTATACAGTGTGGGGCACAAGTAGGTTTCCAGTTGTGAGTGTGCAAAACACAGAGTTTATTTTTGTAGTATTTATTAATTATTGTATTATTTTCTATAAAAATTCACTGTAAACCTACTTTTGCCCCACCTTGTATCACAGGCAAAATTTTGAAAACCAAAACAAAGGAGAGATTCTGAAAGGCAGTGGAAGAGAAGGAAAACGATACAAAGAGAGGAACAAAGATCAGAATTATAGCAGACCTCACACTGGAAACTATTCAAAGCAAAAGATAATAGAATGACATATTTAAAGTGTTTACAGTAAAAATATGTCAACCTAAAGTTATGTACCCAGTGGGAAGATGTATTTCAAAACAGAAGGCAAAATAAAAATTTCTTCCCAAACAAATAACAGAGAGAATTTACTACCAACAGAAGACCTTCCCCACAAGAAATATTAAAGCAAGTCCTTCAGACTGAGGACAAAATATACCAAATGGAAAGCTAAATCTAAACTAAAAAATAAAAAAGCATAGGAAATGGTAACAACAAGGGTAAATATAAGACTTTCAAATCACTTTAAAAGACTGTTTAAAGCAAAGATAGTAATAATAGATGGTGGGGTCTATAATCTTTATAGAAATAAAATCTGTGACAAAAATAGCAAAAGGACAGGAAAAATGGAAATAAGATTTTACAGCATTATGAAGTGGTATATGATCATTTAAGTATACATTATATTATAAGGATAAATATGCTAAACAATAGAGAAGTCACTAAAAATAAAATAATTTTATATGTGGGATATAAAACTGGAATGAGCAAATGAACAAACAAGAAAAACAAACAAATAGTCATGGTCACAGACAGCAATATGGAGGTTACCAAAGGGAAGGGGGAGGGGTGGTAGGCAAGGCAAAGGGGTCAAATGTATGGTGATGGAGGATAATTTGACTTTGCATGTAATATATAGATCATGTACCACAGAAATGTACACTAGAAACCTATGTAGTCTTTTAACTAGTGTCACCCTAATACATCAATAAAAAGAAAAAATATTTAAAAGTAAGCCAATAGTGGGAAATGATATCATAAAATTACTCAGTTCAAAACTGGTAGGAAAGAAAAAATTGCAATAATATATAGGACTACTTAGAAAACAATGATCAAGATGGAATATTTTAATCAGACCATATCAATATTTACTTTAAATATTTATGTTTACTGAAAAAAATAAAAGGAAAAGATTTTCATATTGGTTAAAAAATTAAGGCTCACCTACATACTGTCTACAAGTAACACATTTTTCATATAAAGACACAGATATGTTAAAAGTTATGCCCTCACTGGTGTGGCTCAGTGGAGTGAGTGCCAGCCTGTGAACCAAAGGGTCAAGGGTTCGGTTCCCAGTCAGGGCACATGCCTGTGTTCGGGGCAGGTCCCAAGTAGGGGGCATGAGAGAGGCAACTACACATTGATGTTTCTCTCCCTCTCTTTCTCCCTCCCTTCCCCTTTCTCTAAAAATAAAATATTTTTAAAAAGTTAAATGATAGGTCATATTCTATGCAATCACTAATTACTAGAAAACTGTGATCCTATTAATACCTAGTAAACTTCAAACCTAAGAATGTAACCAGGGATAAAGAGAGAAATTGCACAATGATAAAGGACACAATTCATCAAGAAAACATAATCTTAAATATTTATGCACCCAGTTGTAGACTTTCAAATATATTTTAGAACTTGCTAGAACTCTCAAAATAGAAATAGACAAATCTATAAAGTTAGTTGAAGATGTCTACAGTCCTCTGTCAGTAATTAATAGAAAAATTGACAGAAAATTTTTAGTAAGTATCAAAAATCTTTAGTAAGGCTATAGAAGAGCTTCATAACATCACCAACCACTTGACTTAATTGACATTTACATAACAATTTATTGAACGACTTCAAAGCACACATTCCTTGCAAGCAAATATAAAGCATTTACCAAGGTAGAGCACACTCTTGAGTATTAAAGTACAATAAATCTCAATAATAGGTGTATGCTAGAAATAACAGAATGATGTATAGAAAATCCTCATAGATTTGGAAATTAAATCACATATTTTAAACATCTTTTGTATCTGAGACGAAATCTTGAGATATTAAAATCGTTTTTTAATTTAAGAAAAATCAAAGCAGTTTATGGTTTGCAGCTAATGCATGTGTTTATAGGGACATTTATAGCATCAAATATTTATATTGGAAAAGAAGAAAAGATTTGAACTCAATCATCTAAGGCTCCACCTTAAGTTAATAGCAATCTTCCACAATCCACTTCCCATTTTTAAGCAGAAATGTGCCACAGTATACTCTAGATTGGTAGGTACTGATATGTATCACCTATCAGTGCACCAAGAATTGCCAGCTAAGAAATATTTAGTGTAACATGGACTTGAAAGCATTGCTCACCTCAGAGCCCACACATGTTTGGGTAACTGGGTATCAGCAGACCTGAAGAGGAAGCTCTCTTGATAATCCAAGAAGACCTCGGTTTCAATTTACTTTGGGGAATTGAACCCTGATTAGAAGTACCGGAAAATTAGAGTGGAGCTGATTGTTCTAATAATGTGGGAGAAGTAAAATAAAAACAGGTTTAAGGTGTTTAAACACATTAGTAGTGATTTCTCATGCATGACTAGCTTTGCTGCCAATAATGTTAAGCAAAGCTTTGTACTTTCTCAGAAAATCATAAAAAATAAACAGAAAAATTGCTTGGCAACTTACACACATAACTGTGATTTGTTCTGAAATGAATTCCTGACTGAGATTACCAGCCCTATTTTTGTGTTTGTGCCTAGGGTGGAAGCTGAACGTGTGACGTCGTAGCTCTCGCTGGCGGAGGCAAACACAGCAGCAAATCCCGCGGCTGACGCCTGCAGGTAACAGCGCTAATAGTCCCCGTCCTTTCATCTACAGTGTCACTCCTCCTGGGGTTTTAACTTTCTGATTGGGATTCTGCAATGTTTGTGTACACAAAATTACTTTTTTTAAATCTAAACAACTGCCTCAACACAAAGCAGAAACATTAATAATATTTAAATAATGTTTAGGCCCTCTCAGGGGATACTTCTGGGCTTTAAATTTAGAGTTGAGAATTTTCCTGAAGATGATCTGAAATAACGTTTGTAAGTTTTTCTAAGAAAATTTATACCCAAACAATACTCAGTGAGGTCTGGCACAAATAATATGAATGTGACAGGTGAATAATAGGAATTAAATATCTAAGTCAGAGATGTTTACTCTGATTTTAATTGTTTAAATAACATTTATTGACCGTTCTGATTATAAAAAATAATACTGTTCTGTATAAAATTTTTAAAAACTTAAAAAACATTGTTTATTATTTCACCTTGAAAACTGTTAACAGCCTGTGTAAAGCCTTACCTTTTTATATATACACATATACATATATACACACATACATATATATGTTTAAACTGGATTTCATCTGATTTTTTAACTTAATTATGTGTTTTGAGAAATTTTCCTTGCCATTACATTTTCTGTAAAATGTGATTTTAACAGGGACATAGTGTGGTAAAATATGTGTATAGTAATACACTAATGACTGATATTTCAATTTTTTGAAACTTTCACCATGTTCTATGGATATTCTTGCATACAAATCTTTTTGTACACATCTGATAATTTTATTAAAACAACTTCTTACAAATAGAAATACAACACAAAAAATCACAACTTTTGAGCTCTTGAAACATCAAATTACCCATCAGAATGGTAGTAAGTATATGAGGATGTCTATTTCACAGCATTTGCCACTACTGAGAACTGTGCATTTAATGATCTTTCCCAACTTCACAGACAAATAAATGGTATTTCATTGTGCTTTTAGCATTATTTACCACTTTGCATTACTGACAAGTTAGATATCTCTTAAAACTTTTTTTTGGGTATTTGTATAAGGTTTTCTTTAGCAAGTTATTATTATCTTATATACTTTGCTTATAGTTATATTGGGTTATTTTTCTTTTTCTTAATATTAGTGAGAACTCTTTCAATATAAAGTTGTTATGTCGTTTGTCTGCCATATTATCTTCTGATTTTTTTCACCCTGTTCCCAAATCAAAACCATACTTGTTAGGTCTTTGTATTTTGAGTTTTGGCTAGATGGTAGGATCTTTATGCGGCACTGTTCCCACTCTGTATGGAAGTGAATTGTGAATGGTGAACACCATTAAATCATCTTCTTTGTGAATGGCACCTTAATATGCTGAAAGTAATGTGAGGTCATGTTTCTTTCCACATGAATATATCTAGATACTGAAACAGCTTAATAGACTCCTGCACCCTTTAGTTATTGTTGAGGTTCATCAAATGGAATTTGCCAAAAAAATTATGGCTTTTAACCAAAACCAAAATTTCCTGCCTCTGATTTCTTGTAATTGCAAAGTTATTTACCTTCTGTCTTATAACTTGCAAACTCAAGTCCCCAAAGTGAAAGAAGCTCTATATTTTGTCCTCTTCTATTAACTAATTAATATCTTACTGTTTTTGTGATTCCTTTGCCTTCAGCAGGGTTTGCAAGACATTGCACATTCCATGGACTTCTGTGAATGCTCCTTTAGTTCTCAAGGAGGCTAACACTGTTAGTCATTTTAAATTTTAATTAAAATATTCAGAAAGAATAAAAAGCCTATGAAATATTCTGGGTAGTTTGTGGCTAATATTTCTTGAAGTAAGCACTTGTTTTACCTTCCCATTAGCTGGAACACCTGTGAGCTTGCTTTTTTAACCTGTGATAATGCTCTTGTTGCTCACTCAGCTTTAAGTGCCTTCCAGGGACTTAAATCATCTTAGAAAACCATGTCTATTTTATTCCTTAAAATTTTAGTCATGCCTCTGTCCCCCTAAAACTTCTAGAATATAAGAGATGATGTCTGTTTCTTTTCTCTTTGTTTCAATAATTGTGTAAGTCAGACTTTTCAAGATGTCTTTTAACAAAACTTTTCTATTTGTAATTTTTCTATTAAATTTTCTGTTGCAATGAAATTTTACTATTCACATAGTCAAATCAATCATATAAACTGAAGTACAAATCATGGAAATACATTATTCTTCTTTACAGTTCCTTCTTCTTTTGGAGGTTTTATTTATTTATTTTTAGAGAGAGGGAAAGGGAGGGAGAAAGAGAGGGAGAGAAACATCAATTGGTTGCGTCTTGCATGTCCCCAACCCTGGACCTGGCCTGCAACTCAGGTGTGTGCGTTGACCAGGAATTGAACTGGCGACCTTTTGGTTTGCAGGAGGATACCCAACCCACTGAGCCACACCAGTCAGGGCTCCTTCTTTTGACTTTTCTATAGTTACTTTTTTTTTTGCTGAAAACATCTTTATTAACTTCAAGATCACATATATGTTTACATAAATTTTCTTTCCTTTTGGAATATGCATGGGGTATGATATTTATCTAATTTAACTTTTCCCAAATACCCAGTTTTTTATACAGCTTTTATTGTATACCATTTTTTGTGTACTAGCCCTTTTTTACATTCTTTGTGTTTGTGACTTGTCCTAGTACTGCACTGTTTTACTTATTTTTTAAGAATATATTCAGACAGCTGTGTAGGCCATTCTCCATTTGCTATTATTCTCTTTTCAAAAGTATTGTTTGTTTTGTCTGTTCTTCCGTACTAATTTAAAGATAATTTTGTTAAGTACAGAAATAATTCCACACAGCTTTTCAAAAGGATGTGTAAGCTTCTGGTGAACTCTCACATATGAAACAGCCTTCAGTAAATATTGATGAGTGAGAAAACAAGAAGAACCATGTCTAGTAAATTACCTTTGATGTTACAAATGAGTAAATTTGTATTTAATTGCATATGCAAAGGATTTCTCTGGAAGGACACCTAAGAAAGAGTTCTTAGTTTTAGGTTTTGAGGACAGGAGTAGGTAGAAGATTTACTTTTCATGAAATATTCTTTTGTATTTTTGAATTTTGTAACATGCGTACCTATTGAATAAAACAAATTAAAAGTCTTCAATGATCAAATAGCCCTGTAGGGAGGTTTTAAATTATCCTGAGGCTTTCATATGCAGAGAATTAAAGCTGGCAAAATAAAGCTACTGCTCCAAATTACCAGCACACCCTCAACTAACCAGAGAGCTCTTCTGTGCCTCAAGGAGGGGAAAGCAGAGAACCTACAAGAAGACTGTGTCCAGGAAGCACATTTTTTTTTAACTGCTTCCTAGATTTTGTGTAAGTCATCTTGAATAGAAGATTTTTAGTTAAAATAGCATTCAATTTCTGAATGCAGCTTGTATCTTTACAAGGTAGTTGAGGGTAGAACACTAATTTATGGAGTCTGGGAAAAGTTGTGAAGACCCAGTGTAAAGAAGGTAAGTGGCTGAGGGGATGAAGGAACCCAGTATAATCTATACAATAATATTTGGCGGGAAAATTATGCAGTGCCCTGAGCTATTGCTGTGCACTGGTATGTAATAATGACACATAGAAAGTGTCACCTTCCTGCAAAAGTAAGAAAATGTACTGGCACGGGGCTTTAATACTTCTTATCTTATATCAGAGGACAGAAAGGAGGCTCCCGTGGAGAACATTCAGAAACCATGTATCCTGCTCAGATTAGAGGGACAAGGCTGATTGTCCCTCTGATTGTCCCAATTCACAGATTGTATTTGGAGTAAAGCAATGCTTTTCTTTTCTTTTTTCTTTCTTTTTTTTTGATTTAAACTTTATTGTATCTTTTTCCATTAGCATTTAGTCTCCTTATATCCCATTTCCTCCAGCAATCACCACACTGTTGTCCATGTCCATGACATTTCTCCTTTTTGCTCAATCACTCCAACCCCTCCCTTCCCCTCTCCTGCCCCAATAGCTGTCATCTGCTCTCCATCTATGAGTCTGTCTCTGTTTTGCTTGTTAGTTCAGTTTGTTCATTAGATGCCATATATGAGTGAAATCATGTTATATTTGTCTTTCTCTGACTGGCTTATTTCACTTAGCATATTGTCCTCCAGGTTCATCCATGCTGTCAAAAAGGGTAAAATTTTCTTCTTTTTTATGACTGAGTAGAATTCCAATGTGTAAATGTCCCATAGTTGTTTTATCTACTCATCTCTTCATGGACACTTGGGTTGCTTCTATATCTTGCCAATTGTAAATAATGCTGCAGTGAACATAGGGATACTCATGTTTTTTCAAATTAGTGTTTTGGGTTCCTTTGGATATATTCCCAGAAGTGGAATTGCTGGGTCAAAAGGCAGATCCATTTTTATTTTTTTGCGGTATCACTATACTGCTTTCCACAGTGACTGCAACAATCTACATTCCAACCAATAGTGCAAAAGGGTTCCCATTTGTCCACATCCTCACCAACACTTGTTGTTTGTTGATTTATTGATGATAGCCATTCTGACAGAGCGAGATGGTATCTCATTGTGGTTTTAATTTGTATTTCTCTGATGATTATTGACACTGAGCATCTTTTCATATGTCTATTGGCTATGTGTATGTTTTCTTTGGAGAAGTATCTATTCGGGTCCTTCGACCACTTTTTAAATTGGCTTGTTTGGTTTTTTTTTGGTGTTGAGTTCTGTAAGTACTTTATAAATTTTGGATGTTACCCCCTTATCAAATGTATTATTGGCAAATATGTTCTCCCATTCTTGGATTGTCTTTTTATTTGTTGATGATTTCCTTCACTGTTAAAAAACTTTTTAGTTTGATGAAGTCCCTTTTGTTTATTTTTGCTTTTGTTTCCCTTTCTGGGGAGATATATATGACAAAAAATTTCTATGAGTAATGCCCAAGATTTTGCTGCCTATATTTTCTTCTAGGATTTTTATGATTTCAGGTCTAATATTTAAGTCTTTGATCCATTTTGAATTTATTCTTATGTGTGGTGAAAGGAGGTGGTCTAGTTTAATTTTTCTGCATGTTTCTTTGCAATTTTCCCTACACCATTTATTGAATAAACTATCTTTATTGTATGTGCGTGCTTCCTCTGTTGAATATTAATTGACTATAAAGTTGTGTGTTTATTTCTGGGCTCTCTATTCTGTTCCATTGATCTTTTTTTTTTTATGCCAGTATCAGGCTGTTTTGATTACTATGAAACTATAATATAGTTGGATGTTAGGTAGCATGATTCATCCAACTTTGTTCTTCTTTCTCAGGATCACTGTTGCTACGCGGGGCCTTTTGTGGTTCTGTATAAATTTTTGAAATATTTGTCCTACTTCTGTGAAATAGGTTTTTGGAATCTTGATAGGAATTGTGTTGAATCTATAGATTGTTTTGGGTAGTATAGAAATTTTAATGATGTTAATCTTTCCTATTCATGAACATGGTATGTGTGGTATGTGCTTCCACTTATTTGTATCTTCTTCAATTTCTTTCTTCAGTGTCTTATAATTTTCTGAACGCAGGTCTTTTACATCCATGGTTAGGTTTATTCCTATGTATTTCATTCTTTTTGAGGCATTTGTGAATGGGAGATTGTTTTCTTGATTTCCTTTTCTGTTGGTTTGTTATTGGTGTATAAAAATGCAACTGATTTCTGGATATTAATTTTGTATACTGGCAACTTTGTTGAATTCATTTATCAGTTCTAGTATTTTCTTGGTGGAATCTTTAGGGTTCTCTATATCCAGTGTCATGTCATCTGCAAATGAAGACAATTTTACTTCTTCCTTTCCAATTTCTATGCCTTTTATTTCTTCTTTTTGTCTGATTGCTGTGACCAGGACTTCCAGTACTATGTTGAATAACAGTCGTGAAGCAGATATCCCTGTCTTGTGTCTTATCTTAAGGGGAATGTTTGTAGCTTTTGTCCATTGAGTATGATACTGGCAGTGGGTTTGCCATATATGAGCTTTATTATATTTAGGTATGTTCCATTTCCACTTTTCTGAGAATTTGGTCAAAAATAGTGTTGGATTTTATCAAATGCTTTTTCTGCAACTCTTAATATTGTCATGTGGTTTTTATCCTTAATTTTGTTTACGTGGAATCCAATTTACTGATTTGTGAGTTTTGTACCAACTTTGCACTCCTGGAATAAATCTAATTTGTTAATAGTATATGATCTTTTTGATACATTACTGTATTTGGTTTGCTGATTTTTTGTTTAGAATTTTAGCATCTATATTCATCAGGGATATTGGCCTATAATTTTCTTTCTTTGTAGAGTCTTTATCTGGTTTTGTAATTAGGATAATGCTGGCCTCATAAAATGAGTTTGGGAGCCCTCCCTCCTCTTGAATTTTATAAAATAGTTTGAGAAGAAAAGGTGTTAGTTCTTCCCGGAATATTTGTTAAAATTTACCTGTGAAGCCATCTGGTACAGGGCTTTTGTTTGTTGGGAGATTTTTTTGATACTGCTTCAATTTCATTATGTATAATCTGTCTATTCAAATTCTCTGATTCTTCCCGATTTATTTTTGGAAGGTTATATGTTTCTAGGAATTTATGCATTTCATCCATGTTGTCCAGTTTGTTGGCATATAATAGTTCATAATATTTTCTTACAATCCTTTGTATTTCTTTGGTGTCAGTTGTTATTTCTCCTCTTTCATTTCTGATTTTATTTATATGGGTCCTTTCTCTTTTCTCTTGATGAGTCTGGTTAAAGGTTTGTCAATCTAGTTTATCTTTTCAAAGAACCAACTCTTGGGTTCATTGACCTTTTGCATTGTTTTTCTAAGACTCTATTTCATTTATGTCTGCTCTAATCTTTATTATAATGAATGCTTTTCATAGCAGTAGACTTTATTACTCTGAAGTATATCCTTTGGCTTTTGAAGTCAGATAAAACCGGATTATACTTTAGCTCCAAAAGTTAGTGTTTGACCTTGGATAAGAGACTTGGTCTTTAACACCTTTTTGAGGCAGGGCAACATTCCTGAATCTTAGTTTTTTTCCATCTGTCAAATATTTATTCTAATACTTTCAATATTCATTCATTCATTTATTTGTTAAATTACACAGCAGTGACTGTTCCAGTGACTGATGATAGAGTGATAAATAAAAAAATATTCATGCCTTTTAAGTAAAATGCTGAGTGAAGATTAATAAAGGTGGAAAGGGAATAAGGATATTATGTGAAAGAGAAAAGCAAATATGATATGTCTTTAGTAAAGAAAATGGTTTTGGGAGGATGGGGGAGGAAAACTAATAAGAATAAGAAATAGAACCCAGGATAAGAAAGGGAAAAAAACTTAAAATAAAATTCCTAACTCAGCTGATAAAGGGCAGGGGAAAGGCAAATTGGAATAAGACAGAGGGAGAGTATCCTATGGGGTTTGAATTACAAACAAATAGTGAACAAATAGAAATACCATTGTAGAAGACGGCAGTAATCATGATATCCTCGCTCAACTAGCCACGTTTTATAGAGGTGGAAGTCAGACTATTATAGGAAGGGGGAAAAGAATGTGAGCTGACTTATGGAAGGAGGAATGCTTTTCTGAGGAAAAATGGAGGAGAAATACTAAGAGTAAGGAATGGAAACGTGGCATAAAGTGGGAGGAAATAGAGGTTACAAAAACAATAAGACAGGCCAGGAAAAGGCATAATGGAATAAGACCAGGGAAAGGTGCTATGTGGGATTTGCAATAACAATAACATGAAAAATATATAGTTTGAATAAAAAGAATAAAAAATAAAAGACCAAGAGTAGTGAGTTAGTTGGAACACAATCGAAGAAAAAGACGACATATTAAAAGGCTATGTGAAAGGAAAAAAAAGAAGAAAGAAGGAAAAAAGCATGCACGTTCTGAGGAAGGGCAAGGTTAAATTTGTCTCAGCAGTTGGTGTCTGCCTTCTGACTTCTTTCTGGATCTGTCTCTGGTTTTGTATCAGCTCAAGGTCCCTGGGTGAGTTGTCGGTCTTCTGGCAACACCGCCTGTATCTCCTTTACCTGCCTCTAGAGGGAGCTTCTACTAAGGTCTAGACTGGGTGGGGCCTCTGTGTCTCCCCTGGGAGGCACTGTTCAGTCTTCTGGGGAAAATTGTGAGTGTGTCCCCCTGCCCCTATACCTCCTATCTTAGTCTGTCCCAGTTTATTTCCAATAACGTGTAGTTTCTGATTGAATAGCTGTGTGTTTCATGGGGGGGAGGGGACAATCTGTGTAAGAGTGTCAGCCCTCATGTGCTTGGTGTAGATGGCAGCTCTGTGTGTGAGCAATGGCTGGGTGGAATCCTGAATCCCCCTTTTTGCTCCACTTTCTGAACTCCCTGCTTTGATGGCCTCAGTGAAATAGGGCCCTATGATGCCCTGTAATTTGTCTCCCGGTGAGGAGTTCAAAATGGGCCTTTTTAGGCATTCCTCTTTGTTGTCTTTCTCTTGTGGAGGTAATGCCCCCTGCAGGGTTGTTAAGCCTGCCCAGCCTGTTTTGTATATCTTCGCCCCTCCCCCACTCCTGCAGGAGGTGGTGGCTGTGTGCAACCTTTCCTTCCCCGAGGCTCCACTGAGGAAGCGCACTCAATCTGGCTTTAAATAATCTCACGTGCATAGTTCCCAGCCCACTGCTCTCACAGCACACAGTGGCCTGAACTCTCCACTCTGCGCAGCTGCTCCAGGCTAGAGTTGAGAAATCACCTCCCTTCGCACGTTTTTGATCAATCTGTCCAGCTGTACTGAGTGGGAGCAAATTGAGCCCACAATCCTTTGTCCTTGTTGGCAGGACAGCTGTGCATTTGGGGCCCCTGCCCAGCATGCCTCAGCTCCCCTTTTGAAAGTCTCTGGGCACGCCCACTGCAGTGCTGTGTCACTGTCAGGCTTTCCATACACACCACCTCTCCAAAAACTCAAGAGTCTGTCCCAGTCACAGCTAGCTGCGGTCCTCCTCCACCTGATCCAGGTACAGATAGTATCTCTCTCACTCTCTGGCACTCTCCCTGTTGACCTCCGACATTGCTGTTGTGGGTATGCCACTATCTGTGTGTGTGTGTGTGTGTGTGTGTGTGTGTAGCTTGGTTCTTCCTGATGACTTTGTATATCCAAATTGCTCTCAGCCAGGGTCTGGGGATTCCGTGCCCTGGGAGGGGAGGGAGCCCTAAGCTGCTGTCTCTGACCAGGTTCCATGGATGCAGGCGCTGTAACTACTGGCATCATGCCTGGGGATTTTCCCTGTCCACCTATGAAACCGCTTTACTGCCTGTTTTGTGGCATCTTCTGTACTCTTTGGCTTCCAAACTTCATATCAGCTAAGATTACGTTGACTGTTTATTTTTTGGAAGATCAGCTAAGCATCCTAGTTGGGTGCAAGAGCAAGTGGACTCAGCTCCCATCTGCTGGGCTGCCATCTTCGAGACCCCCGAATGCTTTCTTAATGAGGCTACATATTTCCCCCATAGTTAGAAAATTCTAGTTTGATGGACTTAAGAAAATGTACCTCTTTTGAAATACAGTATGACTTTTCTCTGACCTTTATTATTCATTTAACATTTATTGACCAAATCTTTCAAATTGCTCAGAAAAGAATAAGAAAAAGAAGAGGCAGTAGGAGGAGTTTATTCAGATTTTTCAAAAGCCTTTTTTTTATTTGATCCCTCAAGGGTTAGTGATGAGAAATTAATAGCCCAGTCATGAAGTATGTTGAAACATAGACCTTTATCACTGAATATTAAAAATTACTTAAAACTATACTGGAATCCACTGAGTTCTTAATGAGAAAATGGTATTTTAAAAGACAGAGTGGAGAAAGCTAAATTTTTCTAGATTAAATATAGAATTATGACATCACTGTCAGATAGTTCAAGTATACTTAGATAGTAGTGGAGATAGTAGCAATGCAATGATGATATTTGGAAAGTTCAGAATAACAGACCACAAAGACAAATAATCCATTTACTTTTTTAGCGAAAAGCTTTTGGCTGTTCATTTCCATTTAAGAAGCTCAGACATATGGCACTACCCATGGCTCTGCAGGCATTTTCTTAATTGGAAAACATGTGCGCCTTTCTTTTAGATCCATCAGGATTCTCTGGAGAAAACATTTTTACCATCCGTGGACGCTCACGTCTGTTCATCTTTATCCACATCAGAAGCTCTGTGTTAACACACCCAGTTCCATTCATGTGACAACAATCACTATTTCTAGCTTAGTTAAGTGTTTAGGCCAAGGGTGGGGAAGGGAACATTTCCCTAGAATAGAAGTTGATGTTTTTAAAGTCTTTACTATATTTATTTTGAAGGAAAAATACATGACAAGGTCAAAGAACTAGAATGCCTACATTTTTAAAAGGATGTATTGGAAAGAAGGAGATCTTTTCAATGACCTCCTACTCCCTTTCTTAGCAGCCAAGATTGAATTCCAAAGGACATTGTTCTAACAGCTAAATGTTCTGAGGTTTGGGAGAAGGGCTCCACTGAGAAGGCTCACTGTTGTCCAACAGCCTGTTCCTCTCATCTCCCAGCAACCTCTGGGCAGGGATGTAGATAGGATAATCCAGGTCTGGATTATAGAACATCTTGGGTGGGTAGTAACCCAGTATTTGCACCTGACTCTTAACCTCATACCATTGTCTTCTAGGAAAATTATATGTCAGGACTCACATTAGTTGCTTAAAATCAGTCCTTTTGTGATTATTAAATTGGTCTTTTGCACACTCAATGGCTATCAACCCAACACTACAGGTCTTGAAGGCCCTAATAACTCAGACTTACTATACATCTTCTTTTTAAGGGCTCCAAAGAATAATGTCTTATTTTTCTACATGTTTCCTTTGTCTCCAATTAGGTTGTGAAGGTTTATCTGTTGTGTTGCAATTCTGGGCAGCCAAAGTATAGAAAATAAGTAGTGTATAGAGATTGCTTAGAGAGATTGGCCATGCTGAAACCAATATGTAAGTTTTCTCTCTGCATATCTAGCCAGCCACCCCCACAATCCTCCTGCAACAGGCTCCAGACAATGTGACAGAGCATGAACTTTGGGGTCAGCCTACATGGGTTTGAATCAACTCTATGTGCTAGTGTCATGTAGTTTTGGGCAAATATTTTTATCTTTATGTGTTCAAATTTCCCCTTCTGTGAAATGGGCTAATAATCTACTTAGATAATTGCGGTAATTGAATTAATAGGTGAATGGCACTTGAAACAAGTGTCAGGTACATAGTAAATGCTATATTATTCTTAGTAGTTCAGAGCTTCTTCACCAGCTCGAGTTTCAGTGGTTTTATGGCCCCTTGAAATTGTACACACAATTACAGATTTCAGGGTAGCTGCTCATATACAAAATTTCTTGGCAGAGTCCTCATATTGTTCAATAAAACCATCTCTGAAATAAAAAAAAAAAGTTTAAGAACTAAGGGGTGGGCTGGGCAGAGGAGAGAAAAGGGGGAAAATTGGGACAACTGTAATAGAACTATGATAAAATATTTAATAAAAAATTATGCTACCAAAGAATATTTAAGGACATAAGAAAACACTCTTGATGGTGTTAAGTGAAAAATCATTTCTATAATTATATAAAATAGAATGTCATTTTATATGTATATATAGACATTAAGATACTTTATATTAAAGTTGTCATAATTAAAACATATTTAAGAACCGTTGTGCTGGACTATCTAGGTCTCTAAACACTAAGGGCTAGTTCCTATCATCACTACAACTCTGTGAACCATTATGAATTTCGGTTCCTATGAATAACAATGAAACTTCAACTTAAGTAAGCTTTAAGAATTTATTTACAGCATATTTGAAAACTATTGGTTAGGTATGCTGTTTGCCACAATTTTCTTTGAATCATTATTTTGTATCTACTATTACAAGGAGAGTCTAGCCAGTGAAATCAAAGGACCAAATTAGTTAATAAAAGAGCACACTGCATTGACTGTCCCAAAGTTTTGAGATTTTTCTCCCGACTTCAAGCTGCCCTGCATTAATGCAGTGACCCACTAGATGTCAATGTTTCCATGAGAATGAATAAAGGCATTCTGTTGTCATCCTTGAAGCAAAGGATTAATTGATCACTATAAAAAAGTTAGACAAAATAAAATGTTCTCCTTGCTCTTCAAAGGAAGATAAGCTAATAACTTTGGACACAATTTTCCTCCTCCGCATTCACCAAATGTCCAATTACATATCCTCTCTGCCTGGACCTTCAAAACAATATAAAATTGAATGAAGGCAATGAAAAAGTCACAGGAGGATTTCTGTAGAGCAGCACCATGCAGTTCAGAAACACAGCAATTTAATATGCGCCTCTAAGATTTCTAAATGCAATGACTTAGTAAGTAATGTTCCTTCTATATTTCCTCTATGTTCTCTTTCTTTAGCTTTATTTGGGACATTTAAAAAATGTCTCTATGAAAACAATGTTTTCGCCATCTTTCTTCAAGTAAGCTTGCTTAATTAGGACAAAGATGGTTCTATTTGAATCATAAATCTGCATGAAATAGTTCTGTGTGTTCAGAGGTTCTGTTTTTGCCATTTGAGCACACAGTTTAGAAGATGTGCCTCAACCATTAGACGCAGATAAATTAGGAGAGCCTTAGAGAGGCAAGAAGACATCATAGGGGGGATGCAGGATAATTATACAATCAGAAGTATCTAAATGAGTAAAGACGATGCCGAAATGTTAACTTAAGGAAAATACAAGCACAAGGGCTTCCTAAGATCTATGCCCGTGTGGTGATTTAGTATGTGTCTTGTCCCTACAAACAGAGAGCAAAGCCAATGTGACTTTACGGCATTCTGTTACACACTCATGGCGGCTTCCCTATGTCAACCCTCAGCTGGGAATTTAAAGTCTACCACGTATACAAAAGAATCAAACCTAGGAAGTTTGTCAAATGCGTGTTTGAGACAAAACAGAAAGATTGATTAGAGTAGAAGTGCTTTTCTAATCAAAACAGTAGGAAAAAATGTGTTCCAGGGATGCAGCCATCTCAGGCTATTTTCGGGGCTGACAACCATAGAAAGCAGATGGCTGCAGAGGCTGTGCTGGACCCTGGTTCAGAAATGTAACACAAGGTTAACCGCGGCATATGCCGTCATCCATGAGGTACCAGAAATATGCTCGTTCGTCCCAGCCAGACCCTTCTCTGAAATGTTGCTTCCTCTGTGTATTTCCTAAGAGCTAATGTAATCAGGGCTTAAAATGGTTCAGAAAAAGGGCCATTTCATTTCCTTTGGAAGATCCACTGGGGAACTCCCACGGAATCCAAGTCCTTTCCTCTGTCTTTCACAGCAGCTCTTACACTATGTTGAAAGTAAAAGTAATTTGTGAATGACAGTTTATTCTTTTTACAAAGGTAATATTTCAGTGTAATAATCTAAATCCATTTAAAATAGAATTTTTATTTTGAAAGCAGTATAGACAAATTATGTTGACCCAGGGTTGTAGAGTTGAAAATACCCAGATTAATAGTTATGATGAGCCTTAAAGCTAGGAAGCTGTTCCCAAGTATTTCTCCCTTTTCCCCTTGTCACTGATGTCTGAAGTGATCGTATTAGAGAGTCACAAAGAAACACCTTTGCCATGGGAAGAATTCCATCCACGAAATGACTGTTATTAATGTCTCTGTATAAACTAATATATTTGCCTTTTTCTAATATCATAGGAAAGAGGACAAAAAGCAAGTGTGTTCTGTGGTGGATCAGGTGTGTGGCGCTGGAGAGAGAGCCTGAGGGAACACTAAGTCCGGGGGTGCGAGGGGAACAGGAGTAAGCAACAATTAAGATGGATTTATGAAGCATTAGACTCTCAGGGGAACACTTTTTATCTCCTCTTCAATTTTACATTGGAAAGACCCAAAGAACAGGCATTGGTTCGTGAAAATTATGTAATTGGGTCTACTTGAAAAGTGCCATATTCTAGTGGGAAAAGCAGAATGACAAAGAAGGGGTCATTAATGGAGCTCTTGTTATGATGGTATATTGAGCTTAGTAAATCATTTGACCTTCAGACCTCCATGCTAGGGATGCTGGGCAAGACTCTTACCTTTTCTCTCCCAGCTGAGCATCCTACATATAGGTACAAGTACTCATAACTTTAGAGGCACACACATGATTTCAAGAATTACTTTACCATTTCTGTGCTATGTTAACCTTGAGAATTTCCCTTAACCTTTCTAAACTTCTACTTTCTCTCCCTCAAAATGGAGAAAAAAACCCCAACCATAATCTGCTCAAACAAGTCATTGGGTGGTTTTAAGCTTGAAACGACAACTAAGTGTAAATGGAATTTTGTGAACTGTGAGGTGCTTTATACCATCTCTTGAGTGTACTTATTTATATAAATAGTGTGATTATGTTCTTTTAAAGTCCTTTGGGTCATGAAAACTGATGTAATTGCTGGTAAAAGTCATATGGTATAAACTAGGATAGAAAGCCTGGAACTGTGTATAACAAAATTAGAAAAAAGTTATTCCTCTGAGAAAGGGGAAAAAAAAGGGAATGCTGTGGGATTTTATTGGACTCCTGACAATGGCGCAAACTTCACAACATGAGATTAATAGGTTTGGGGGGATGGAATGAGATTGCCAGAGTTGTGACAATATTCTTCTGGTATTTTCTTTGGAGATGACAGAGATTAAGGCAATTTTTAAAAAGCATATCCTAAGTGCTGACTTAACTTGTGACCCTTTCAAAACATTTGTGATCACTCATTTTGATGACTTTTCTGATGTGACTAAACCTCGTGAGTTATTTTTATTAAGATCTTGTATGATTGCCAGATAACTAATTGCAGTGGAAGACAGCCAAGGAGCGGGCCCAGAGTGGTACACAGTGTGTACTCTCCAGTCTACCAATTATTAGCTTTCTTAATCGTTCCAACTTCCTTTTAAAACTAAACACACATATTTCTGTATATTCTTCTTTATTTGATGTCTCTGTCATGTATGTGTTTGTAATTTGTTCGTCTCTTGTTGATTATCATCTCCTCCTAGATGCAGTCTGTATATTTAATTATCTTTGAGACTAAATGTAAATTTATACACATGGGTCTTACTCTGTATCCTTTCAGCTGCAGGCAAGGGAAGCCGGGTCCTACATATAAATGAGCTCCTTACTAGATGTACAAATTCTATGATTAACTACTTTTACAAAATTGGAGCCTTATTCTCTCATAAAGATACAAAAGAAAACAGGAAACTTAGCTTATTCCTTCACATTAATTCATTCATCAAATGCTATTGAGTGAATATTGCATGCCAGGCTCTGTATAGTGGCTGGACTTACCTCACAAATGTGACAAAACTTTTGCCTTTGAGGAACAGTATAATGAGCGTTTCAGAGAAAGGGTAATTGAGAGGAAAATTTCAGCTGGATGAGTTTGGGGTGAAGACCCCAGCTGCTGAGTTTTTAGATTTACAAACAAATGGGTCTCACTTGTTTCTTTTACCCTGACCCTCCAAAAAAGATGGCCCAGAGAACTTCCATTTAAGTCCTCATGCTTAGTTTCCCCAGGGTGAAACTCATTGGTAGAAGCAGGACACTTGAGATGCTTGTATATCTTAGGTGTCTCTTTACCTCTAAACCTGGCTTTCCTAAAAAACTCTCAAAGTGGTAGGACACAGGCGAAGCATTTTTTGGCCATGAAGTAAGATAGCACAAGGAAATGGGACTCTATCATCCAAGAATGCACAGTGTGATGAAGGAATTATGGATTTAGGAAAGTTAATAAAAGAGAAGATATGAATAGGGGAAGGCACTACCAGTATACAAAAGTTCTCAATACCAGTGAGACTTGGGTGAAGTAAAGCAGAGGTTAGAGGTGAAGGAAGGATGGTGGACTTTAACCTAAATCTTAGGCACTAAGATTTTATGAATAGTGTGAAAAGGTGAGTAAATATTTTGTCACCTTTGCCTACTTAAACTTTCCTCGAATCCTTCAAGTTCCTCCACCAGTGATAGCTGAAAATGATTAGAAGCTAAGAGTTATATTTGAAGGCAAAGCATGCAAGAACTAATACCTTTAGAAATATTAAGGAATGGTGTCTCAACGTAAGGAATGTCAGCAGCTCATCTGGAAGGCTCTACTTCCTTATTTTTGTGTTGGCCAAAAAGTCGGTTTAGTTTTTTCCTAAGATGGTTCTCTCTAGTAGCATTTAGTTGTCTTAAAATCCATTTGAAACAATTTTGTTAGATTATATTGTGACAGCTGTCATATCAGTGTGCATTAAAAAACGTAATTAAAATTGGTGAATTTTGTGTAGGCATTTTAATATTGAAGATGGAGGAAAATGCACAATATTTTCAATATATTAGGTTTTATTATTTGAAGAAAGGTAAAGGCACAACTCACATGCAAAAAAAAAGATTTGTGCAGTGTGTGGAGAAGGTGCAGTGACTGATGGAACATGTCAAAGGTGGTTTGTGAAGTTTCATGCTGGAGAGTGTTCCCTGAATGATTCTCCACAGCCAGATGTGCCAGTTGGAGTTGACAGTGATCAAATCAAGATAGTAATTCAGAATAATCAACATTATACCACATGGTCGATAGCCAACATACTCAAAATATCCAAATCAATAAAGTTATTGGTGAAAATAAAAAAAATGTGTCTTTCATATTTTGGAAAAAAAGAGATGGACTCTTTGGCTAACCCAATATTTAGATGAGGGACTGGAGCTGTATTCTTTTTTTTTTTTTTTTTTTAAGATTTTATTTATTTATCTTCAGAGGGGAAGGGAAGGAGAGAGGGAGAGAAATATCAATGTATGGTTGCTTCCTGTGCATTCCCTGCTGGGAACTGGCCTGCAACCCA